>CM070840.1:32806101-32863601 GCA_036326025.1 Chrosomus eos
ACTTTGAAACCCGTTTTTAAAAATTTGCGGTTTCAGGCGCTCAAAACGCTGCTGTCGTGTAAATGAACGGCCAAAACGCATTAAAAAGTTGTACATTTTTCGTTGAAAACGGTGTGGCGTAAACAGCCTCATGCACTCTTCAGTTGTGCAGTATAGTTGATCTGTCTCATGTTGGCTCTCATTCTGTGTTATGAACATAAACTCTGTGTTATATCTTGTATTGAGCGTTACACACAACTTTCCTTCACATAGAAAGAAAATGCATTAACTTTTGTGAGCCAGAACTGCACAGAAAAAAACTGAAAGCTTGAAAAAGTGGTGAAATGCCATTAAAAGCTACGAGGCCGATGCATCATAAGTGGACTTGGAGTGTAAACCGGGGAGTTGAAAGTGCATTCACACACTCGATGTAGAGCTAAAGCCAAGTGTGGAGAACAGCAGCAGGCGTGGAGTGTGTGTGTGTGTGTTGTGTGTGTGTGTGTGTGTGTGTGGTGTGTGTGTGTGTGTGTGTGTGTGTGTGTGTGTGTTGTGTGTGTGTGTGGGTGGCTCTCAGTGATCGTGGGACGCCGTGTGTAAAAACATGCTAGGTTTAGGTTAGACCACTGAGCTGCGGATCCCTGAAGTGATGGACCACGTTCTGCTGTATTAATTCCAGTGTGTGTGTGTGTGTGTGTGTGTGTGTGTGTGTGTGTGTGTGTGCTCTCAGTGATCGTGGGACGTCGTGTGTTAAAAACATGCTAGGTTTAGGTTAGACCACTGAGCTGCGGATCCCTGAAGTGATGGACAACGTTCTGCTGTATTAATGCCAGTGTGTGTGTGTTTTGTGTGTGTGTGTGTGTGTGTGTGTGTGTGTGTGTGTGTGTGTGTGTGTGTGTGTGTGTGTGTGTGTGTGTGTGTACATCTGAAGCATACACACCCAACAGGGAACGTTCTCTCGACGTTTGAACAATCGTTCTTCCTGTAACATTAATGGAATATTTGGTCAAAGTTAACAGGTCATGTTCTTAAAACGTTAGAACAAGAAACATTTTTTATACATCGTTCATGAAATGATTAGAGAACATTCAAAAGTAACTTTCCCATAATGTTTGAAGAATAAAAAATTCCCTTAAAGTTCACATAACCAATAAAACATTTACAACATTTAAAAGGTGGACATTTTGAACGTTCAGAGCACATTCAGAAATGTAATGTTATTTAGATCATATTTCTAAATAATAATCATATTTTTGTTGACTATGTTTTTATGTGACTCAGTAACAAGTTAGGTAGCATCTCACACATGAAATATTATGATTTAATTAAAGTTGTTTACTTTAAGTGTCACTTCAGCACAGATTAATCTTAGGTCGATGATATAATTAAGACTATACATTAAGCCTTTGCTGTGAACATTAATAGGCTGTTTTTCAGAAACTTAACACAATTAATGAAGATTTTAAATGAATGAAGGGAGATGTTAGCAAACCTATCAAGACTGTTGTCCTGTGATTAACTTTGTCTTTAAACTAGACTTAACTACTCCGTTCTTCATCAGTCCATTATGGAAATGTACAGTAAGCTATATTAGAGTAGAAACTGCACTGTAAATTAAGAAGTTAATTTTAAAAGTGCTGTATAGATGAGCTCTGACCCTCAGTGAAAGCAAGCAAAATGTGTTGGTGTGTGTCAGGCCTCAATTAACAAATGAGCAACAGCGCAAAATATACACACACTCATAAATACAGTGAGAAATATGATCTGTGCCTCGCTTTAAAACACACGCGTCGGTAAATCAGCGTGATTTTCTCATTATAGGAGCAGAGCAGTGAGTGTGTGTGTGTGGGTGTGTGTGTGTGTGTGTGTGTGGTGTGTGTGTGTGTGTGTTGTGGTGTGGTGTGTGTGTGGGTGTGTGTGTGTGTGTGTGTGTGTGTGTGTGTGTGTGTGTGTGTGTGGTGTCGTGGGGTGTGTGTGTGTGTGTACGTGTGTGTGTGCGTGTGTGTGTGTTGTGTGTGTGTGTGTGTGTGTGTGTGTGTGTGTGTGTGTGTGTGTGTGTGTGTGGTGTGTGTGTGTGTGTGTGTGTGTGGGGTTGTGTGGTGTTTGGTGGTGTGGTGTTGTGTACGTGTGTGTGTGCGTGTGTGTGTGTGTGCGTAAACAATTCACATCAGCAACATCAAAACACAGCTCTAACACCAGAAACGCTGCTGATAAACGATCTACACATCTGTCAAATCTGAGACTCATAAATCATTAAACATACGACATTCCAGAAAATCGAGTGTTGTGTGTGTGTGTGTGTGTGTGTGTGTTGTGTGTGTGTGTGTGTGTGTGGTGTGTGTGTGTGTGTTGTGTGTGTGTGTCACTGCAGTTAAAATTGTGCGAATAGACACGTTTTGACTGATGCAAAATGAGGATAATATATGATACAGTATATGGTTTATGCGAGGATATATAGTTTATCTGTGTTCAAGCCATCTCAGGTATTTTTTATAAGAATAAAGTATAATGCAATATACTGAATACTATAAAAAAAAGTATTTTCTGCCTCGTTCTGTGATAAGAAGCCACATCAAATCCCAAAATGTGTATAATTACATTTAAACCCTCTGGACCAATATTGATTTATTATAAAATACTTATGTTGTGTGCAAGCATGAGCAATAATAATAATATGTTTTGGATTCATTAAAAGAAGGTCTGTTTTTTTTTCTGGCAGATGCATCGTCTAGAGTGAAGATTAAAAAATTCAAGACAAAGACAAAGAGTTAATTATCATAAAATTGATAAGAAAGTATGTCATATAGTATTGTCTGCTGTCACATGACTTCTCAGACTTTTGGGTTTTAAAGACAATTCATATTCAGTAATATAGATTTGATCCAAACTTGAACAGAACGAGCAGAATAATGACAATGTAGAGATGAGATTGAATTGGTTTTCTGCAACATTAGAAGCAATATAAAGCACTTTAGAAATAAAAGTTACTTGAATTTAACAGAAATTCTTACAAGGTGGGAAATATCGTTCAATATTTGATTTCTTATAATCTCACTCACAAACTCTCTTATTGATGTTTACATAATCATATCTGTGACCATGTGGAAACTGATGCTCATAAACTCATAAACTCCTGCTGAGGGACTGATGAAGAACTCAAACGCATGTGTTTATAGCAGTCGCACATGGACTGTATTCTTCATATTAATGCACAGCTTGTTTTTTAATCCTGCTAGAATAAAAGCACTGGTGAATGTGGAGGAGAATATAATCTTGTGAATAAACGAGTGTGGCATCGGTTTTTATTCTCGTTCTGGGCCTGTTGAAAGCTTGTTCAATAATACTTTATAATAATGGTCCGTCATTAATAAAAAACTATTCAGGACTAATGTTCTGTAAACATGTTTTTTTGGTATTCTTTACACAAGATAAAACATTACTTGATTACAGTTTCATCTTCTCTTAATTAACCCAAAATCACTCAGATCATGTACAATTTGCACGACCCACAATCCTTTTAACCTTAATTAATATTTACATTTCTTTTAATTTAAGTAATGTACTCTTTCTTTCTTTTTTCTCCATTCTTGTTTATTTTACTGTCTAGTTCTCTTTTTGTGATATGGTGATAAAGTGTTTTCTTTTACTATTCTTTATATTTTTGTTATTCTTAATAATTATTATTGTTGTGTTCTTGTTGTTTTACACTGTGAACTGAATGTTGAAATAAAGCAAATAAAATAATAATAAAGTAATAATGCAGGACTACTGAGTAGTTCTACATGAACACTTCAGCTACTATTAACTAATATAGAAACAAGCTTAACTAATCAAGTAATATCGAATTTAGGACTAAGATAGTTCCTTATTACTGTAGGTAATCAATAATTACTTAATAAGATTGGCCTCATTAAGAACTAATTATGACAAATAATAAAGAATTACTAATTCATTACTAATCGCAACATTAACGTGTCTGGTCTTTTACTTTCAACTTTCAAATTACTAATTACTCAAATGCTGCTAGTGATCTTGAGCATTATTTAAAGTGTTTAAAGTCTTGATGTAATTCAAACTTCATGGTATATGTTTGCCAAACCGTAAAACAAATCTTATATTGTCAGCTTATGCAGACGATGTCATAGTCATGATTAGCAGGCAAAGTGACAAATTTTGGTGACAGGTTTTGATAGATTTACTTAAAACTTTTAAAATCTTATGCGAGTGTAAACTGGAGTAAAAGTGGAACTTTATTATTAGATAAATGTACATGTGGGAAACCAGATCTCCCTGATGGTTTAGGTTGGGGAAATCAGGTTTTAAATACTTAGGAGTGTATATTGGTGATGATTTTACAGTGCAAAAAAAATGATAGGGAGAAAAAGTGAAAGGACATTTGGATAAATGGAGATGGTTAATTCCAAATATGTTATATAGAGGGCGTATATTAATAATAAATAACTTGATTGCTTCTTCGCTATGGCATCCTCCCTCACATTTGTTAGTGAAAGTGAATCCAGGTTATTTTAGTAGATTTCTTCTGGGATAAACTGCATTGGGTCCCACAGAGTGTGTTATTCTTGCATCTTCACAACAGAATACCAACGTTTCGGTTGCACGTCATACAAAGACTTGTTGGTTCAGATGAATTTAAATGCTGTTCTGTTGCATATGTGATTTTACATAATCTTGATAATCTGGGACTGGACAAAACTCTTGTTTTATTGGATCCTATGAAATTGAACACTTCTGGTCTACTAGTGTTTTATAGGAACCTCTTTTAGGTGTGAAGTCTTTTTGTTTTTAAAAAAGCAGAGGGTTCACAGTCACTTGATTGGCTATTAGAAGAGTCTTTATTAAATCATACTTATCTGACCATTATCAGTTTGTAGCAGTAAATGAAGAGATGTCTTATCGATCACAAGTTCAGTATGGCGTACCACAAGGCTCAGTACTAGGACTGTTGCTGTTCACGCTTTACATGCTACCATTACACACACACACACCCCACACACACACACACACACACTCACACACACACACACACACACACACACACACACACACACACACACACACACACACACACACGCACAAACACACACACACTATGTACATGCTACCATTAGGAGATATCATTAGGAAACATGCGATTAGCTTTCACTGTTATGCTGATGATACTCAGCTGTATATTTCTTCAAAACCTAACGAAACTTACCAATTCACAAAATGCATAGCTGATATAATGCATAGGAATGCATAGCTGATATAAAAAACTGGATGACTAGTAATTTCCTACTAAATTCTGAAAAAACACAGCTTTGAAACAATTTGTATTGTAAAAAGCGCAATAAGGTGACTTGACTTAGTTCGTGGAGCACGTCTGGATGTGTCTGCCAGAGGACTTTTCCCAGGACTCAACAAGACACTCAGTAAAATCACCACTTTGGGACAATTACTTTTTAAAAATAAAGAACCAACGGCTCAACATCTGGGAATTCGATCCACCCGTGTAGTTGCGCAGCTATTGGTGAAAGGCAGGCGGTTATCAATACATTGAAAAGATCTTTGTTGAGTATTGTGATGGTTTCTGTAAACCAAATCCTGAAGACTCTTTTCCTTGTTTGCTTCTTTTATTGAATCTAGAAGAGGTTTCTGGAGGGTTTTTAAAAATTGTTGAATCCTTGTGTGTAGACTTTTTTCTTGTACTGGGAAAGTATTGTGTTGTTATTTTTAACAAAGAAAAGTTAAATAAGAAAACCATTTTTCATGCATGTAAATTGTGCAAGATTACAGCCTTTATTTCTCTCTTTAGGAAGTATTTTTCACATAAGGAAATGGATTGAAACTTTTTCTACGGTGTTATTTATTTTGGGTTTTAAATATGTGTTGAATTTTGTTTTAGGCCAAGCAAAATTTGCTATAAGTAAGAAAACATAAAATATATTGATTGATTTTGCTTATTACAAGCATATGAATGATCTTATCACTTCTGAAGGTATTTTGTGTTGTATGAGGCGTTGTGCTCTGTATTTAAAGGTGATTTGGTTTTTGCACATTTCTTGTGAGTTGGGGTTTTTATGCATTTTATGTATTTATGCATATTGTAATTTAAATATACCGTGAAATGTATTTGTAATAAAAGTTTGTTCAAATTGGGCTCCGGCAGCAACACATGAACTCAACAATGAATCCAGCCAGTAATTGCTTAGCCTGAGGATCTGGCATGTCTCTCGCCCGCAGCAGCACAAGCTCTGACAACACACAGCCTGGGGAAAAGCAGACGCTCGAGTCTACAGGGCAAGAAGATGCTGACAGAAGCAGAGAGAGAGAGGGAGGGAGAGAGAGAGAGAGAGAGAGAGAGAGAGAGAGAGAGAGAGAGAGAGAGAGAGAGAGAGAGAGAGAGAGAGAGAGAGAGAGAGAGAGGGGGGGGGGGGGGGGGGCTATGTCTTTTGAGAATATGCCTGGATTTATTGTGCTAAATGTGCTGTTACAGAAGATCTCGAGTTCTAGCGCTCATTACTGTATGTGGACTGAATCCAGTAAAGGGTTTGATGAGGTTTAATACAGACTTCCTTAAAGCAATCATATCATACTTTTTAAAAAATATAATTCTATTCTTTTTTCCCTGTGATGCTCACTTAAAAGATCATGAACACTCGCATTTCTCAGAATTAAACAGGCTGTTGTTTTTTGTTGTTGTTTGCATGAATAAATGTTATTTCTACCAGAAAGACTCGGGAGAATAATACTGTGACAATTTACCATTTATTAACAGCCCAGCAAGCAATATTATGATATAAAGTTATTTGGCGTAGGCCCCGTCCGTAATCTGAGAGTAGGGACTCTGCATATCCTGTCCGAAGATGAAGGCCGGGTCGCAGCCAATCCTCTGTGAGGTACAGGAAGGGACCATCCTGGTGGTGGTGGGGAGGATGGAGGTTAATGGAAGCGTCAGCATCTGCGAACTCAGACATGTGTAAGTACCTATCTTTTATACTACAAGTATTAGAACGCAATTGGATAAATGAGAAGGTAATAATGAGTAACATAACAATTGAGTCTTCCCGGCAGAACTTATGCTAGAGCTTCATTTTTTTCTGTTTTGAGAATAAGCTCGGTTCCCTGAAGAGGAAACGAGACATTGCGTCAAGATGACGATATGGGAACGATCTGCGTGATTGCGTCATGAAGCACTTGTAAAATCAGCCCAATGGCGTATAGCGCACCCAGACTAAACATTGTCAACTTCTGATAGGTCGAAGCAAGTTGATCAATGGCACACTGGCAGTATGGCAGGGTGACGCAACATCTCGTTCCCTCTTCAGGGAACCGAGGTTACAGTCGTAACCGAGGCGTTCCCTTTCAAGGGAACTCGCGTTGCGTCAAGATGACGCTATAGGAACGTCTATACCAACGCCACCATAGTGACCAGTGCCTGTCTTGTGTGAAATCAGGCGAGCACAACAAAGACAGAATCAAGTCAAGTCAAGTATATTTATATAGCGCTTTTCACAATATAGATTGTATCAAAGCAGCTTCACAGTATCAATCAAAATAACATAACAATGTTTGTTTCTTAGTGGAAAAAACATCCACGTTAGGTAGGGCTGATCAATGGTATTAATGATTGGTTAAACCAAGGCTTCTTCCACATAACTAGGACATGTAAACATCGCCGCGTGACCCTGATCATGCGAAAGGGGTTGCCCCTCGGGGAAAACCCTTTGGCCCTGAGCCACCACTGCAGGCGTCTCATGTACAACTGGCCAAAAAGTAGCACGTTGGACAATGCTGCCATCAGACCCCACAGTCTCTGAAACTGTTTCACAGTGAGTTACTGGCCTAGCTTTAATCTTTTCACAGCCGACAGGATGTACTCTATGTGTGCCGGTGAGAGGTATGCCTGCATCGACATTGAGTCCCAAACCACGCCTAGAAAACTGGTCCTCTGTATTAGAGAAAGCACACTCTTTTTGGCATTTAGCTATAACCCCAACTCTTTCCTATGGGCGAGAACGACATCTCGATGCCGAACCGCCAACTGATGCGACTGATTGTGAAAGTGCGGGACGATAGCGCTAGGCCGATTGGAAGAACTCGATATTGGTATGCTTTGCCCCTGAAACCAAACCTCAGGAACTTCCTGTAATATGGAAGGATGGAAATGTGGAAGTATGCATCCTTGAGATCTATCGTGACAAACCAGTCCTCGCATCTGATTTGTGGCACGATTTGTGGAACATTTTGAACTTTAGCTGAATGACTGACTTGTTCAGAACTGACGTGTTCAGAACGGAGACCGTTGCGCCCCAACGCACACGAGGTGGCGGGGTTGACAGAACCCCCCCCTGAAGGCATCGAAGGAGAAACGGGCTCCGTATAGTGAGGTGTTAACCACTTCCACCCGAAATTAAGAGAACCAGCCTCTCGAGACTGGTCTCTGTTATTACTCAAGCGACCAATACGGTGCCCTGAAGCGGCGCACCAGCAGGGAACAGCCGAACTGATTGCTCTGAGACCCTCCTCGGAGAGGGAAATCCCAGCCTGAGAATCCCAGCGCTACTACGTTTCCGGGTGGACACTGAGATAAGGGCTCGCCTAAGACTAGAACTCACTGGAGACCGCTGTGCTCTGAAGCACAGGAGATGATGGGGTTGGCAGAACGGCCCCTGAGAGCACCGAAGGGAGATGGGCACCGTATAGTGAGGTGTTATCCATTTCCCCCCAGGAATTTCATCATTTATTTTCTCAAAAATGAAATGCAGCCAAATATCAACCAGACAAGTAGAAACGGTCTAGGTGAAAGGCTGAATCTATAGTGTATTAATACAGACATCAACTCTGAGTAGGCATCAAAATCGAAATGACATCAAAATGAGTAGGCCTATTTAACATTTAATTTTATCACAATTAAATGTACCCAGAAATCAGCTCAGATAGAGAACTTGGAAGATTGATGAAAGATTGAATATATTATTTTCATACATCTACTTCCAAAGCCAGACAAAGATTAAATTTAATTTCTCAAAATGAAATTCATATTATAATCTCAAACACAAAAATAACCATAATACTAGTCTGCAAACACTAGTTTGCATACAATCATAAGAGAAAGAGAGAAAGGGAAATTCCCGTCTGCTCAGTTCCCTGCGCATATATATATATATAAATTGCGGACCCATAATCTACGCGTTGCCTCGGTAAACACGAGATCTGAGCCACTAGATTCTTATTGCAGAAGCAGACCCATAATCTACGCGCTGACTCGGCAAACACGAGATCTGAGCCACTAGATTCTTATTGCAGAAGCAGATCCATAATCTATGCGCTGACTCAGCAAACACGAGATCTGAGCCACTAGATTCTTATTGCAGAAGCAGACCCATAATCTACGCGCTGACTCAGCAAACACGAGATCTGAGCCACTAGATTCTTATTGCAGAAGCAGACCCATAATCTACGCGCTGACTCAGCAAACACGAGATCTGAGCCACTAGATTCTTATTGCAGAAGCAGACCCATAATCTACGCGCTGACTCAGCAAACACGAGATCTCAGCAAACACTAGATTCTTATTGCAGAAGCAGACCCATAATCTACGCGCTGACTCAGCAAACACGAGATCTGAGCCACTAGATTCTTATTGCAGAAGCAGACCCATAATCTACGCGTTGCCTCGGTAAACCAGAGATCTGAGCCACTAGATTCTTATTGCAGAAGCAGACCCATAATCTACGCGCTGACTCGGCAAACACGAGATCTGAGCCACTAGATTCTTATTGCAGAAGCAGACCCATAATCTACGCGCTGACTCGGCAAACACGAGATCTGAGCCACTAGATTCTTATTGCAGAAGCAGACCCATAATCTATGCGCTGACTCAGCAAACACGAGATCTGAGCCACTAGATTCTTATTGCAGAAGCAGACCCATAATCTATGCGCTGACTCAGCAAACACGAGATCTGAGCCACTAGATTCTTATTGCAGAAGCAGACCCATAATCTACGCGCTGACTCGGCAAACATGAGATCTGAGCCACTAGATTCTTATTGCAGAAGCAGACCCATAATCTATGCGCTGACTCAGCAAACACGAGATCTGAGCCACTAGATTCTTATTGCAGAAGCAGACCCATAATCTACGCGCTGACTCGGCAAACACGAGATCTGAGCCACTAGATTCTTATTGCAGAAGCAGATCCATAATCTATGCGCTGACTCAGCAAACACGAGATCTGAGCCACTAGATTCTTATTGCAGAAGCAGACCCATAATCTACGCGCTGACTCAGCAAACACGAGATCTGAGCCACTAGATTCTTATTGCAGAAGCAGACCCATAATCTACGCGCTGACTCAGCAAACACGAGATCTGAGCCACTAGATTCTTATTGCAGAAGCAGACCCATAATCTACGCGCTGACTCGACAAACATGAGATCTGAGCCACTAGATTCTTATTGCAGAAGCAGACCCATAATCTACTCGCTGACTCGGCAAACACGAGATCTGAGCCACTAGATTCTTATTGCAGAAGCAGACCCATAATCTACGCGCTGACTCGGCAAACACGAGATCTGAGCCACTAGATTCTTATTGCAGAAGCAGACCCATAATCTATGCGCTGACTCAGCAAACACGAGATCTGAGCCACTAGATTCTTATTGCAGAAGCAGACCCATAATCTAAGCGCTGACTCAGCAAACACGAGATCTGAGCCACTAGATTCTTATTGCAGAAGCAGACCCATAATCTATGCGCTGACTCAGCAAACACGAGATCTGAGCCACTAGATTCTTATTGCAGAAGCAGACCCATAATCTATGCGCTGACTCAGCAAACACGAGATCTGAGCCACTAGATTCTTATTGCAGAAGCAGACCCATAATCTATGCGCTGACTCAGAAAACACGAGATCTGAGCCACTAGATTCTTATTGCAGAAGCAGACCCATAATCTACGCGCTGACTCGGCAAACATGAGATCTGAGCCACTAGATTCTTATTGCAGAAGCAGACCCATAATCTATGCGCTGACTCAGCAAACACGAGATCTGAGCCACTAGATTCTTATTGCAGAAGCAGACCCATAATCTACGCGCTGACTCGACAAACATGAGATCTGAGCCACTAGATTCTTATTGCAGAAGCAGACCCATAATCTAAGCGCTGACTCAGCAAACACGAGATCTGAGCCACTAGATTCTTATTGCAGAAGCAGACCCATAATCTACGCGCTGACTCGGCAAACTCGAGATCTGAGCCACTAGATTCTTATTGCAGAAGCAGACCCATAATCTATGTGCTGACTCAGCAAACACAAGATCTGAGCCACTAGATTCTTATTGCAGAAGCAGACCCATAATACATGCGCTGACTCAGCAAACACGAGATCTGAGCCACTAGATTCTTATTGCAGAAGCAGACCCATAATCTACGCGCTGACTCGGCAAACTCGAGATCTGAGCCACTAGATTCTTATTGCAGAAGCAGACCCATAATCTACGCGCTGACTCTGCAAACACGAGATCTGAGCCACTAGATTCTTATTGCAGAAGCAGACCCATAATCTATGCGCTGACTCAGCAAACACGAGATCTGAGCCACTAGATTCTTATTGCAGAAGCAGACCCATAATCTACGCGCTGACTCAGCAAACACGAGATCTGAGCCACTAGATTCTTATTGCAGAAGCAGACCCATAATCTACGCGCTGACTCAGCAAACACGAGATCTGAGCCACTAGATTCTTATTGCAGAAGCAGACCCATAATCTACGCGCTGACTCAGCAAACACGAGATCTGAGCCACTAGATTCTTATTGCAGAAGCAGACCCATAATCTACGCGCTGACTCAGCAAACACGAGATCTGAGCCACTAGATTCTTATTGCAGAAGCAGACCCATAATCTACGCGCTGACTCAGCAAACACGAGATCTGAGCCACTAGATTCTTATTGCAGAAGCAGACCCATAATCTACGCGCTGACTCAGCAAACACGAGATCTGAGCCACTAGATTCTTATTGCAGAAGCAGACCCATAATCTACGCGCTGACTCAGCAAACACGAGATCTCAGCAAACACTAGATTCTTATTGCAGAAGCAGACCCATAATCTACGCGCTGACTCAGCAAACACGAGATCTGAGCCACTAGATTCTTATTGCAGAAGCAGACCCATAATCTACGCGCTGACTCAGCAAACGCGAGATCCGAGCCAAAGCATCTTTATTGACTTTCTTCCCTCGAGAAGAAAGCCAACAGGAGTAGAGCTCAACTCTCGATAGAGCATGTGTAACACGTCTGGAATTTATGAATGAACACTGTCAGCCCTCTTTACTAGAACTGAGCGAGCATGCTCTACTCCCAAACAAACAGGGAGGAACGCACAATACAAAATGCTGTTTGCTCGCTATTATATTCCTGTCTAGATATATAATATGCTTGTAGACAAACAACATTAAAATGACAGAGACAGATTCACACAGAGCACTTGCTGAAGACACAGAAGTTGATCATGTTTGGTCAGGGTGCGCTTTATATCTTCCTGCCATGATACGCCATTGGACTGAATTCACAAGTGCTTCATGATGCAATCAAGTAGAGTGTTCCCACAGCGTCATCTCGACGCAACGCGAGTTCCCTCGAAAGGGAAGTGGTTTAATCTCAAGACGATATTTGTGTTTGCACTTTTCAAGCAAACTGATGTCCGTCTCTTATGGAAGCCCTTTTCCGCCACATATTTATGACATGGTCAAAATTATGACATACTAAGCCGTATTTATGACATGAAAAGTCGAAATTAAGCCATAGTTATGATATGAAAATGAAAAATTATGACATAATGAGCTATATGTATGACATGAAGTCAAATTATTACAAATTAAGCCATATGTATTGCATGAAAGTCAAAATTATCAATAGCCTACATATTTATAATGAAAGTTATGACACTAAAAAGTAAAAAAAAAGACAAAATAACTTTGTGTCTTTTTTTGTGTGTATATTGTGTCTGAAATGTAAGTTACTCAAATTAGCGTATATTAAACTGTAATTAATTTTAACGTAAATTAACTGTAATATAAAAGCTTTTTGGTCACACTTTAGATTTAGTTTCATTTGTTAACATTAGTGAACATATTAACTAACATCAACTAACAGTGAGTGAGTAATATAATAAAGCAGAGCCGATCGCCCTATACGTCACTACGCAAGCTGCGTAGGGCCGCAATTATCAAGGCCCGCCTCCCTTGTGTCATAGCGCGTCAATTAATTTTATGTTAGCATACTATCTGTTCGAAATGAAGACAAAATGAGAGCGATAAGACTGAAAATGAGTAAAGAGAGAGAAAGAGAGAGAGAGAGAGAGTAGAGGAGGAGTAGAGAGAGAGAGAGAGAGAGAGAGAGAGAGATGAGAGAGAGAGAGGAGAGAGAGAGAGAGAGAGAGAGAGATGAGAGAAGAGAGAGAAGAGAGAGAAGCGAGAGAGAGAGAAGAGAGAGTAGAGGAGAGAGAGGAGAGATGAGAGTAAGAGAGAGAGAGAAATAGAGAGAGAGAGATTGAGACGAGAGAGAGAGAGAGAGAGAGAGAGAGAGAGAAAAGAGAGTGAATTGCGGGAACAACAATCAGGTAAACTTGTGTTCTCAACTTGTGTTCACAAGTTTGATGTCAGCAAAGTAAAGTTAAGTTTATGTGCATTTCTATTGTGTTTTTTAAAGTGCAACGGCTCGGAAAAGATAACCACGTTGCGTGTGTTATCATGCATTCATATGCGCGTGCACGAAATGAAAGCGCATTTTTCAAGCAGAAATATGTGTGGAGACCAGACATACTGTACAATATATGGGCGTGAATTATGGCACTCCTCATCAAAGTACACATTATACACACTTTTAAAACAAGACACTGATTATAGTCTCAGTTAATGTGTAGTAAAAACTCTAAACAACTGCACTAATTATGCAAGATGAAAAGCAATGTATTGACAATTTGACATTGATTGACTTTGATTTATGGGCTATATTGAATTTAAAATGTTGATTAGCTGGACATACTGGTCAATATGGATGCACATCCCTCAGTAAATAATAACCATAAATCAAGAATTGCTTCAACATGCATAATAAAAAAAACTTTAACATGCTATGGCAAGCCATTTTAGCTTTTATTCATTCACAGTTTATGCATTTTTGATATCAATAATTCATTTTTTTTTTTTTACTATTTGCAATGTGAATTCTTGATTATTTTTACTAGTAGGGCCCCTTAGTTACATTTTATCTACCAATGTCTATTTTTGATATCAGGAATTACATGTTCACTTGTACAAAAGTTAATTCTTGATATCAATGATGTCATTCACTCACAGGGATTATTGATATCTGCATCACAATATTCACTTGTTATCTTAATATTCTATAGAAAATACTCTATTCAGTAAATATCATTCTGTTCTATATTGTTGTACTTATTCTTTGACTGTTCTGTTTAAAGGAGGGAGGATTGTATTGGGAGCACTGGAGTGTCAGGTGTGACTGTGGCAATGGCAAATGGTTTACATATCTCACGGCATCACGGGTCAGGTAGAGGGCCCCTTAGCAGAATTTTGCTTAGGGCCCCAGGGAGGTCAGGATCGGCACTGTAATAAAGTATAATAAATATAATAAAGTAATAGCTGGTTAAAGCGTAAAGCCTTGTTTAAACTCGACGCGTCCGCATGAGCCCAAAGGTGCGTGTGGCAAAAATGACGTGATTGTAACAGCGCGTGCCTCCGCATCCCATAGACACCACTTAGTACACACAACAGGCTTTTTTTCTCTGATTTTGGAAACTCGGTCGACTTAAAATGCTTCCAAGATCGACGGGTTGATGATTCCTGTAACTGTTTTACGGTCAATGAAAAGAGTAGCTACTAATCAGCTGTCTCACGAACGTAACCAGCACATTTATCCCCACATAGCAAAGCCATAACACAGCGAGGGAGAAGAACTAAGTTACATGAAACAATCCAACTACATATTTACACCACTGACAAGGGAAAAGTCACTACTCACGGTGTTTATGGCTAGCTTCTAGCTTTCTGCGGCTTCTCTTTCAATGTAGTGACGAAACACGCTCTGTAGCGCAGTGTCTTCGCTGTCGGCTACGCTAGAAACATGATGTCACAATATGGCGACCTTCATAGAAGGGGATTCCCGCGCTTATATAGATATTAATGTCTCATTCTAAGGTAATAAAAACATTACGGTTTATTAAGTAAGTTCTTTATACACCACTGAACACATAGTTATGGATGCCATATTGCATTTCTGTTAATAGATACTCAAAATTTTTACACACTGCACCTTTAACTAATGTTAACAAACCATATTGTAAATGTTACCATGTGTTTATAAAAGCTGTTTTACTGGAACAGGAACTAGATAAATATTTGGTTTATATGCATATTATTTGCTTCTTGAAGATCAAAAATAATGTTAGCTTATATAGAATAATTTGTAGTATGTTTATAAATATTGTTGTGTATGTGTAATATGTGAATAGAACTTTTGAATTTATTTTTTCATTGACTATAGATTTATTATCTATGTAGGTTTATTATTTTATAGCCATTTCCTTAAATATAGTAGTAAGGGTGTAAAGGAATAGGAGTACATAAGTTTTATTTCTTCCTACTCCTTTTTGTACATGTAAATAGAGTTTTTTTTTTTTTTACTGGTAATGGAAGTACTGGAAAGTATGGAGTTTTATATTGTTGGTCGCCTGTGTTTTTTTTTTAACCATTATTATTATGTTTGTCTTTTTCTTTCTGTATTTACATGTTCAACAAAAACAAAAACAAAAAAAAATGTTGATGTTTTTGAATAGCCTAACACTGCTAACCATTTTTCCCCATCATTATGAGAAATCTTTTGTGTAAAAATAAAACGTCACATGAGAAGCAGAAATGAGGAAGCAGAAGATTTGCCAAACCCACAGTCTGTGTTGAACATGTTATTTTTGACCATGGAAACCGAAAGCTTTGTGTGAGGAGCACATGCTCTCTGCAGGCGCTGATGTTGAGCAGAAGCAAACCTGTAAAGTTTATGAGGGAAGAGAAGTGTTTCAGTGATGGAGAAGATACGCAGACTCCTGCATGAGTCCCTGTCAGAGGCAAAGGCCTGGAAATTGCTTTTAAACCCCAAAGGTGCATGCTTATTTCACAGTCATGTTTAAAAGCCAAGAACCCAATCCTTCTGACTCAACAACCGCTGAGAGGCAAACACATCCAAACACTGGCAATCGCTGTGCCGGCCCATATGCAAAGAAAATATATCTCACTTTATTTATGGTCAATATATAAAATGGTTTAAATATAGCGAAAAACATATGGGCTAATATATTGTGTTAATATATTACAATATATTGAATAATTGGCTCTTTTCATATATTGAAAAACATGTGACAGACAAGGATATTATCTGACTTATATGACAAAAATGTAAAAATATGTCAGTGCCATTGTTTTGTCTCAAGATGCACATCAGTATTGTGTGTTGTTTTTCTAAGGAACATTTATAAAAGATACTCAAATGTCCTAATTTAACCAAGGCCTAGCCCTGCTTGTGAAACCAGGCACTTGTTACACTAATGTGTTTTAATATGAGTTACTTTCACTGGCAGATGGAGTCTATTTATCTGAGTGAAAATTAAAACATTCAAGACAAAGTACAACAGACTGAGATAATATCATAAAATTGATTAGAAAGTATGTCATATATTATTGTCTGCTGTCACGTGACTTCTCAGACTTTTGGGTTTTAAAGACAATTAATATTCAGTAAAATCATTGATTTGACAGCATTGGCACTATCAGATGAGAGCAAAACTTGAACTGAAAGAGCAGAATAATGACAATGTAGAGAAGAGATTGAATTGGTTTTCTGCAACATTAGAAGCAATCTGGCAATCTTGGCGGCTGGCCAATACACAACCCCCCCCCCCCCCACACACACACACACAGGCCACAGGCAATCAATAAATAAGTAAATACATACAGAAATTATGTATACAAATTGGCAATTTTTGTGTGTTTCAGATATTAAATGCACCCAAGTATATGTGAAAAATATGATATACATTCTAAATGTGTCGTCTCCACCTGTGTGCACGTGTAATCAGAGAGATCGCCCCAGGGAGGCTGTCTGTGGAGCAGCTTAGCCAATCAGCGAGCTCAAATCTCGTCTGCTCTGGGCGATTCTTTTAGTGCCGCAAGCGTGCGCTCGTCTCTATCAGACAGTCACAGGCACAGCCGGCTAGCGATAAAGCCAGTGCGCGGCTTCTCTCGGAGCTGTACAGTAGAAAGCCCTGGCTAGCTGGATGCGCCGGTCATGCTAATGCCTTATTGTGCTTTCCATTCTTACTTTTTAAAGCAACAGGACAGATCCAGCGTGGACAGTTACTGGAGTGAGGGATGAGAAACGAACTAACGCTACACAGTTCGAGTTCAATTTCAAATGAAAATGAAAAGTTTGTTGTTGCAATATCTTTGTTTTTGTGTAAGAATGCCTCAACCTTTTAATATTGACATTAAAAAATGACTGACTTTTTTACAGAGCACTGGTATCCTGCAGTTTGTATTGTGTTTGTGTGGTTATTAATAATAATAATGCTGATTTTGATTTATATAGGCCTAGCGCCTTTCCAACACCCATAGTCGCGTTACAAAGATCGGTTAAGGCCGTGGTTCTCAAACTGGAGTATATGAGCTGACAGACACAAGAACAATGCTGAATTTTGCCATATATTCAAGTCTAATCCAGCTTAAAATAACATGAAAACTTAGCCTGTTTACGAGCGGGCGGTTGGGGGACACAGGAGGATGTTAAAAGTTTATTGGATGCTAAAAATGAGCTAAAATGCTAAGAAAAGGATGCTAAAAATTATTACAACACTCTAAGAGAACCACTGGGTTAAGAAGGGTGGATGCTTGACGGATGTCTTGAGGAAGAGCCACAACGGTAAAAGACCCGATGGCCCCTGGTTACCAGACTATTATAACTGACTGAATATGACCCAGCCACACCTAAGATAATGTTTCACCAGCCGCACTGTGTTGGTATTACTTAAGGGTTATTGTTGAAAACATGTAAAGTCTAATTGGTCAAACACAAATTAGTTGAGTTCAAAATACTCAAAATTCTGTCGTCTCAATTTATTTAATTAAACCAAGACATGAAACTGATTTCCTTACATTCCAGTTGGGACAATAATAGTCACCATTATGATGATCAGCTTTGCTTTAGTTGGGCTCTTGACCCTTTAGATTAAAGGAGCTCAAGTTGTCGGTTCTATTGAATTAAAAATAAAACACAGCAGGGTAACATTACACTGCTTTTACATTCTCAGGGAAGGTTTATAAGCCTTGTTCCATGCAATTTTATTATTATATATATATATTTACTCTTGGGAAATGCAAATGATGGCAGAAAGAGTTGCTTTGGCTGTTATAGAAAGGGTACTTTCACAGGACAGTCTGTTTTATTGCAAATCCAAAAAACTTTGACTTCAGCTGACAAATGTCCTCAGTTATTCTGTGCACTCTGGTTATGTATGACTATAAATATTGGTGCAAATTTGTGGATCATGTCCTTGTATTTTTTCACTATGCTAATAAATGTCTTGGTTTGTGAGGCCTCCTGCCCTGTTTTATCTGCTCGTAAGCACATCAGGATCTGGCTCCCGAAAGCAGAAGTGCCTTTCAAATAACTTTTAAATGAAATGAATAACCTTGCTTCTCTGTGGATGGTAAGCGTGGGGTAAGGTGAGCCAGCCTCTCTAGGAAACTCTTCACTATACAGGTATGACCATGCAGGATTACACGTACCTGTCGTTTATGAATACTTCTGGCCAGCATTCAAATAGTTTGCATATTTACTGAGGAAGCGTTGGTTGTTGAACATATTTACATGTAATTTTGGTTACACTTTAGATTAGGGTCCAATTCACACTATTAACTATGTCTCAATAAACTCATAATTACTGCTTATTAATATTTAGTGGGCTAGTTGTAAAGTTTAGGTATTGGGTATAGTGATGTAGAATATGATCGTGCAGAATAAGGCATTAATATGTGTTTTATAAGTACTAATAAACAGCCAGTATCCTAGTAATATGCATGATAATAAGCATCTAGTTAATAGAGAGAATTGGACTCTAAACTAGTGCTGTAGTTTATCATTGATGTATTAGTCATCAAGTCGTTATGATGTCATAATGGCAATTTATGGCATCATGAACGGCAATATGATATCATAAATCGAATTAATTTTGGCATCATAATGACCATTATGACTTAATTAAAGGACGTCATTGTGATAATTAGTAATTTATTAGGACTGGTTCATGTATTAACTGACCTACACAGTCCCGGGATTGATAGTTGCTGATACATGGACACATTTATCAAACTAAAAGTTACAGGTTTGTTTTGAACAGCTCAATGTGTTGCTGAAACTGTTTAAAAATGATTTTAGACATTTTATTTTACCCGATTAAAATGCATGAGCAAAGCTTTAGTCATCATTTTGTCAGCCCATCTGTAACCCTGCATCCCCAAACACACACACACACACACACACACACACACACACACACCACACACACACACACACACACACACACCACACACACACACACACACACACACACCCACACACACACACACACACACACACACACACACCACACACACACACACACACACACACACACACACACGACACACACACACGCACACACACCACACACACACACACACAACACACACACACACACCACACACACACACACACACACACACACACACACACACACAACACACACACACACACACACACACACACACACACACACACACACACACACATGCACCACACACACACACACACACACTTTACATTTATATTTATTTATTTATTTATTTATTTTTATTTATGTTTTTATGTTGCCTGTCAAAGAGTTTTATGTCAAAGCAAATTTCAAAATAGATCAAATTGTCTGAATATCTCGGCCTATATCACACACACACTGGTGATATATGTGTACGGGGAAGATGAGATCTGTAAAGGGAAACGTCTAGCCGAGACTCAGGAAATGCACTGATTGAGAAACGAGGGCCGTTGAGTCTGTGTGTGTTTGAGGAAAACAGCTCCTGGTGTGTGAGATGAAGAAGACTGTGGGAATGAAGAGAGGAAGACACACTAGTGTTTGCACCAAAACTCATCGTTCAATCGCCTCACCTTTCTAGTTTGTAGTGTACTTCTATTAGAACTTGTTTTGTTTTCTCAGTTCTCTCTGTTCTCTTAGTTTTTTTTTTTTTTATTAGTCCTATGTGGCTCCATGAATCTGTTCACTGGCCACACATTTGATTGACAAGATGTCATGCAAAATTGAGGGGAGACAACTTGAAATATAATTAAGTGCATTCATTTTCAGTGACGGCTCGTCAGGCGAGACACAGCCTACTCAAACGCTTATGTCTCAGGCCCCGTTTACACGGAGAGAAGACGCAGATATTTCCCTGTGGTTCGGCCTCTCATTTACACAAAAACCCAGTTTTTATCACAGAAAACGATTATTTCTAAAAACTCCGGCCAAAGTGGAGATTTCTGATAACGCCGGTGATGTGTTGCCGTGTCGACTGGGGGAAATGGGGTTTTAGGTTCTCGTGTCGATTCTGAGGATTCTGATTGGCTCGCATGGCTTTATCCTTCTCGCTACACTGCCGCCCAGAGGTTTGGCAGAGTTATGATGATCATAGTTATGATGGCGCTCGTGGCGTATTTATGCGGGTGTGTGCACGATGTTATTATTGAAAACCGAGGGGGGTGGAATATTTGTTTCTCTAAATAACCGGCTATATGTAAACGTAGCCTCAGAATGTGTATTTCTTGTTTGTAATTTCACCTCTGTCAGTGTAACCAGCTCTCGCTTCCCAGAATGAGCCGAACCTGTGAAACACGAGTCTGATGATGGGATAGAGAAATGGAGAGGAGGCAAATCCATAACCAGAGAATTGTGCCTCCGTTGGTAAAAAAATAAAATAAAAAATAGCCAATCACCATTGAGTATTTCACGTTCAGCGATTAGGACTGTTGAGAAACCGAACATGGCAGAGGAGGCTAACTTCCCTTGGTATATCCAACGCTATCTCACGGCCAATTCGTACGAGTTAGTAAAAAGTGGCGAATTCGTACAAATTCGTAGGACCTCACTCGTACGAATTCCTATTATTTGTGTAAACCCCAGTGACGATTAGGTGTAGGGGCGGGGTCAGGTGTGGGTCATTCATACGAATTCATACGAATTGGGAAACTCATAAAATATGTACGATTTAGCAAAAATGTTAGCCACCTCGTAAAATTCGTATGAATTGCCAAGAGATCGGGTTGGTATATCAATCGATAAGACATGAATAACGTGATATTAGTATGAACTGCTACCACTGATGTTACTAAGGAGAGTAGAGATATTGAATATTTGATCGCAAACGAATTTACTAAACTACCATTTAAACAACACCTACATAGAAAACATATACAAATAAAGGAAGACCTCATGCCTCAGTTGGATATAGGCGACACGAATCAGCTTTACTAAACGACCAAACCTGCTCTTCCCAAGGTGACGTCAGAATGACGTCTTTTCAATGTAATTTTTGGACGTCTAATTTCGGTCCACTGAAGGGGTTGTTTTGTAACACCAGGCGACCTCTTTATTCGACGTCTTTTGCATGTCTAATGTTGACGTCGGTGGGACCAAATGTGGTCGTTTGTGGACGTCTTTTCAAGATCAAATTTAGACTAATTTTAGATGTCGTTTCTATACAACTTCTATAACTGTAGTCCAATGTTTCAAAAGGGTGGAGGACGTGTTTTCTGTACCATGCATTTACATTTATGCATTTGGCAGACGCTTTTTTCCACATTGCATTACACATTTACATTCCTATTCCATTGCTTTCTCTGGGAATCAAACCCATGATCTTGGCGTTGCAAGTGCCAATGCTCTACTGTTTGAGCTACAGCATTACGCATGCGTCAATCACCAACTGCTGCCGAGACAATCAAATTGAGTTTTTGGAAAATGATCTTAAATAATTATAAATAATCTGTATTCATGTATATATCATGTTGATAACAACAATGTTGATATTTGTAAATAAAAATAATTGCATATTAATCATGTAAATTTCCCGCACTTGTAATAGACATCCAAATGAGGTCCAAAAAAAAAAAGCCAGTTCAACGGTCAAATGTTGAACGTCAATATGATAGTGGACCTAGTTTAGGACCAATATAGACATGATCTGCACGTCTACCCAACATCCAATGTATAGTGGGATTATAATACGGACATTTAAAAGCACAGAAGGAGGGATATATTGCTTTAAGAGATAGGCTAGGACTAGGTGAGTGAACTGATATTTATATAGTCTTGATATGTGTGTTGGTCTATATATATATTTAAGTATATAAGTGTCCAAAAAAGTTAAAAATCCGATGGCTAAAATGTTGTGTGCCTCATCTATTTCATAACCCACCTGTTTGTTTTCCGTGTCATTTCTCTGTGTCTGGAAACAAAGGGAAACTGGCTGATCTGCTCCCATGACTGTGTGTCACTGACCCAGCCTTCACTATTCTGAGCCGTGACTCAGCCTGATCTTCTGCTTTCCTCTGGCAGCGTTCCCAGCATGCTCTCTGTTCCCAGCATGCTCTCCTGCTGAGAGGGAGGGTCTCCTCCTCGGGCCCTCAGGAGCCCAGCGCTGAACACATTAGGCTTCAGCTTTTCTGCAAGCGTGATGGAGACTGAATCAGCTCTCGGTTTGCATTCAACACCTGCCGTGAAACTAATATGCACTAGATACTAAATATTTTGTTGGTTTTAGCAAAAAAAATGCTAATATAATAATATGCTAAAATATTATTAAAATGAAAGGTTGTATTTGTTAACATTAGTTAATACACTGTGAACTAACATGCACAAACAATGAACTGCTGTATTTTTATTAACTAACATTAAAAAGATTCATAAATCCTGATCACCCGGTCAGGTTTATTCTGAGATAATATATATTATCCCTTACTTAACTAATGAACATTATTGTAAAGTGTTACCAATATTTTGGTGGTTTTAGCAAAAAAAATGGTGTGAAATAACTGAAATTGTTATTACATTTTTGTTTTGATATGAGAAAAAATACAGATATATTATTTATTTCTCAAAAAAGTAAAATATCATGTTAAATTATTTGTGCAAAACCTAATTAATATGAACTTCTATTAGCATCATAAAACAAAGCAGGGTTATTATAGAACTAAATCTAGAAAAACATTTGTGTTACATTAAATAAACTGAAATAAAACAACATTTAGTGATATTAAAATACCATTAAAACCAAGTAATTCCCATGCAATAATAAGCCATGAGTTGTTGAGTCGGATGATTGTTGAAAGGAATATAAATGCATTGATGACTTGAGAACATGATATAATGAAGCCTTTCACATCGAGCGTCTCAGATATACACATGCACATGTCTGCAGTTTGAGTCGGGTTCTCGTGATTCTCATGGGTCAAAAGGAAAAACACAGAGATTCATTTGTGCTATAGAAATGCATAACTCAGAATGCAAACGTTTTCATGTGATTTGCGTAATCATATGAAAGACATGCAATCATTACTCAATATTAATGCACTTGATTTGAGTGATGATGAAAGACAGACAAAGAACAAACTGTGCACATTATATCTGTAACTATGATCACAAGTTCATAATCAGATAATGTGGCTCTAAAACACATTCATTTTTTTTAACATGTGGATACACCATAATACAAATAAACACTTTATAAACCTTTACAAGCAAGAATGACAATCTCTGCAGTTTATGTTACATGATCCGTGTGTTTACAGTACAACGTGTTTTAATAATCATTTTATCCTGCAGTTACTTTTCTGAAACGAGTGATGACAGAATGAGACACAGTTAGAGTCTGTTTAAAATAAGCAAAGCTTTAGTTTATGTAGTTTTCATAGTTTAGTGTAATTCATCTAGAACTAATTTGACCAACTTTTACAGCAGACACAAAAATCACGGTAACACTTTATTTTACAGTGTCCTTGTTACATATGTTACATGTACTTACCATAGTAATAACAGTAAATTATGCATAATTATGCAACTAACCCTCAACCAAACCCTAATGCTACCCTAACCCTATAGTAAGTACATGTAGTTTATTAATATTACTCAGTATTTAAACTGTAGCTATGTTTCCATCCACACGTGTTTATCCGCATTAAGTGATATGAATGAAAAATGCCTTATGGAAACAGTAAAATTCGATTGAATTTCATGAATATCGACTCAAATGAAATGCGTTCGGTCTCATGGGATTTGATCTTGATGGATATACGGCTTATGAGATAAACGCTGATGGAAACGTTATTATGGCGCGATCCATTTTGTCTAGCAAAACTTTGTTCGCAAATGTTTGCTTGAATGTTGTGCGAAAATGAATGGAAACACCTTAAAATGTAAGTGGATGGAAACACACTTTCACCAGCTTTATTCACATGAGGTTTTTACCGAACTTCAGATAATTCGATTGACAAGTGGATGGAAACTTGGCTAGTGTAACAATGACACCTTAAAATAAAGTGTAACCCAAATCAGTAAATAAGTGAAAAACATATCTCTGTGAATATGAATGAAATCACAATGATTTATTACATATACATCAATCAACATCATAACTCTTTCGCTAGTTCATTGCACGTTTTCTCCAGTGTGTAGTGATGTCTGTTACGCTAGCGTTCTGCTGCTCCCGCTGAGAATCGTTTGACTCGATAAACACGAAACTTGATTCCTCAACACTCCTCGAACATGGTTCTGGAACTTTCTTCCCAGAAAGGTGTAAAAGACGGGGTTTACGCAGAAGTAGAGGCGCGCGACGTTCCCGGTGACGTACTCGGCGTACGGAAGCACACTGTCACACACACCGGGATCTCGGGTCTCGTTGATCATCAGGATGATGTTATACGGGCTCCAGAAAGAGAAAAACATCAGGACTATCACGAAGATGAGCCGCACGGTGCGATGTTTCCCGATCATGCGCGTGGCCATGACTGTTAGCGTGATCCTGACGTAGCAGTAGATGAACACGCTCAACGGGAAGAGGAAGAACAGAACAAACTGCTTGTAGAGGCCGAAGACTTTCCACCGGCTCGATTCGCTCGAGTCTCCGCACACAAAGCCGTACTTCGGATACTCTTCCACGGTGAAGTGGAGGAAGGGGTCGAGGCTAGCGAGAAGGCTAACGCTCCACACCACTGAAGATAAAGCCACGGCGTAGCAGGTTCTGCGCTGTTTGCTAGCGGCCACACAGTGGACCACGGCCAGATATCGGTCGAACGCCATGAGAGTCAGAAAGAGAATCGAACTGTAAAACCCCAGACAGTCTGCGCTGGTCACCAGCTTACACAGCGCGTCCCCGAAGATCCACTGGTCTGAGTGGTGGACGGCCTGGAACGGGAGCGTGAGCGTGAAGAGGACGTTGGACAACACCAGGTTGATGAGGAATATATTGGTGACCGTGTTCAGCTTCTCGAACTTGTATATGACCAGCAGAACGACTCCGTTTCCCAGAATGCTGAGGATGAAGATGATGTAGTAGAACGGCGGGAGAAAGTGTTTGGCGAAGTCGGTGGTGTCGATGGTGTTGCACACGTATTCAGTGACGGCGGTGAGCTCCTCGTAGATGTCGTCTACGGTTTCTGTGGGCGTTTCCATGGCGACGGTTACTCGCTCCATCTGCGGGGTTAAGCTGGGTTACTAAAGTGAGAGACTGGAGAAGTTAGTAACACTTTATAATAATGGTCCATCATTAATAAGTAACTATGCAGGACTAATTTAAACATGTTTTTTTGGTAATCTTACACGAGATAAAACATTACTTGATTACAGTTACATCTTCTCTTAAAGGACAATTCCGGCGCAAAATGAACCTAAGAATAACGTTTGTGAAATCCTATCGACCAGGGCTGTGTTTCCCGAAAGCAACGTTAGCCAACTATGGTCTCAAGTTCAGTCGTTATCAGCAGTTCAACGAGTCGGCGTTTCCCGAAACCATCGTTCCAACAACATTCGCAAACAGCATCGCAGAGTTGTGTCTCGAGATCTCGAGCTGTGATTAGAAGAAGAGTTTCTAGTTTTCATGACATGTGGACTCAATAAATCCTGATCTTGAGCAAAATAATCAAGCTGACATTCAGTGCAATCTGTGTCTTTTATTAAGAATACATACTGTGTCATTTATGTCTTTTATCTTGTCAAGAGATTTAAAGCACCGTTTTTTGTTGACTGCGCATGTGCGAACGAGGTCTAGTGTGTAAGAACGAGTCTATGATTGAGTTTGGAAATAAAGCGAAATAACTGAGAAAAATAGATAGAAATAGTTCTCAGATGCCATGTCTGTAATTTAAATCAAAATATCTAGCGTTAATTCAATCTCAAACAGATTCATTAAAAGTAGTTATTACTAGAGATGTTCCGATACCCTTTTTCCCTTCCCGATACCGATTCCGATACCTGGACTCAGGGTATCGGCCGATACCGAGTACCGATCCGATACTTGGGTGTGTACAGTATATATACAGCTGCAATTCATACTAGGCTAGCACTGTATGAATTGATAGAATTATTTTATGGTGTGCTTTAGACTTATCCCTTAATTAAACATGAACAAATACATACAGTGAACTAGAGTATTTTTATTATCTGACATACATTTCATAGCAATATATTATGTATCTTTCTTAAGTGAAAAAAAAACTTAAAATGCAACCACACATCTAATACTGTAAACTGAAAAAAGTATTTTAGTTTTACAATATAACTGTATACAAAAAGTGCAACAAATAAATCTAGGAATCTAAAAAATGACATATGAATAAGAAAATAATCTCTTTATAATTTAAAGTCCATAAACAATTTTGTTAAATAAACGGCATTTCAGTTTTGACCGCGGCTGGTCATCCAGAACAATAAACTCGATACATGTTGTCGGTTATATTTATCGCTCGTTGGCTGTCTTTTGAAAACTTTTCTCTCTGTTTGAATGAAGCTTTCAGAGATTGTTGATTCTGACGCGCGGCTCACTCTTCTCATTCGCCCATTCCCTTTGTGTAATTGTGTTCTGCTGGGTGACGCGTCTTCAAATGCTTAAGTTACTCGTGTTGAAGTTGCTAATACTTCTTCCACCCCTCGAAATTGCAGTATGGCATATGAAACATGTCGCCGTTTTACTGGCTTGTTGGTCCCATAGACATAATATTATGTCTATGGTTGGTCCAGTCTGAAATACTGTTAAACAGCGGACTTTTCTTCTTCGCTGCTCTAAACAGTGGTTGCTTGTGCGGGCGGCAACAGCACAACTTCCTGTGTCTCCACAAGCAACCACTGTTTAGAGCAGCGAAGAAGAATTGATCTCCGATTTGCAGCGTTACGCAAAGCTATTTCCCGTTATACGGGAAACACACTCCGGCTCGCTCAGCTCGGCGTTCATGATTCGACTGCTCGAGACTGTTTTCCAGAGATGGCTCCTGCCTGTATACTTTATAAAGTATCTTCTTATTAAACTGTCTGTGCACTTATAAAGTTCTCAATGCTTGGGTTTGCAGGTATACAGGGACCCTCATATGCTAGTGTTAGTGTTGGGTTATTTTGAGGTTTGTTCGTGGTATTAACTAGCGATTTATTTCTACTAACTGAACTCGATGCCCCATATACTAGCGTTATAAGCTAAACAGTGTTTAGAGATACAACTTTACATTCGATAATCATGAAAACAAATCTCAGAGAACAGTGGACTCGGTACTAATGTGATATTACACACTCGGTTCAGTCTGCGCTGGAGTCGTCCTTTAAATAACCCAAAATCACCCAGATCATCTACAACGACCCACAAACCTTTTAACCTTAATTAATATTTATATTTCTTTTAATTTAAGTTTTGCACTCTTTCTTTTTCCCCCATTCTTGTTTATTTTACTGTCTAGTTCTCTTTTTGTTGGTGAAGTGTTTTCTTTTACTATTCCTTATATTTTTGTTATTCTTAATAATTATTATTGTTGTGTTCTAATTTTGTTGTTTCACACCGTGAACTGAATGTTGAAATAAAGCATAAAAATAAAATAATAATAAATAAACAATGGAGGACTAATGAATAGATCTACATGAACACTTCAGCTACTATTAACTAATATATAAATTAATATCGGATTTAGGACTAAGATAGTTCCTTATTAGGTAATCAATAATTTCTTAATGAGATTGGCCTCATTAAGAACTAATTATGACAAATTATAATTACTAATCACAACATTAACGTGTCTGAGACGTTGGCAATTATGTTTTTGTATGCTCAAACTGGTCATAAATGCATCACTAATTACTCAAGTACTAATCACTCTTCATGACGATCAGTGATCTGGAGCATTATTATAAAGTGAAAAATATGTTTTCTCCATAACTAATAGTTGCTGTATAGTGACTAGGCAACACTTGAGTAATTACTGATGCACTTTATGAGCACGTTAAGCGTAAAAAATGACTGATACACGTTAATGTTCTTTATAGTTAATAGTTATTAATGAGGCTAATCCCATTAAGTAAATATTGATTACCTAATAAGGAATTTTCTCCTAAATTTGATTACTGATTAGTTAAGCTTGTTTCTAGTTAATAGTAGCTGAAGTGTTCATGTAGAACTACTCATTACTTCCCGCATAACTTATTAATGATGGACCATTATTATAAAGTGTTACTGATAAATCATTCAAGTTATGAATTTTGCACTTACCATCCCTGTGTTTCTGGCCAGTTCATCAGAAGACACGAGCTTGTGCTCGTCTACGGCTGCACAAATATATGATTCATGTCTTCAGATAATCCACCCTTCCTTTTTATGTGATGACCTCAGAATTACCCAAGACATTTACTCAGAAACATCATACAAGATCATAAAACATACAAGATCATACAACATTCATCATACAACATCATACAAGATTAAAAGATCATGTCATGAAACCACAGATAAACCAGCAGGTTAGTATCACCTTTATTTGAAGAAAGCCATTCTCAGCAAATCATATCGTTTATTCAAAGACAAATTAGACTTGCATCATTTCGGAATTTCCCAGAATTCCTGCAGCTTTTAAATAAAAACAACGAAACACTCGGGATACACACTTTTACACGTCTATGGACTTCCAGCACTCATTCATGACTACTGTTTTAAAGGGTACAGAAGTAAACCTTCAACCAGTGAATAAAACAATAGATTAGAATTGAATGTTAGAGTAAAAGATTATATAAGTGGAAAAAACTTGTATATATAAATTTAGAAAGAGCAAATATGATGAACAATAAAAGATTTCTCTGGAAAAATATTAAGATAACCAGCAGTTTGCATGCATTCACAAATACATGTAAAATAATTCAAATAATTACATCTGTCAAATGTGTTCCTCATACCGTACACATCTGAAATATTTCACTGCCGAAAGAGAAATTCATGTTCTTGAACACACAAAATGGAATAAATAGTTTTGATTTAATGGTGCGTATTCCTTTTATTTAATGGAATAATAATCAATGAGTTTGTGTGAATGCTCCTTCCCTTCAGGCAGTGTAGATCATATACAAAATATGCAAATACATAAACAATATAAATTAACAATAGCCAGCTATTTAAATTATTAATTCTATGAATTGTGAAATGCTGTTTTGTCTTTAAAAAAACTGTCCAGTTAAAATATTTTAAAATAAAAGACATACTTTTGTCAAACAGAAACAGTTTCCCAATTATTTTGAATGCATGTCTATGATAATAATAAAAGCCCTTTATTCATAAACTTCCAAATCACAAACAAACTAATGCTTTTCATTTTGCAAAAGGTGCAAAAGTCCCTTGTTTGGCAACAAAATAGCCATTTACTTTATTAATACTTAATATTCATAAGTAATGGTGATGCATATTAATGTTAATTGCTATATTTATGACATTTTAATATCTATCCACTTGCAGTATTATTTCACAAATGACCTTATGACCTCATGGCCGTGTGTTTCACAAGATTTAAAGAAAATATAAATGTCAGTATTATTCATCTAAAGGCCACATATGTTTCATAGCACCATCACAGTGTGTGTGTGTGTGTGTGTGTGTGTGTGTGTGTGTGTGTTGTGTGTGTGTGTGTGGTGTGTGTGTGTGTGTGTGTGTGTGTGTGTGTGTGTGTGGTGGTGTGTGGTGTGTGTGTGTGTGTGAGAGAGAGTTGGTTTATGTGATTTATGAGGACACAAATGTGTATAATGACATGTGTATTACACTGGTATTACAACTTATGGTGGTTTATGAGGACATTTCAAAAGTCCTCATAAATCAAATGGCTTAAAAAACATAAAAAACAATGTTTTATTACAAATGTAAAAATGCAGCATGTCTCCTGTAAGGGGTAGGTTTAGGGACAGGGCAGTGTAGGGGATAGAATATATAGTTTGTCCAGTATAAAAACCATTACGCCTATGGAGAGTCCTCATAATGCTGTTGCACCAACGTGTGTGTGTGTGTGTGTGTGTGTGTGTGTGTGGTGTGTGTGTGTGTGTGTGTGTCAGTGTCAGAACTCAGGCCCTTTCCTGTACTGCTCGTCTCTGAGGTTATAGGACTGGTAGCAGATGGACATGTCACACACTCCGGTCGGCCCCTGAGGGCCCGGTTTCCCTGGAATGCCTGGAGTCCCGGATTTACCCGTTACTCCCGGAGGACCGGGAGCACCCACGCCGTCAGTGCCGCGAGGACCCTGGATCCCTGTGAGGATGTGACTAATAGATATCACTAATCGATTGATCACATTGTGAATTGAAAAAAAAAGTTTTAAGAATAAAGTTTAAATATGCAAATATTTCATTTAATTGATGCATATAGCATATGAAATGCAACAGCTGTTGCCCAAAGTGCTTCACAGTCCCTAAAAAACATTAATTAAATATCCACTAATTTGCATTTCCAGAACAGAAATCTGAACATTGAGTAAAGCCAGATTCAACATTCTTGTTTTGTTTTGTTAATTAGAGTTATGGTCTCTTTTCACATAAACAGAAAATACTGTCAACAGACCGAACACACAAATACATATTTATCATGTTTCAGGAATTCAACTGACCGTTCACAAAGACACGCCCCCTTTAGTTACTGTTGCTATGTGCGACAAGCCCCGCCTCTCACGCTACATCATGTTCACACACAGTGAAAATACACATTTAAACAGTGGATTTTGAGGTGATCTCTTCTAGGAAACTAACACAGTCTCATCCCAAGAAGTCATATATTGACGTCTTGGGACGTCTTTTGACCATACGTCAATATCCGCCTTTTTAGGGTACCCTTAAACGTCAGTTATATGACGATCCTGGGACATCATACAATGACGATTTACCTTTAACGTCAGTTAGGTGACGGGGTAGGTTTAGGTCTGGGGTAGAGTTAGGATCCGATAACGTCATCTAACCGACGTTTAAGGGTACCCTAAAAGGCGGATATTGACGTATGGTCAAAAGACGTCCCAAGACGTCAATATATGACTTCTTGGGATGAGACTGCGCTGAGGAAACTCAGAGATGAGGATTCGGCCGGCAGTTACATCACCACACGATCTCGGCCGGGGACTTTTACACGGTTATGGGAGAAAAACACTGACATTCTGGATTCAGACGGCAATAACATCACAGACTAATCCTGTAAACGTTTAAAATACCGTAAACTACTGAAACTGACATAACATGCAATAAACATTTCTAAAACACATAACTTAGTTTTCTCTGATAACAGATCACGCTAAATTGTAATGTGGACTCATGTATTTGCTGTGAAGCTGCTTTGAAAATATGTATTCTGAAAAGTGCTATACAAATAAATATGAATGGAATTGAAATGCATACATTAAACACTTAAATTTGTATTTTTGGATGTTTTGAAACAACATGTAATGAAAAGTAAAATAGCCCAAAATCTCAAAAATGACGGTACATGAAAACGCATGTCTTTGCCTGCAGTGTTTGTCATAATGATGTAATGATGTGACTGTACCCGTGTCTCCGGGGGCCCTGGGGGTCCCAGTCTGCTCTCTCCTTTAGTGCCCTTAAATCCCCTGGGGGCCCGTGTCCCCTAAAACAGGACAAACATATTATGCAATTAAAGTACAAACCCAAAGCCAAAAGGATGCATTTAGATGATTTGTATCTCAGTCACCTTTGACCCCTGGTGGCCCCTGGACCCCCGGGGGCCCTGAGTATCCCTGAGCCCCGTGTGTGCCTGGTACCTGGCGAGCCGCTGAGCCCTTGGCCCTGGAGCGCCGGGTGTCCTGGGGCCCTTTAATGCTCTCGCAGGGCTCACAGCGCTGAGGCCCATCGCCTGCCGGAGCCGGGCCAGCTCCACTGAGGAACACACACATGCATTACTGAGGGCCATCGCCGGCCGGAGCCGGGCCAGCTCAACTGAGGGACACATACATGCATTACTGAGGGCCCATCGCCTGCCGAGCCGGGCCAGCTCCACTGAGGGACACACACATGCATTACTGAGGGCCCATCGCCTGCGGAGCCGGGCCAGCTCCACTAAGGAACACACACATGCATTACTGAGGGCCCATCGCCTGCTGAGCCGGCCAGCTCAACTGAGGGACACATACATGCATTACTGAGGCCCATCGCCTGCCGGAGCCGGGCCAGCTCCACTGAGGGACACACACATGCATTACTGAGGCCCATCGCCTGCCGGAGCCGGGCCAGCTCCACTGAGGAACACACACATGCATACTGAGGGCCCATCGCCTGCCGGAGCCGGGCCAGCTCCACTGAGGAACACACACATGCATTACTGAGGGCCCATCGCCTGCCGGAGCCGGGCCAGCTCCACTGAGGAACACACACATGCATTACTGAGGGCCCATCGCCTGCCGGAGCCGGGCCAGTTCCACTGAGGAACACACACATGCATTACTGAGGGCCCATCACCTGCCAGAGCCGGGCCAGCTCCACTGAGGGACACACACATGCATTACTGAGGGCCCATCGCCTGCCGGAGCCGGGCCAGCTCCACTGAGGGACACACACATGCATTACTGAGGGCCCATCGCCTGCCGGAGCCGGGCCAGCTCCACTGAGGGACACACACATGCATTACTGAGGGACATCGCCTGCCGGAGTCGGACCAGCTCCACTGAGGGACACACACATGCATTACTGAGGGCCCATCGCCTGCCGGAGCCGGGCCAGCTACACTGAGGGACACACACATGCATTACTGAGGGCCCATCGCCTGCCGGAGCCGGGCCAGTCCACTGAGGGACACACACATGCATTACTGAGGGCCCATCGCCTGCCGGAGCCGGGCCAGCTCCACTGAGGGACACACACATGCATTACTGAGGGCCCATCGCCTGCCGGAGCCAAGGCCAGTCTCCACTGACGGAACACACACATGCATTACTGAGGGCCCATCGCCTGCCGGAGCAAGGGCCAGTTCCACTGACGGAACACACACATGCATTACTGAGGGCCCATCGCCTGCCGGAGCCGGGCCAGCTCCACTGAGGGACACACACATGCATTACTGAGGGCCCATCGCCGCCGGAGCCGGGCCAGCTCCACTGAGGGACACACACATGCATTACTGAGGGCCCATCGCCTGCCGGAGCCGGGCCAGCTCCACTGAGGGACACACACATGCATTACTGAGGGCCATCGCCGCCGGAGCCCGGCCAGCTCCACTGAGGGACACACACATGCATTACTGAGGGCCATCGCCTGCCGGAGCCGGGCCAGCTCCACTGAGGGACACACACATGCATTACTGAGGGCCCATCGCCTGCGGAGCCGGGCCAGCTACACTGAGGAACACACATGCATTACTGAGGGCCCATCGCCTGCGGAGCCGGCCAGCTCCACTGAGGGACACACACATGCATTACTGAGGGCCCATCGCCTGCCGGAGCCGGGCCAGCTCCACTGAGGGACACACACATGCATTACTGAGGCCCATCGCCTGCCGGAGCCGGGCCAGCTCCACTGAGGGACACACACATGCATTACTGAGGGCCCATCGCCTGCCGGAGCGGGCAAGCTCCACACAAGCATTTAAAGTTGGCATTTATCTATATTCATATGCATCTTATTGGACTGATTCATGCATGCATGTTTTGTTTTAAAAAGCAAAAAAGAAATGATTTCATAATTCTGACATTAAAAGGTCAGATTATTGACATACTGATTTTAAGACATTATTCTGACATTAAAAGGTCAAATTATGAAAGAAAAAGTCAATTATGACATACTAAAATGAAATTAGGACTTAAAGTCATATTATGACATTAAGAAGTCAAAATGAAAAAAAGGTCAAATTATGAGTTTTATCTAAAAAATGTGACTTTTTTATCTCATAATTGTGACTTAGTATTTCATTTGTCTGGGTATGTCATAATTATGACTTTTTGTCAGACTTTTTATGTCAAATTGACTTCTCATAATTATGAATATAAATCTCATAATGACTTAGTATGTCATAATTGTATATTTGACAGTTTTTACTTTTTATGCCAACATTTAACTTTTTATTTAATAATTATGACTTAGTATGTCAATTTCGACTCTTCATCTCATAATATTTGACGTCATAATTTTGACTTTTATCATAAATATGATTAATTCTAACATAATTATGTAAATTTCAACTTTTTAATCTCATAATTATAACTTGCTTGGTATGTGATCATTTCGACTTTTATCTCATAATTATAGCATCATAATTTTGACTTTTATCTCATAATATTGACTATGTCAATTATGATGTTTTATATCATTCATTATTATGACTGGCTTAGTATTTCATAATTTTGCCTTTATATCAGAATAATGATGTCATAATTTTGAATTTTCAGCCTCATAATTATGACTTACTTGGCATGTCATAATGTCGACTTTTTATCTCATAATTATGACTCAGTATATCATAATTATGATTTAGCAAAGCATGTTATTTTGTCCTCATGTTGCAGAAATGGGCTTCCACAACTGACCTCTTTAATTCAGAGCGAAGTGTAAAAACTGTGATCGCTCAGCAAGTTCTGTAACAAAAGCTCCTTTCTAGTGAACTGTGCTTTTATCTGACGGCTTTAATTGGCCGGCGTACGTTCTCCTCGGCTCTGCATATCAGCGCTCGTGTTCAGGAAGAGAACGCAGAAGCTCTGGAGAGAAGAACGACCTTGAGAAGGTCAGATACTCACTCCTCACAACGTCTCCACAGAGTTTCATTAAACGCTCCTCTGAGGGAGGCTTGCCCTGAAAACACACACACACCACACACAACACTCTTGACCTCAGGCCGTGTGTTCGCTCATGAATGATGCGTCCTGACATCATCGTTGGTTTATTTACCCTTTGTTTATGTGTTATGAAAGATAATAGCTAGTGGCGATAACAAAGATTTTAATTGCTCGATGTGAGAAATGTAGGAATACTCACGGGCTTGCCTGGGAATCCCGGAGCGCCGGGCTGTCCCGGTAAACCGTCCTGTCCCGGGAATCCTCTGGCTCCGATCACACCGCTGTGACCCCCGTCTCCCTTCGGCCCGGCGTGACCTCTGACCCCGGCCTCGCCCACACAGCCTTTCTGGAGGAGTAATCACATGATCAACACATGTGTGCGTGTGTGTGTGTGTGTGTGTGTGTGTGTGTGTGTGTGAGTCTCCATCTCAGCCTGTTCTGGGTGACGACTGGGTTATTTCCTGTCAGCTGACATGTTTTGTAGTTCTCTGTAGTTCTTCATGTTGTTTACCCCAGTGTATTTATAGCGCTCGTTTCACTGTTTAATGTTTTGCTTTATTAAAAACCCTGTGTTCAGATCCAGTAGATTAAACAAACGACTGTGGAGCGATATACATCATCACTGTCTGGTTTTAAATCTAAGTTAAAAACTATTATTTTTTTTTATTTGGCATGTAATCAATGAGGAAGTTGTATTGCATTTTGTTTTTTTATTAATTATATGGTATTGTCTTGTTATGTTTTTATTGTACAGCACATTGGTCAACCCTATAGTTGTGATTAATGGTGCTTTATAAATAAAATTGATGGACACGTATATCAGCATATTGCCACGCGTTTATATTCTTCATGAGTGAGATTATTGCGTTTAACAGCAGAGATTCATTCATCATTCGATCATTAAAATCAAGATCATGATGCGGCGTTGCTGCATATTAAAGTAAACGTATAGTTGAAAAGCATTGCACTGATTATAACAGGATCTCCACTTCATATTCACATCATTGATTATCATTATATTACATGTTTCTGTGCAGGATTATAAGTTGATACATGTTTATTACTGTAGTGTAGTATACAGTGCTATTTTTGTGTTATTTATACGATTTAGTAATAATTTTATGTTTTTATATTTTCAGTGTTTTTATTTGGTTTTAAAGTAAATGTATCCAATTTTGTCATGTGATATACAGTATATGTATGTGTGTGGTGTGTGTGTGTGTGTGTGTGTGTATAACTTAATATATATATATATATATATAATATATATATATATATATATATACTGTATATATATCTTGTTATATATTGTATATAATATAATAATTTATATTATTTTTTATATTCAGTTTTGTTTTAGTAATTTTAGAACTTATTTATTTTTAGTTAGGTGCCGAGGCAATTTTTTTTGTTTTTTTTTATCTAATATTTATACATTATTTTACTTCAGCTTTTTATCAGTTAATGAAAAGTTAGTTTAATAGTTTTACAGATAAAACTTCCCATTAGTTCACATTTTTAACATAGTAACTGATATTAACTAACAATGAACAATTAATTTGTTACAGTATTTATTAATCTTTCTTTATATTAGTTAGTAAAAAATACAACTGTTCATTATATTAACAGATACAACATTATTAGATGTGACTTTAATGATGTATTAGTAAATGTTGAAAGTGACATTAGCAAAGATTAATAAATGCTTTAAAGGGGTCATGAACTGGCTTTTTAAATCTTATTATATTGTTGTCTAGGTTACTGAGACGTTCGCTTGGTTTTTGCATTCAAAAATTAAAAATCAAAAATCAAAATTAATAAGTAATAGGCTATTTTCTAACCTAGTTTTGAGCCTAGCTGGAAAACGCTCGGTTTTTATGGGCGTCTCGCACTGAAGACTTGGAAGTAAACGCCCACTGCTGTGAGTGGATAACAGTTTTGCATTATAATGAGTTTCAACTCACCGGTCGATGCACTTGTGGGAAATTGTTTTGAAAACGTCCAATGTTGTAAAATGGCAACCGGAATGATTCGCCCATACATGTTCGACCCAGAGTCCGTGTGTTTCACCATTCCTGTCAGATCCAATATAGACGGCACAGCACCGTTCTTTACTCTTAATCGGTCTGCAAATCCAGTCTTGTTTACAAAGCAATCCTCAGTGAAATGAAGCGAACAGACGGACGATGTTTTACCTCATCAGCTGGAGTGAACATCATGAAAAATAAAGTTTATCCATGCACTCCTATTGGAATCCAGAGGAAGCTCATGCAGCGACCGTCTTCCACAACCAGCACTGCACAATATTTTGTAAACGCCATGTTTATTGCTCGGTAGCTCGATCCGGTTTGTCATCACGAGGTAGGAATCTATGTTAGCTATGCGTGTAATGCGCGAATCGGTGGGAGGGGCTAAACCGGCCGTGTTGAAGTAGGCGTTGATCTTCTATGTGGGGGGTGGTGTTTTATCCTCTTTGACGTCAGAGTTCCCCACTTTGAAAAACGAGGCGTTTGCTGAGCCTGGTGTTCAATAAAAGCTTTTATTGGACTAACAAGGACTTTTTCAGTTCTGAAACTTACAGGATATTCTTATAATATATGACCTCTCAGATGTCAAAAGCTCAAGGAAAATTGATTTCTCAGTTCATCACCCCTTTAAATTAATTTAGCATTGTTAGTTAGTGTTAAATGTTAATGTAAACATCCGGATGTAAAGTAGTTTCAGTTTTAGCGAACAACAACAACACTGAAAATATTCCTCAATATTCAAGAGACTGAAAAACAATCAGGAAGTGTGTTGTTGTTGTTGTTAGCAGCAAAATGAAATGTTAAAGATTAAATCACAATATTTGTCCAGATAATCAGACCGTGCAGCTCTAGTGGAGTAAACACAACCGACATATTTAATAAACCTCTCTGGAGGAAAAATGCATTCTTTTAAAGTGATTTGCATATACGTCTGGAAACTGATTTTCCCACAAACTGATAAATATAGATATAAAATAGTTTCCACAGGACAGCTCTGACAGAGAACTGAATCTGGTGTAAAATACGCAGGAATGGTGTAAATATAAGTGTGTAATGTGTGTAACTCTACAAACCTCTCCTTTGCTTCCCCTCGGCCCGGCGTCACCCTGCAGAAAGAGGAACCTTCATCAGCAATCACAGGATTCAATCCTCACCCACAGTTCTTCATCTTAAAGAACAACGTTTTAGACTACAATACTTGGTCACACTTTATTTTAAAGCGCTGGTTCAGGATTTTGGACATCGGACCTCATTTCCAAGTGAGCCTGTGTGTTATTCATCAGTGGAGACAGTTTTCACAAACTGTTTTTTATTATTGAGATTTATACATCACATGAAAGCTGAATAAATAAGCTTTCCATTGATGTATGGTTTGTTAGGATAGGACAATATTTGGCCGATATAACTATTTGCAAATCTGGAATCTGAGAGTGCAAAAAAATCAAAACATTGAGAAAATCTCCTTTAAAGTTGTGCATTTATGTTCATGATTGTGCTGCATTCACTCACAAAAATAAATGTTTTATATATTTACAGTAGGAAATTTACAAAATATCTTTATGGAACATGATCTTTACTTAATATCCTAATGATTTTTGGCATAAAAAAAAATCAATAATTTTGACCCATGCAATGTACTGCTGGCTATTCCCACAGATACACCCGTGCAACTCGAGACTGGGTTTGTGATCCAGGGTCACAAATGTTCAACCAGTCTTTCCAGTTGCATAGTTCGCCAGTGCTAGGCTAGCGCGAGTCAACGTTATCTGCTAGCCTGCCATTAAAAACAGTTTCACACACTCCACAGTTCACCAGAAGCACATACATTATAACACCAGACTATCGATGTAAATGTGTGTTGAGAGAATAACGTTAAAATCAAACTACTCAATGATTGCATTACATTTACAGGAACTAGTTTCTCAGGCGGAAGTTTACTTTCACTCCGGTTAGTATCACTGCGTCGAAGAGTAAACCCAGAGCAGAAGCGCACTACAGTCGGGACGCTAGCTAGCTAGCAGTAGCCTTGAACAACCATATTGAAACATTTGATTGTAAACGAAGGAATTGGCAACATGGTGATTCGTGTGCATTTCCAAATTATAAAAATACACCAAAGATGGTCACCAAAAAGTGCGGCTCTCTCGGTTCCCTATAGTTAACTTAATATCACTCCGCCGCTGCTGTTGACTGCTAATAAATACAGGGAACAATGATAACTATTGCAATGCGATGAAAGGGTAGTTTGATTTCTAACATTATTCTCTCAACATACATTTACATCAATAGTCTGGCGTTATAGTTTATCTGCTTTTGGTGAACTGTGGAGTGGGTAAAACTGTTTTTAATGGCAGGCTAGCATAAACCGTTGACTCGCGCTAGCCTAGCACCGGCGAAATATGCAACTGGAAGGACTGGATGAACTTTTTTGAAAACTGTCTATAATAACACACAGGCTCACTTGGAAATGAGGTCCGATGTCCAAAATCCTGAACCGCCACTTTAAATTGTCAGTGTTACAGTGTAATTATATTTTTAAGTACTAAGTAATATTAATGAACTACATGTACGTACTATAGGTTAGGTTAGGATTAATGTTTGGTTTAGGGTTAATGCATAATTTAGAGTTATTACTAATAGTAACTACATGTAACGTAATAATGACACTGTAAAATAAAGTGTAACCCACTACTGTCTACAAGTTCATACAAGCAAGCAGTGAAGAAGCTAGATATACACAACTAACACATCTACATTTCCTCAACTTCACAGATCAAGAGTTTAAGAAGCTCAGCGTTATTGCACATACAATTCTGTGCCAGATAAATATTGCTCTGATTGTAGATATAAGGTTATATTTTCCCTCTTAAATGGCTTTGATGTTGTATATATCATGGACCTTTTTTTATGTTATTTCAGAAACTTGATTTCTCATGTTTCTCGGACACAAGCGGTGTGTGAGTCAGTGTCTGTGACTACAGTTTCTGCTGTTCCTCAGAAGGCAGGAGTCTCTTCTGCTAACTCTAGCATGACCCAACAGGATAATGTGGAAATTCAGCTGAAGAAGGCTGTGTTCCTCTAAAGCTTCTGATCTTAAAGAGTTCCTTCGGGAGCTTCATTCAGTGCTTCCCAAAATAGGATCATTTTATGGATTTAGTTTTAATGAATTCATTTTGTTTTCATTTCTTTTAATTTTGATTACATTTTATGAATGAAACAGCTCATATACTGTAGAATGTGAACATGCAATTGTTTAAAACATTTATCCTTATATAGAACATTTGGTAACGCTTCCTTTTACAGTACAGTACTTACAGTGTACTTACAGTGTACTTACCTAGAAAGTACTGGCTAATAAGTACATGGAACAGGGGTAGGTTTAGGGGTAGGTTCATGGTTAGTACTAGTTATTACCCAGTAATTTGAGTTACTAAAATAAGTACATAGTATTTACATGGGTAACTGGACTGTAAAAGGAAGCATTACCGGACATTTTTGCCAGGTCTGTGTTAACAAACATGTATTCATTATTACAATGTGCTCATTATTACTGCCTTGAATTATTACATTGTTTAAATTTAATGATGTAATTATCTATATTGCAATACATCATCTGTTGTTTAAATTAATTTGAACTTTAGTTCAGTTCCTCTTCCTCTAAGTCACCCCCATTCATCCGCTTCTTAATCTCTCTCTGTTCATGATCTCAAACGTTCTGCTATAAGTGAAGAAGTTCTATAAGGCTCTATAAGTTCTGTAAGGTTCTATAAGTTCTATAAGTTATATAAGGTTCTATAAGTTCCTATAAGTTCTATAAGGTTCTATAAGGTTCTATAAGTTCTATAAGGTTATATAAGTTCTATAAGGTTCTATAAGCTCTATAAGTTATATAAGGTTCTATAAGCTCTATAAGGCTCTATAAGTTCCTATAAGTTCTATAAGGCTCTATAAGTTATATAAGGTTCTATAAGTTCCTATAAGTTCTATAAGGTTCTATAAGTTATGTAAGGTTCTATAAGGCTCTATAAGTTCTGTAAGGTTCTATAAGCTCTATAAGTTATATAAGGTTCTATAAGTTCCTATAAGTTCTATAAGGTTCTATAAGTTCTATAAGGTTATATAAGTTCTATAAGGTTCTATAAGCTCTATAAGTGCTATAAGGTTCTATAAGTTCTATAAGGTTCTATAAGGTTCTATAAGTTCTATAAGGTTATATAAGTTCTATAAGGTTCTATAAGCTCTATAAGTTATATAAGGTTCTATAAGTTCCTATAAGTTCTATAAGGTTCTATAAGCTCTATAATTTATATAAGGTTCTATACGGTTCTATAAGTTCTATAAGGTTCTATAAGCTCTATAAGTTATATAAGGTTCTATAAGTTCCTATAAGTTCTATAAGGTTCTATAAGTTCTATAAGGTTCTATAAGTTATATAAGGTTCTATAAGCTCTATAAGTTATATAAGGTTCTATAAGTTCTATAAGGTTCTATAAGCTCTATAAGTTATATAAGGTTCTATAAGTTCCTATAAGTTCTATAAGCTCTATAAGTTATATAAGGTTCTATAAGTTCCTATAAGGTTATATAAGCTCTATAAGTTATATAAGGTTCTATAAGTTCTATAAGGTTCTATAAGCTCTATAAGTTATATAAGGTTCTATAAGTCCCTTTAAGTTCTATAAGGTTCTATAAGGTTCTATAAGCTCTATAAGTTATATAAGGTTCTATAAGTTCCTATAAGTTCTATAAGGTTCTATAAGTTCTATAAGGTTCTATAAGGTTCTATAAGCTCTATAAGTTATATAAGGTTCTATAAGTTCTATAAGGTTATATAAGCTCTATAAGTTATATAAGGTTCTATAAGTTCTGTAAGGTTCTATAAGCTCTATAAGTTATATAAGGTTCCCTTCCGAAGGGAACTCAACAATACGTCATTGATGCTTTGGGGAAACGCCTCAGGCGTGACAGGTGTCTGAAATCACTATCAAATCACGTCAATCACATTGACCGGCGACAGCCCGTGAATCATTATTGTGAATGATTAGCGTGCGACCTGGAAGAATATAAGGGCGCCTTGCAAACATGACAAATCATCTTTTCGTCTTCAGGGACTGTCTGTTTGAAATTGCTACTCAAAGAAACGGTAGGAGAATTTATGAAATGCACAGCCAGCTGTGTGTTTCCTGCCTGGGAGAAGAGCGCGCACGGGAGATTCTCGAGGGAATCCTCTGTGCGAACTGTGAGCGTTTCTCATTTTAAACGCTCCGCTCTCGTCTGACCCTCTTCTCGAGTGAAGGGGGTTCAATGCCTGGTCCAGGTCCCGCTCGTGCCGAGGCAGAGCTGCGACTTGCATAGTGGGCTCCCAGATAGATATGCAGAGCTGGGTGGAGCGCACCGCCGGCAGGCTGAATAGCTGTCATGGCGACATGCGAGAGGAGAGATCGCTCGCGGTAAATTCGACGATCGTTTTCTCCACCAGCCTGAGATTCCACCAGCTCAGGTGAGCCTTCCATTCCTTCCTGATCTTCACACTAGATCTATAGGGCATGGTAGAGCCCATACTCTGCCTGTATTTATCGACATCAGCGGGTTAGTTTCGCTGATGTTGAGGGGATCGCAGAGCATGCATGTGTCCTTGTTTGAGTCGTTTGCGCCTCTCGTGCGCCCCCTCCATGGAGGAATAGGGCGCAGAGGCGTGACTCTCGCAAGAAGGATCCGAGGGAGGTTATCCAGCACAACCACACACAGTGTCGCTGATGGATATTCCCCAGCGGGCTTCACTACATCACAGCCCTCTCCTCTCTTCTTAATCCCCAGACGTTCATTACATCAGGCCTGGGGCTGGGCCTGTGATAAAATGATTTTCTATGGCCCGCCTAGGCTTGGTAGTAGTAACGCCTCTTTCAGGCATGTATAGTGGGAACCCCAGGTTCATAATGAACTATCTGGCGAGTCTTCACTCCGCACGCCGCAGGTGAGCTGACTGGTCTTTTTTAGAGTCATTTTTGTGTGAATTAAAATTCCGAAATGTATCTCTCTACAGACCTCGTTCCCTGTATAGAGCTATGGGGTCATGTCAAGGTAATAAGGTAAGAACTTTATTGGATTATCAGGGCCCTGAAGTTCCCCATTAGGTGGCCAGAGCGATAATTATGTTAGCCTTCGGGCTGTTAGCCACCTTAGGGTAGAGTAGCTGGTCTCTCTCTTTTAGTATGTTCTACTTAGAGTGTTGACTGATGCTAGAGCTTCAGATAGATCTTATGTCCGGCCCATTGGACCGTTTGACTTCTCTGAGTATTTCGCCCCTTGAGCTCTGTGTGAGTGTTCATTAGGCTGAGCGATCCTGCAGCCCTTTCTATGGAATAATACAGACTATATTCCTTGTTAGGCTGTGGCTCCTCCGAGCCCTCAGATAGATCTTTGCTTGGAGGCTGGCCCTCACCAGGGCCACCTCTGTAGCTGGCCTAGGCTGTGTCAGGGATATTAGAGGCGTTCTGCTAAAATTAGCATTTCTTCCTCTGACCCTTCACTTTGTGAATGTAGGTTTCTAGCATCCCTGTATAACAGCCTCCTCCCTTGGGAGTCGTTAGGCCAAGGCCCGCCCCCTTCTCTGCATTCTGGGGTGACTAGAGTAATGCAGCGTGGTGCAGAGGATGGTTTATAAGGACATGGTAGGCCTCAACAGGCCTCCGTGGTATATATGTCTTTTTTGAGCCAGGGTTAGGCCGTCTTTCGTTTCAAAACAAGAACGAATAAGACTGGGTCTCCTGCCAGACCCTGCAGTGCAGAACTGCCCTACGGTTTTAGGCCGCCAGTATAGGCTTTACTCACCTCGCTGAGCCACTGCTCGAGCACTGGGTTGTAGGTGGTTGGCTTTCTTTCAAGCCCCACTCCCCTAGGTTGAGCACAGATGCATTTCTGTCACCCCTAGAGCCGCTGGCAGGCCAGCACCCTGGTAACTTCAGGGTGAGGTGTGAGTGTTCCCCTGTGATACAGGGTAGGTCTGAGCACTTCACTCCCGGTTCTGTTTCATCCTACCTCGCACCACTATGGCTCGGGTCGAGTATGAAGTAAAGCTTTCAACTTCTTTGGTCGAAGTATGCTCCCCTGAAGCCAGAACATTGCCCTGAGCTGACGCCCATGCATAGATGGTAGGCCCCTCACTATCTGGGGCCTCCATTGAGGCAGAGTGGCGTATGTTGTACTCCCCTTGCTTTAAGGGTGCTAGCTCTCTTGCTGAGTACACTGCCATGGGTAATGTGATTAGGCACCATGATGCTGTAGGCGCTGTGTAACAGCTTATCTGCCAACAAGGGCTGTGCCATCAGGTAGTAGGCCCCAGCAGGCCTCCTTGACTGGCAGCCCCCGTGAGGGCACTGTAGGCTAGCCTACTTCTAATCGAGGTTGGCCTTGGTGTTTCGGCAGTTGACTCACCGACAGGTAGTAGGCCTTAATCAGGCCGCCTTAGGAGGTGAGTCTCAATGTTGTAGGGACATACTTTTAGCCGCTACCAGGTAGCTAGCCGTATTAGGCCTCCTGTGTGTGGGCCCAATAGTTTATGTTGGTGTAGTATGTTCCCAACATTGTCTCTTTGTAGCAGAATGTACTTGCTATCAGCTAGTAGGCCCAACCAGGCCTCCCTGATAGGCGAGTCCCCAGCTGGCTGGCCCTGTAAGGCCGCCTCAGTGCAATCACCCAGTCTCAGTGACCAGTTGCTATCAGGTAGTAGGCCTCACCAGGCCTCCCTGAAGTAGAATACTGCGGTTATCAGGTAGAAGGCCTCACCAGGCCTCCCTGAAGGTGAGCTCCCACATTTCCTGTGGTTATCAGGTAGTAGGCCTCACAGGCCTCCTTGATGGTGAGCTCCCACATTCCCTGTGGTTATCAGGTAGTAGGCCTCACCAGACCTCCCTGAAGTTGAATTCCCACATACTATGGTTTTCAGGTAGAAGGCTTCAACAGGCCTCCCTGAAGTTGAATTCCCACATACTGCAGTTATCAGGTAGAAGGCCTCACCAGGCCTCCCTGAAGGTGAGCTCCCACATTTCCTGTGGTTATCAGGTAGTAGGCCTCACAGGCCTCCTTGATGGTGAGCTCCCACATTCACTGTGGTTATCAGGTAGTAGGCCTCACCAGGCCTCCCAGAAGGAGAATTCTCACATACTGTGGCATACTGTGGTTTCCAGGTAGAAGGCCTCACCAGGCCTCCCTGAAGGAGAATTCCCACATACTGCGGTTATCAGGTAGAAGGCCTCACCAGGCCTCCCTGAAGGTGAGCTCCCACATTTCCTGTGGTTATCAGGTAGTAGGCCTCACCAGGCCTCCTTGATGGTGAGCTCCCACTCTCACTGTGGTTATCAGGCAGTAGGCCTCACCAGGCCTCCCTGAAGGAGAATTCCCACATACTGAGGTTTCCAGGTAGAAGGCTTCAACAGGCCTCCCTGAAGTAGAATTCCCACATACTGCGGTTATCAGGTAGAAGGCCTTACCAGGCCTCCCTGAAGGTGAGCTCCCACATTTCCTGTGGTTATCAGGTAGTAGGCCTCACCAGGCCTCCTTGATGGTGAGCTCCCACTCTCACTGTGGTTATCAGGCAGTAGGCCTCACCAGGCCTCCCTGAAGGAGAATTCCCACATACTGTGGTTTCCAGGTAGAAGGCTTCAACAGGCCTCCCTGAAGTAGAATTCCCACATACTGCGGTTATCAGGTAGAAGGCCTTACCAGGCCTCCCTGAAGGTGAGCTCCCACATTTCCTGTGGTTATCAGGTAGTAGGCCTCACCAGGCCTCCCTGATGGTGAGCTCCCACTTTCACTGTGGTTATCAGGCAGTAGGCCTCACCAGGCCTCCCTGAAGGAGAATTCCCACATACTGTGGTTTCCAGGTAGAAGGCTTCAACAGGCCTCCCTGAAGGAGAATTCCCACATGCTGTGATTTTCAGGAGGCCCCTCCAGGCCTCCTTGAATGAGAACGCTCAGGTAGTAGGCCTCACCAGGCCTCCCTGAAGGTGAGTTCCCGCAGGTTGTGGTTATCAGGTTGTAGGCCTCTCCAGGCCTCCCTGTGAATGGTTCCCTTATGTTGCTGGGTTTATGAAGCTAGTGGCCTCTTGCTATCAGTCTCAGCTAGCCTTAGTTGGCAGCTGCTGAAGGCGAGCTCGCGCCCTGGCTCGCTAAAGTGTTCATTCTCTGCTACTGGTTCCCTCCCGGAACCTTTCCTGCCTACAGCGTGGTTTGCCTACCAGGCGGACCTTGTGCTCCCCTCACCGAGGGTCGCTATGAGCATGCGGCCTCCTGAGTCTGGTCAGACGGTTGTAGGCCTCTCGTGAGGCCTCCCAGTTAGATCAGCCCTTAGGCCTTAACCCTCTGGGGTCGGCCGTCACGCGGCCGTGATCTGCTCACTTTTTTTCTCATCAGTGCAAAAGAGACTCAAATTACTCTGTTGATTTTGATCTTACATGTAAGTGTTATACATCATTCAAAACTGTTAAATGTCTTCTTTTATTTGTGTACACTCATAATAAAAACAAAATGTTGTGTTTTTCGTAAAATAAAGAAAATGAACATGATGCGCGTTCTGCCGTCTCTCTAAATGTAAAGCTCATTCTGAAACGCGACAGAACATGACCTGTAACTCAGCTAATACTTGTCACTGTGACATGAAACATATGTCTTTACAACACTTTGAGTCTCTATTTTTAAATGATGTAAATCATATCAAAAACAAATATTCTCTGTTTAAGTAATTCGTATGAAAGCAAGGACGTACAGTTTCTCCAGCCTGACCTCATTAAAGTTAATGTGACCACGCCCGCGCGCAACAGCTGCTCGCATACTAATGAGCCATGTGGAGGAACGCAAACTGTTAACGACCTCAAAACAGAGAATCCGCGACTTCAGTCTTCAGTCCTGCTCTTCACGTGTGCTGTGCTGTTTATCTTGGATTTACATCAGACGAGTTAGAAGAACACAATTTGATTATAAGAAGGATTTATAAGGTAAGACATGTCTTTGTTAGTAGCATTAGCAGCATGTTATTGTTGCATAAACTTGTAGCTACTAGTTAAACTGGTGCCAGACTAAAATGTACGTTATGAAATGTGATTGGAGTAAAACATGAAGCCTAATGCTAAATGTATATACATAAAAACATATGTTTGATAATTAAACAGCACGATACAGAAGGCTTGTATGATTGTGAATATTATGTTTAGACTTGTGTTTATTGTGTTTGTGGATATCTGCTCACACGAAGGTAGCCTATGTATAATTATGTAAGAATATGCGATCGAGCCGGACCAAAAAACTATGAAACGTTATATAATATAACGTTTCATAGTTTGGTCCGGCTCGATCGCATTCAGTAAATGTTTGCACGCGCTGAGTTTGAGTCACGCGCGCTGTGGGTTTGAAAAGCAAAACAAACCAATCATTAGGCTTTATGGTTTTACTCCAGCAATCTCATCTCATAACGTTGTAACGAATGGAAACGTTTTAAGTAACATGATAATCCATATAGTTTTCTCTAATGTAGTGTTACTGAACTTTTTAGTGATTTATAGGCTGCCTAGCTGCTACAGGCTATTGTTATTATTTCATGCAGCCCTACATATGCCTACAACTACAAGGCACAACATATATTGGGAGTTCATATATGTAGTATATGTATGTATTTAGTAAATTTCATAATTTGAACCAGACAAATCTAAAATAGTTTCTCCTAATATCAGCATGTTCACAGCTGTTTTTTGTTTTCTAAAAAAGGTTTTTACAGGGACCAGCACTGATGAGTCCAGCTGACATTCACGTGAGTCTCTGTACATGAACATGGTGAAAAATCAAACACCTTGGAGATGACAGGTATGTAACCTATATGTTTTAGGAATGGCACAAAGCTGTGTGACTGTCCAAGTCTCTGTCTTTAGATCAGTGTGTTTTACTAATGTGCTTTTTTTGCGAACAATCCGTTCATTGTGTAGCCTATCCCTAAATGCGTGCTGTCTATATGGGCCATAGATACTCGCAAATGTTCAGTTTTAGTTAGCCTATGACACTAATTATCATGCTTACTGCCTATGCACTGTGAATACAGGTGTAAATGTTTGAAATGTAGCGATGTGTCGATCGCGAACGATCCGTTCATTGAGTGTACATAATAAATGCGTGCGTTCTATATGGGCCATCAACAGATACTCTGTTGTATACATAATGTATGCTAACAGTTATTTTGTTTTGTTTTTAGGAATGTGGAATCATGCTCTCCTTCTCCAGCACCTCGCAGAGGGACACGCAGGTCTCGTTCAGTTCTCAGTGCGATCGAGAATAATACTGAGTAAGTGCATAGACGTAATATCGTTTACATCGTCATAATGTAAAAGTTCCTATTATTGTGTGAAATTAATCCATGGTAATTAGTGATTGATAAGCGTAATAATAATACAGTTTCTTTGATTGTGTTATCAGCATGCATTCTATATGGGCCATCAACAGATGTTGTTGTTGTTGTTGTTGATACTTTATTGATCCTTTGCAGGAAATTATATTGTCACGGCAGCTTTAACACTCAATAACAAAACATAATACAAAAAAAACAATAATACCTATATAGAATATTCAGTAACAGATGCATATTCAGTACAGAATATTCAATAACTCTGTTGTATACATAATGTATGCTAACAGTTATTTTGTTTTGTTTTTTAGGAAATTGGCTGCATCACGTTCTCCTTCTCCAGCACCTCGCAGAGGGACACGCAGGTGTCGTTCAGTTCTCAGTGCGATCGAGAATAATACTGAGTAAGTGCATAGACGTAATATTTTACAGATGAAATGTAGCCTAATTGTGTTTACATCGTCATAATGTAAAAGTTCCCATTCTTGTGTGAAATTACAAATATGTCTTTTTTAAATCCATGGTAATTAGTGATTGATAATGATAATAATACAGTTTCTTTGATTGTCTTATCAGCATGCTCACACTTTTTCTTTCTTTTTTTTTATAACAGATGTGTTAATGTCCAAGCACCAGTTCCGAAGAGAGCCAAGGCAAACAAGCAGACGAGCAACATGCAGTCCACGCTGTCATGGAAAACAGAGACCGATGTTGACATGGTTCCACAGACACTGCGATTTCTTCCTGCACGGGAAACTGGACCGCAACTGAGCTCTGTAGACTCGCATTCGCCCATGAGTCTATTCAAACAGTTTTTTAAACCTGCGGTAGTTTTTTTTTAGTATTCTTTGAATAAAAATATTTTTTTTTATAAAAAAAACAAGTTTGGTATTTTTATGTTTGTTTTTTTTAAAGGATGTGTTAAGTGATAGTAATGACTTTAAGTCTTTACATTCTTAGGAAAGAACGTAAATTCTATTTTGAATAAATGCTGTTCTTTTTAACTTTTTGTTCACCAGTGAATCATTCTTTGTTCAGGCTGCCTCAAAGCACCTTGATGGCCCATTAGCCATTGGGGGAGTGTCTTTAGTCTTCCCAGGTGTAAATCACATTAATATTCATGGGCATTAACACTCCACGCATACAGCACTGCTGACCCAAAAACTGATGTAAGAAATTCAAATCGTTATATTGATGTTTCTGAAAGAGTGGTCAGAATGATTTTCACTTCATTTTGAAGTAAAAATTCTAGCCTACAAGAATAGTAACTCAACAGTATTGTTTTCAACTATTCATTATGTGTTAAATGGCCTTATTGCAGTGACATTTTTTTTTCCAAAACGTACTAACCACGCATATTATTTTTTTTCTATAAAATGCAAACAAGTACATCAATTTTGCTCACATATTATTGTAGCAGAGTTTGTGCTGAATACAGCAAATTTATATGTTGGCAAATGATATGTTTTAAGTAGCTGAAATAAGCACAAATGTCAGGGCATATCAAAACACAGAAAGAGCCCCAAAACAGCTCAGACCTCAGAGGGTTAACAGGCCTCCTCAGTGTTTTGAAACACAGACACTGGGTTGATCCGTGGATCGAGTAGAGAAACTCCCCTCGCTAGCAAGGGTTGGAAAGCGCTATGCTGAGTCATACTCTCCGGGATATCCCGTCTCTGAGATCCGGGCCGAGTGGTTCACTGCCAGCTTCGCAGTCCCTCGGGTTGGATGCCGTTCTTAAGGCAATTGTCCAGAGGCCCTGTCTTCAGACAGACAGGAAGTGGCCAGACTAGTGTCTATGTTCTGACGCCAGGTCAGGCCGTCCTGGTGGTTTTTCGGGGTGAGTACGTTCCCCTGAATAGTGATTGGCTGGGGTTCCTTCGGGTTCCCTAGCCACATTCCCTAGAAGGGACCCCTTCTAATTGGAAGCTGTGGTTCCAGGCCCGGAGCCGGCCCAGGTAACCGTGTTTATAAGGTTTTTCCTGTGAGGCTGTAGCTTGGGCTATGACCGGAGGGAATGCTGTCACTGACAGCCCAGTGTGACCTGAGGGTAAGTGGTTCTAGCGTTTCATTTGAAGTTGCTGGTTCTGACAGTTGTCACTGCCTTTGGGCATGCACTCCCCTCAGCATGGCGGATTGGGTATTTCGTTCCCCAAAGCGTCAATGACGTATTGTTGAGTTCCCTTCGGAAGGGAACGTCTCAGGTTACGACTGTAACCTAGGTTCCCTGAGAATGGGAACGAGACAATACGTCTCCCTGCCATGCCTCGGGGCTCGCCTACCGTACAGTCCCTTCAGACGATAAGGTGATTTGTCATGTTTGCAAGGCGCCCTTATATGCTTCCAGGTCGCACGCTAATCATTGTGGTCAATGTGATTGACGTGATTTGATAGTGATTTCAGACACCTGTCACGTCACGCCTGAGGCGTTTCCCCAAAGCGTAAATGACGTATTGTCTCGTTCCCATTCTCAGGGAACCTAGGTTACAGTCGTAACCTGAGACGTTCTATAAGTTCTATAAGGTTCTATAAGGTTCTGTAAGTGCAGTGCAGGGCTATGAGAGCTGGCGCCCCCTGGTGGATGGAGGTGTTTCAACACTTACTGTAAAGCCAGGAATGCCAGGAAAGCCTTTGCTGCCCTTCTCCCCCTGTGAATAGAGCGGGTGTGTGTTAGCGGGGGTCTTCGTCTCTAAAAGGTTATATTAGCATTCAATATCAACGGGTGGTTCTAATAACCTTTACAAGACTGTGTCACATCCTGTTTACTGACAAAGCCTGAGCTAACTACACTTAGTGGGATGTTCCCTGCGGAGATTATTACGGTAAAGTACACAGATTACACTGCAGCTGCGAGCTAGGATATTAGCCAACTGTATTATATTATATTTCATACGCACAGTTTTAGGGCTTTTAAATGACGAACTTTGCTGTGGCACTCGATCCAGTGCTTCTGTGTGTGACTGATTCAGACTCTTTATCCAGTAAAAGTCTGTATAACTGTACAAACGTCTTTCAGCTCGAGTCTTTCTGTGTCGATCTGACATGATTTTATCAACGACACATGATAATATCTATGATATTGTTAGTAATATTTCAGCTGGACTGAAGCAGCTTTACTTGATAATCCAGACATCATTAATTATAAAAATCAAGAGTATCAAATATGATCATCAGGCTTTTGATGAAGGTTTATTAGTTAGATCATGATTGTATTGCATTGCATTATATGATTTAAACGACAGAGCTTTGATTGTAAATCTGAGCATTTAAATATCATATTACTAAGACATATATTTGACAGATATTGATACTTGCTGTATATGCATTTTATGTGAGTATCTGCTTTACTGTTATAAAGATCAAATTGATTTACAGAATGTCCTCTTAACTTAACAGGGTTTTATACTGAAATTAGTATTCCAACAACGTTTTCCAGTAAAAATCCGAAATGCAGATCTGTGCACAACGGCTCATATTACCCACAACCCATCGCGAGTTACACGAGGATTCGATTAGGACATACAAACACGAATAAACAGTGTGTAAGTGTGCAGAGCGACGTGTAACCGTGTCTCCGAAAAAAGTTACAAAAGCTGTCACTGTGGCGGTAACCTTTTCAAAAGGTCCACCTTTGTGCCTAAAGAGTTCATATTAGTCCCTCAAAGACACATATTGGTACCAAAAGTGTACATATTAGTCCCTCAAAGACACATTATTGGTACCAAAAGTGCACATATTAGTCCCTCAAAGACACATATTGGTACCAAAAGTGTACATATTAGTCCCTCAAATACACATATATGGTACCAAAAGTGCAAATATTTGTCCCTCAAATACACATATTGGTACCAAAAGTGCAAATATTAGTCCTCAAAGACACATATTGGTACCAAAAGTGTAACATTATCCTCAAAGACACATATTGGTAGTGATGTGGTACTCGAGTCCGGTCTCAGACTCGAGTCCGGTCTCGAGACCGATTTCTGCTTTCTCGGAACTCGTCTCGGACTCGTTCCTTCAAAGACTCGTCTTGACTCGGACTCGACCCTTCAAAGACTCGGTCTTGACTCGGACTTCGACCCTTCAAAGACTCGGTCTTGACTTGGACTCGGGACCACAGTGGGAGAAAGGACTCGTAATTTCAGCCGAGTCCTCGAGATTTTTTTTTCCACTGAGGGTGATATTAAATCATTAATATCAAAACTGACATGTCGAGAGAAAATCTCGATTTGGACTTGCTATCTCAAAGACTCGTCTTGACTAACGCCCGTTTCACACAGTGCGTATGCGGTGTGTGTTGGTTGCGTATATACGGTAACAGCAGCAGCACGCGCTATAGAGCTTTCATGCTGCGTTTGCAGTGCGCAACTGATCCGCGGCTGTAGGCTACCACAAACACAAACAAGCATATTTACTCACTATAATACTTATTTGTATTTCAAATTCAGAAGTTATCAGCAACTTTTATTTTAAAAAAGTTGTTACCAGTGCGATTCTCTTTGTACACAATAGGCTACACACTTTAATAGACGTATTCACGTTTAAACACAATTTAAGCAACGAATTATTCAGTGCATTGCTTCTATATAGATTATATATTAAGTTGCTCAAGCAAGTAACATACTGAACCATATGTAGGCTACTTATTAAAATCGCAAACATTTTAAATTAAAACTTAAAATTGACAAAAACAGCAGACTCATACCTTTTCTTTTGCATAATTTAAATCTTTATACAATAAATCTTGCATCACAAAGAACCTTTTTTCCACCTCCACGAATAAGACGAGTGTCGTTCATTATGTCGCCTTGCTGAAGTAAATTGCAGTTTTCCTTGTTTACCCCAGTCTTTAAAGTAAAAAGATGACTATGAAAAATAGTAGTTTTTAATTAAATGCATTTATGGTAAAATTACTATACATTTTATTTAATTAAATACATTTATGATGAAATTACTACATTTTCATGTCAATTTGTGTTCATTTTGACCACGAACCGTGCGCTGTCACTTTAATTCAGCTCGTACAGCACAGAAGAAATAGACTCGGTGCGGAAACGATCTCTGCACTGCTGTATACGCACTGCACCTGGAACGGATCGCCGGACCGCACCCGCGTGCAGTGTGAAAGCTCTAACCTGTTAACATGGGTACGGAAAAAAATATGCACCGCATACGCACTGCAAACGGAGTATGTGTGAAACGAGCGTCAGACTCGACTGTATTTGAAAAACAACGGACTCGGTCTCGACTCGGACTCGGCCCTTCAAAGACTCGGTCTTGACTCGGACTCGGCATAGGCGGTCTCGTCCCCATCACTACATATTGGTACCAAAAGTGCACATATTAGTCCCTCAAAGACACATATTGGTACCAAAAGTGTACATATTAGTCCCTCAAAGACACATATTGGTACCAAAAGTGTACATATTAGTCCCTCAAAGACACATATTGGTACCAAAAGTGTACATATTAGTCCCTCAAATACACATATTGGTACCAAAAGTGCACATATTAGTCCCTCAAAGACACATATTGGTACCAAAAGTGCACATATTAGTCCATCAAAGACACATATTGGTACCAAAAGTGCACATATTAGTCCATCAAAGACACATATTGGTACCAAAAGTGCACATATTAGTCCTCAAAGACACATGTTGGTACCAAAAGTGCACATATTAGTCCCTCAAAGACACATATTGGTACCAAAAGTGCACATATTAGTCCCTCAAAGACACATATTGGTACCAAAAGTGCACATATTAGTCCCTCAAATACACATATTGGTACCAAAAGTGCACATATTAGTCCCTCAAAGACACATATTGGTACCAAAAGTGCACATATTAGTCCCTCAAAGACACATATTGGTACCAAAAGTGCACATATTAGTCCCTCAAAGACCATATATTGCGTACCAAAAGTGCACATATTAGTCCCTCAAAGACACATATTGGTACCAAAAGTGCACATATTAGTCCCACAAAGACACATATTGGTACCAAAAGTGCACATATTAGTCCCGCAAAGACACATATTGGTACCAAAAGTGCACATATTAGTCCTGCAAAGACACATATTGGTACCAAAAGTGCACATATTAGTCCCTCAAAGACACATATTGGTACCAAAAGTGCACATATTAGTCCCTCAAAGACACATATTGGTACCAAAAGTGTACATATTAGTCCCTCAAAGACACATATTGGTACCAAAAGTGCACATATTAGTCCCTCAAAGACACATATTGGTACCAAAAGTGCACATATTAGTCCCTCAAAGACACATATTGGTACCAAAAGTGCACATATTAGTCCCTCAAAGACACATATTGGTACCAAAAGTGCACATATGTGACCTGATCCAGCAAAATGAGTCACAGTGACCCAAATTTCAAAATTGAGATTTTGGTATTAATGGAAAGAGGAGACCATACACTTTAAAATGATATCCTAGTCAAAGTCATACCTTAAATGGTTTTAAAGATATACACATTTGAATTATGGTCGTCTGCCCTCTTTTTCCAATTGAAAACCTGAGAAAATTGCGTTTAAAGTTTTTTGCCCATTTTTTGTTGATATCTTTCAAAATCCATTGCGTTTAAAGAGATGAGCTATTTATTTTAAAGCTTAATTTGACCAAAGACATATATAATGCTATTAAACCAGACTGAAGCTCAAATTATTTTAAAGTTTTTATTTGAATAAATAATTTAAAAGGCACTTTTACAAAAATCAGATAGATTGAACAGAGGTGCTACATTTTTGCTTGTGTGTGTGTGTGTGTGTGTGTGTGTGTGTGTGTGTGTGTGTGTGTGTGTGTGTGTGTGTGTGTGTGTGTGTGTGTGTGTGTGTGTGTGTGTGTGTGTGTGTGTGTGTGTGTGTGTGTGTTTGTGTGTGTGTGTGTCTGTGTGTGTAGGCCTAAGTAGGCTAATGCATTAAAAATGCGATGTTAAAAGTGTGTTTTAACATGAATACGTCTAAGAGTGCATATCTGTAAAAAGAGAATCGCACTGGTGACAACTTTTTTTAAAATAAAACTTGATGATAATTTCTGGATTTGAAATACAAATAGTGAGTAAATGTGTGTGTGGTACAGCCGCTGATCAGTTGCGCACAGCAAATGCACGCAGCATGAGCACTATCTATAGCGCGTGCTGCTCCCGCACCGCATACGCACCGCACACGAGTATGTGCACTCTTGCTGATCAGCAGCAGAGCTTAGGTTAGAAGCCTCCAGTGAGTTCAACGCGTTGGTGACTTTGCTCTCTTTTGACAGCGACATTTCTCAAATTAATATTTAATCTTTCTGATGAGATCTGCTAGCTTGTTTACACTGAGCGCGAGTCTGACAGGAGGGTGGCTGGACCGATCGCGTGCCCGGTCAGTCGAAACGGGGCTTCCCATTGCCAAATGATCAGCGTTTGTGTACATTTTCTAAGCTTTTTGATTGGTTGTATACAACGTGCAACACCATATTTGGAGAGCAGAGATAGTGACGTTTCAGGGGATACCCGGGAAATGCTCAGAAGTGATGAGAGGAGTTGAGAAAAGCAATAATTTCCAGCGAATTTAGTACAACTTTGTAAACTTTAATAGTCATTTAAATACATTTACTCATTTATATGGACTATGAAACTTCGGGAGATTATTTTTGAATGTCTTTTGAATGAAATTAGCCAAAAAAGTTTTTTTTTTTATTATTTCATTATTTTTCCACATAATCGGCCCATATCTTAAAATAGAACGTTGCGACTTCCGACTCATTTCGCCAGAGCAGGTCACATATTAGTCCTGCAAAGACACATATTGGTACCAAAAGTGCACATATTAGTCCTGCAAAGACACATATTGGTACCAAAAGTGCACATATTAGTCCTGCAAAGACACATATTGGTACCAAAAGTGTACACATTAGTCCCTCAAAGACACATATTGGTACCAAAAGTGCACATATTAGTCCCTCAAAGACACATATTGGTACCAAAAGTGCACATATTAGAACCTAAATGGTTCATATTAGAGCCTTTCTGAAGGGTACTGTCCCAGTGACAGCTTTTGTACCTGTTTTTCTGAGAGTGTGGTGCTCGAAAATGACAGATTTGTTTTGTTTATTTCAATTAAATGAATACAGGCTACTATATTTTAGTTTGATAATGTTTTTTTATCTAATATTTTGGGATTTTTGGTGGATTTTATAGTACTGAAATATATTTATGGAATAGTTATTATCTATTTATTAATCACTTTTTGAGCATAGACCTGAAAATGAAATTTCGAACTTAAAGGTGGGGTATGTGATTCTCTTTTTTGTCCATTTTTTTCAAAATAACTTGAAATCCTATTCCTAACCCACTTACAGCCACTGAGTTAGAAGCACTGAAATGAAAATTAAGCAATCTAATCATCTATGGAACGGGCAGGACTCGAAAAACTCCAGCCAATCATTTCCAAGACCACCTAGAATCATTGGACAGTAAGTTTGTCAATCAAACGGTCGTACCACACCCCCCTCCCCCCAGCGCGTGTGACCCAGTCAGGGCCAGCGTTGGAGGAAAGAAGGTAAGACCATTTGAATTGTGTATTTTCAAAATATGCCGGTTGTTTTCCAAATCACATACCCCACCTTTAAAATGTCGTAAATCTTGAATGTTTTAAAGCACCGACTGATACTTTGGTCTCTTTTTAA
>CM070840.1:32868601-32883601 GCA_036326025.1 Chrosomus eos
ATTACCTGCAAGATTAAAGGTGTCACACATGACTAGAACAATGAGTCAAGTGTTAATTTGCCAGGTTGAGATGTAATGATTAGTAGCAGAAAATTACTTATTAGCAAATCACAGCAATGCTTTCAAGTGCAAAACCAAATGGTCCAAATATATCTGACGGATTCAGCTAACCCAGCTCATTACTGGCACAGGATAGTAATAGGTAAAGCCATATGTGGGAACCTCACAAAATCTGTCAAGATCACGTTTGGCGCAAATTGCACCTTAATATTAAAAGAGAAAAAACGCAATTATATTTTGTATGAAGAAAATGATGGCTAAATTTAGGATCATTAAAGGGGTGGTGTAATGCCCTTTTCATAAGATGTTAAATAAGTCTCTGATGTCCCCAGAGTGCGTATGTGAGATTTTAGCTCAAAATACCCTACAGATATTGTTTTATAGCATGTTAAAATTGTCACTTTTTGAGGGTGAGCAAAAACACAGTTTTTGTGTCTGCCCCTTTAAATGCAAATGAGCTGCTGCTCCTGGCACAGGGGGCGGGGCTACAACAGCTTGTGTTCTTTTACCTCACACACACATGCACTGAAAATGTAAAAAACGTTTAGTTTTTTATGTTCAAACCGGAGTCAACAAAGATGGAGAGACTTTAGAAGTGATAACATGTAGAAGCAACGGGAAGTTTCTGAATGGTTAGTTGATGAATTTATTTAGCAAATGTGTAGTTATCTTCTAGTCATTCATTAGACTATTCTGTCATGATAATCTATAAATTGTGTTCCTGGGGATGGGTTTTATGTAAATTTTAGGATTTGTGATGTCAACAACCCGTGAAGAAGCTCAATGGAAGCGTAAGCGTAAGTTCTGCCAGAAAGACTCCACTGCCACGTCATTAATTTGTGGTTCCACGCTACCAATCACAGCTCGACATCGAATATAAAAGACTGATCCTACCGTTCCATGTTGCCCGCAGGTGTCGTAGCAAAGTTTTCCCCCATCCTCCCCACCACCACCAGAATGGCTCCCGTCCACTCGTCACGGGGTAGGCTCCGCCCCTGCCTCTAACATCAGGCAGGACCTACAAGCTAACCTTCAGACCCGGTCGGAGGACGGGGCCTACGCCAAAGAACTCTGAGACGGAGCTTGTCGAGCATCTACTTTTATTTTTGTTTGTAAACTCCTTTCACAAATTAAATTCTATTTTATTCGAGAATCCTTCTGAGTCTTTATGGTAGAATTGTAGTTCCTGCCAGCCGTTTGTTGTAGTCCTTAAAATCTCTCCCTTGGCTTTGATCTCTGAGTGTTGTAACTTTGCAGATGTTGTTTATGTTCAAACAGTAACATTACACACTAACTAATGCTAGAAAAGGGAAATCATAATCAACCACCCCTTTAAGATCTTTTTGCTTTGTGACAATATTTAAATAAAAATATGCATTTGAGCAAAGAACAAATCTCATTATCTAATTTATATAAAATGCTATTATACTTATTATTTAAATCAATGTTTTGGGGTCAGTAAGATTTTGGATTGTTTCTGAAAGAGTCTCTTTTGCTTTAGTGCAGGAGGATTGAGGCCTCGTCACGCGTGTGCTTCAGTGCAGGAGGATTGAGGCCTCGTCACGCGTGTGCTTCAGTGCAGGAGGATTGAGGTCTCGTCACGCGTGTGCTTCAGAGCAGGAGGATTGAGGTCTCGTCACGCGTGTGCTTCAGTGCAGGAGGATTGAGGTCTCGTCACGTGTGTGCTTCAGTGCAGGAGGATTGAGGCCTCGTCACGCGTGTGCTTCAGTGCAGGAGGATTGAGGCCTCGTCACGCGTGTGCTTCAGTGCAGGAGGATTGAGGCCTCGTCACGCGTGTGCTTCAGTGCAGGAGTATTGAGGCCTCTTCACGCGTGTGCTTCAGTGCAGGAGTATTGAGGCCTCGTCACGCATGTGCTTCAGTGCAGGAGGATTGAGGCCTCGTCATGCGTGTGCTTCAGTGCAGGAGGATTTAGGTCTTGTCACGCGTGTGCTTCAGTGCAGGAGGATTGAGGTCTTGTCACGAGTGTGCTTCAGTGCAGGAGGATTGAGGTCTTGTCACAAGTGTGCTTCAGTGCAGGACGATTGAGGCCTCGTCACGCGTGTGCTTCAGTGCAGGAGTATTGAGGCCTCGTCACGCGTGTGCTTCAGTGCAGGACGATTTAGGTCTTGTTACGCGTGTGCTTCAGTGCAGGAGGATTGAGGCCTCGTCACGCGTGTGCTTCAGTGCAGGAGTATTGAGGCCTCGTCACGCGGTGTGCTTCAGTGCAGGAGGATTGAGGTCTCGTCACGCGTGTGCTTCAGTGCAGGAGGATTGAGGCCTCGTCACGCGTGTGCTTCAGTGCAGGAGGATTGAGGTCTCGTCACGCGTGTGCTTCAGTGCAGGAGGATTGAGGTCTCGTCACGCGTGTGCTTCAGTGCAGGAGGATTGAGGTCTCGTCACGCGTGTGCTTCAGTGCAGGAGGATTGAGGTCTCGTCACGCGTGTGCTTCAGTGCAGGAGGATTGAGGTCCTCGTCACGCGTGTGCTTCAGTGCAGGAGGATTGAGGTCTCGTCACGCGTGTGTTCTGCAGGATGAGCTCGTCACGCTTGCTCAGTGCAGGAGGTATTGAGGCCTCGTCACAGCGTGTGCTTCAGTGCAGGAGGATTGAGGTCTCGTCACGCGTGTGCTTCAGTGCAGGAGGATTGAGGCCTCGTCACACGTTGCTTCGTGCAGGTGAGTCTCGTCACCGTGTCATCGGCAGGAGGATTGAGGCCTCGTCACGCTGTGCTTCAGTGCAGGAGGATGAGGTCTCGTCACGCTGTGTTCAGTGCAGGAGGATTGAGGCCTCGTCACGCGTGTGCTTCAGTGCAGGAGATTGAGGCCTCGTCACGCGTTGTGCTTCAGTGCAGGAGGATGAGGTCTGTCACGCGTGTGCTTCACTGCAGGAGTATTGAGGCCTCGTCACGCGTGTGCTTCAGTGCAGGAGGATTGAGGTCTCGTCACGCGTGTGCTTCAGTGCAGGAGGTTTGTGGCTTCGTCACGTGTGTGATTCAGTGCAGGAGGATTGAGGCCTCGTCACGCGTGTGCTTCAGTGCAGGATGATTAAGAATTCGTCACGCGTGTGCTTCAGTGCAGGAGGTTTGAGTTCTCGTCACGGTGTGCTTCAGTGCAGGAGGTTTGAGGTCTCGTCACGCGTGTGCTTCAGTTGGCAGGAGGATTGAGAATTCGTCACGCGTGTGCTTCAGTGCAGGAGGATTGAGGCCTCGTCACGCGTGTGCTTCAGTGCAGGAGGATTGAGGCCTCGTCACGCGTGTGCTTCAGTGCAGGAGGATTGAGGCCTCGTCACGCGTGTGCTTCAGTGCAGGAGGATTGAGGCCTCGTCACGCGTGTGCTTCAGTGCAGGAGGATTGAGGTCTCGTCACGCGTGTGCTTCAGTGCAGGAGGATTGAGGCCTCGTCACGCGTGTGCTTCAGTGCAGGAGGATTGAGGTCTTGTCACGAGTGTGCTTCAGTGCAGGAGGATTGAGGTCTCATCACGTGTGTGCTTCAGTGCAGGAGGATTGAGGTCATCACGCGTGTGCTTCAGTGCAGGACGATTGAGGCCTCGTCACGCGTGTGCTTCAGTGCAGGAGGATTGAGGTCTTGTCACAAGTGTGCTTCAGTGCAGGAGGATTGAGGTCTCATCACGCGTGTGCTTCAGTGCAGGACGATTGAGGCCTCGTCACGCGTGTGCTTCAGTGCAGGACGATTTAGGTCTTGTTACGCGTGTGCTTCAGTGCAGGAGGATTGAGGTCTTGTCACGAGTGTGCTTCAGTGCAGTAGGATTGAGGTCTTGTTACGCGTGTGCTTCAGTGCAGGAGGATTGAGGTCTCGTCACGTGTGTGCTTCAGTGCAGGAGGATTGAGGTCTTGTCTTGCGTGTGCTTCAGTGCAGGAGGATTGAGGTCTCGTCACGCGTGTGCTTCAGTGCAGGAGGATTGAGGTCTTGTCTCGCGTGTGCTTCAGTGCAGGAGGATTGAGGTCTCGTCACGCGTGTGCTTCAGTGCAGGAGGATTGAGGTCTCGTCACGCGTGTGCTTCAGTGCAGGAGGATTGAGAATTCGTCATGCATGTGCTTCAGTGCAGTAGGATTGAGGTCTCGTCACGCGTGTGCTTCAGTGCAGAAGGATTGAGGTCTTGTCACAAGTGTGCTTCAGTGCAGGAGGATTGAGGCCTCGTCACGCGTGTGCTTCAGTGCAGGAGTATTGAGGCCTCGTCACGCGTGTGCTTCAGTGCAGGAGGATTGAGGTCTCGTCACGTGTGTGCTTCAGTGCAGTAGGATTGAGGTCTCGTCACGCGTGTGCTTCAGTGCAGGAGGATTTAGGTCTTGTCTCGCGTGTGCTTCAGTGCAGAAGGATTGAGGTCTTGTCACAAGTGTGCTTCAGTGCAGGAGGATTGAGGCCTCATCACGCGTGTGCTTCAGTGCAGGAGGATTGAGGTCTCGTCACGCGTGTGCTTCAGTGCAGAAGGATTGAGGTCTTGTCACAAGAGTGCTTCAGAGCAGGATGATTGAGGCCTCGTCACGCGTGTGCTTCAGTGCAGGAGGATTGAGGTCTCGTCACGCGTGTGCTTCAGTGCAGGAGGATTGAGGTCTCATCACGCGTGTGCTTCAGTGCAGGAGGTTTGAGGTCTCGTCACGCGTGTGCTTCAGTGCAGGAGGATTGAGAATTCGTCACACGTGTGCTTCAGTGCAGGAGGATTGAGGCCTCGTCACGCGTGTGCTTCAGAGCAGAAGGATTGAGGTCTTGTCACAAGTGTGCTTCAGAGCAGGAGGATTGAGGTCTCGTCACGCGTGTGCTTCAGTGCAGGAGGATTGAGGTCTCGTCACGCGTGTGCTTCAGTGCAGGAGGATTGAGGTTCCCATCACGCGTGTGCTTCAGTGCAGGAGGTTTGAGGTCTCGTCACGCGTGTGCTTCAGTGCAGGAGGATTGAGGCCTCGTCACGCGTGTGGTTCAGTGCAGGAGGATTGAGGCCTCGTCACGCGTGTTCTTCAGTGCAGGACGATTGAGGCCTCGTCACGCGTGTGCTTCAGTGCAGGAGGATTGAGGTCTTGTCACAAGTGTGCTTCAGTGCAGGAGGATTGAGGTCTCATCACGCGTGTGCTTCAGTGCAGGACGATTGAGGCCTCGTCACGCGTGTGCTTCAGTGCAGGACGATTTAGGTCTTGTTACGCGTGTGCTTCAGTGCAGGAGGATTGAGGTCTTGTCACGAGTGTGCTTCAGTGCAGTAGGATTGAGGTCTTGTTACGCGTGTGCTTCAGTGCAGGAGGATTGAGGTCTCGTCACGTGTGTGCTTCAGTGCAGGAGGATTGAGGTCTTGTCTTGCGTGTGCTTCAGTGCAGGAGGATTGAGGTCTCGTCACGCGTGTGCTTCAGTGCAGGAGGATTGAGGTCTTGTCTCGCGTGTGCTTCAGTGCAGGAGGATTGAGGTCTCGTCACGCGTGTGCTTCAGTGCAGGAGGATTGAGGTCTCGTCACGCGTGTGCTTCAGTGCAGGAGGATTGAGAATTCGTCATGCATGTGCTTCAGTGCAGTAGGATTGAGGTCTCGTCACGCGTGTGCTTCAGTGCAGAAGGATTGAGGTCTTGTCACAAGTGTGCTTCAGTGCAGGAGGATTGAGGCCTCGTCACGCGTGTGCTTCAGTGCAGGAGTATTGAGGCCTCGTCACGCGTGTGCTTCAGTGCAGGAGGATTGAGGTCTCGTCACGTGTGTGCTTCAGTGCAGTAGGATTGAGGTCTCGTCACGCGTGTGCTTCAGTGCAGGAGGATTTAGGTCTTGTCTCGCGTGTGCTTCAGTGCAGAAGGATTGAGGTCTTGTCACAAGTGTGCTTCAGTGCAGGAGGATTGAGGCCTCGTCACGCGTGTGCTTCAGTGCAGGAGGATTGAGGTCTCGTCACGCGTGTGCTTCAGTGCAGAAGGATTGAGGTCTTGTCACAAGAGTGCTTCAGAGCAGGATGATTGAGGCCTCGTCACGCGTGTGCTTCAGTGCAGGAGGATTGAGGTCTCGTCACGCGTGTGCTTCAGTGCAGGAGGATTGAGGTCTCATCACGCGTGTGCTTCAGTGCAGGAGGTTTGAGGTCTCGTCACGCGTGTGCTTCAGTGCAGGAGGATTGAGAATTCGTCACGCGTGTGCTTCAGTGCAGGAGGATTGAGGCCTCGTCACGCGTGTGCTTCAGAGCAGAAGGATTGAGGTCTTGTCACAAGTGTGCTTCAGAGCAGGAGGATTGAGGTCTCGTCACGCGTGTGCTTCAGTGCAGTAGGATTGAGAATTCGTCACGCGTGTGCTTCAGTGCAGGAGGATTGAGGCCTCGTCACGCTCGTGCTTCAGTGCAGGAGGATTGAGGTCTCGTCACGCGTGTGCTTCAGTGCAGAAGGATTGAGGTCTTGTCACAAGTGTGCTTCAGAGCAGGAGGATTGAGGTCTCGTCACGCGTGTGCTTCAGTGCAGGAGGATTGAGGTCTCGTCACGCGTGTGCTTCAGTGCAGGAGGATTGAGGTCTCATCACGCGTGTGCTTCAGTGCAGGAGGTTTGAGGTCTCGTCACGCGTGTGCTTCAGTGCAGGAGGATTGAGAATTCGTCACGCGTGTGCTTCAGTGCAGGAGGATTGAGGCCTCGTCACGCGTGTGCTTCAGTGCAGGAGGATTGAGGTCTCGTCACGCGTGTGCTTCAGTGCAGGAGGATTGAGGTCTCGTCACGCGTGTGCTTCAGTGCAGGAGGATTGAGGTCTCGTCACGAGTGTGCTTCAGTGCAGGAGGATTGAGGCCTCGTCACGCGTGTGCTTCAGTGCAGGAGGTTTGAGGTCTCGTCACGCGTGTGCTTCAGTGCAGGAGGATTGAGAATTCGTCACGCGTGTGCTTCAGTGCAGGAGGTTTGAGTTCTCGTCACGCGTGTGCTTCAGTGCAGGACGATTAAGAATTCGTCACGCGTGTGCTTCAGTGCAGGACGATTAAGAATTCGTCACGCGTGTGCTTCAGTGCAGGACGATTAAGAATTCGTCACACGTGTGCTTCAGTGCAGGAGGATTGAGGACTCGTCACGCGTGTGCTTCAGGGATTGAGTGGGAGAAGAGCTTTATTTAGACTGGCAGACATGCAGTGCTTTATTAAGTGTGTGGGCGACATTAACAAGAAAACCAGGCTTGTATATTCTGTTCTCTGCTGACATTTTCAATAGTCCACTGAGGCTGGATGTTCATTTGACATGCAATTATTTAATCTCGACTGGATGTATGGATTGAACTCAGATGTAGATCAAATATAAAATCCATTTTTCTCTCATTTAAGCAGACAAACAACGCTAATGGTAATTGATTACAGATGTAAAGCTGTCCACATCTGAGGCTAGAGACTAGAGTGTGAGGGTTCTGTGGAGGAATCTAAACTGCCACAGACTCAAATAAAAGAAATATTTTTCTGTCAAATGAACAGGATGTTTTGACATGCAAACACTTGGCTGTTGTAGATGTTGAGTGATGGGAATGTCAGATTCCTCATGCTGGCTCTCTCTCCATCGAGCCACAGAACTGTAAACACTGCGGTGGACGCACACACTGCTTTCAAGAACAGACTTCTCTTTTAGTCTTTTTATTTATCAGGGTATATACCATTTTTACAATCAAATTTGAGGCTTTATAAATGAAATATAATATCATATGGGTGGCTTGAGCAACTCTATGGTGATATAATACAAGTTCAAACAATACTGGTTTTGACAAAAAACTAATTTATAAAATGATAACCCTCACATTTTAGCCTTTAAACAATTTTGTTAACCCATTAAAACCGGATCACACATCTGTGCGTGTTTACCTTTAAGACCGGCAAACGCATCTGCGTCATTTTGATTTTTTATCATGTTTTTATCTGCTATAGAGCCTGAGAAATTAAGATTTTAGTAGGCTTTGACAAATATTTCTGGAAACCCTTAGGCTTTGGGAGGGGGTTTACAGAAAAGTACTTTTTTAGCAGGCGTTTTAGGCCTAAATGACAAACGGGATTTGTCAAAATTTAAAATCATTATATTTTTATATTCATGTTATTATCTTATTATGTTTAGATTTTAAGAATCCAGCTTCTTTTCAATTCACCAGCTGAATGAAAATGCAATTTCACTCTCTGAGAAATTCTGGAAAATTAGAAACACAGCAGTGCTTTTTAGAAATGCAACGGCTTTGCACCATTAACACCATTAAAAACACCATAAATTAAACATTGTCATAATATAATGCCTGTAGAAGATGCAACAGCACCACATTTTCACTGTAAAAACATACAGGACTCACATTTATTTCATTAAAGTAAACCATCGCCTCTTGAAGTTTAATAACCCCATTAAGCTAATAATTAAGAGTATTCTTATATAATTTAAGACATTATATGGCCTTAAATTTGATACAGCTTAATTGAGGACTCTTCACTGCTAAGGGAATGTCAGATTTGTGACACTGCTAATGAAGGACTCAGTTAACATGTGCTGAGGATGTTTGGTAGGATTAAAAATATGATATTGAACTGCATTTGAACACATGTGACACATATTAAACAAACGCAGCTTTTGTTAATCAGGATAACAGAGTAAATCAGCAGAAGCGACTCACTGGAAGGCCTTGCGGTCCGTCTGCGCCTGGCAGCCCCACGTCTCCTTTCTCTCCCTGAGGAACACAGCAGATTTATAGATCAACAACTCATTTTTCAGATCGGAAACACTTTAACTGTGGTGCTCAGAATCCCTTTAAAGATAAAAAACAAGCTTAAAAACTCTCTCGGTAACAAGTGAATGCTCCACGGAGGGTTTGAAGTTAAACGAGAAGCGGATTCAGACTTGAATAGAATATATGACTTTATATTAAAGTGGCTTTGTGTTTGTTTTCTTGCAGAGTGCCAGATCTCACTGGACACATAAAACACAGCATTTTACAGCAAAACAAGCCAGCAGGGCTGTAATTGAAAAGATTTATAACATATTTTCAGTTTTCTTAGTGTTTGGTTTTAATAGGATACACACATCAGATATATGTAATTGAGAAGCAAAAGTGTGTAAGACAATAAGAACATGTATCTCAGGTTTAGTTCTCAGACATGATGCTGTGAGAACGCTCTGTGTGACCGTGTCCTGAAGCATGTGTGAAATTAGGGCTGGGCGATAAAACAATAACGATAATTATCGCGATATTATTTTTGCGGAACGAAACTCATTTGAACCGTGCGTCGCATAAAATTGCATAAATATCCCACATATTCCATCACATATTTTAAGAAAACGTGCCGCATAATCAAGGATTTTTGCCCGCAACCATCACAAAAAAAAACAGGAAGGCCTGATTTACTGTACATCACATAAGATGAGGAGTTTGAGCTGCTGCTAGTGGACTGGAGAAAGTCTTTGGCCTTCAGTAAAGAACGTCTCCGGTTACTTGATTGTAACCTTGTTCCCTGAGAAAGCGGAACGAGATGCTGCGCTGCTCAGCGCATTGGGAACATATTTTATCGTGACCAGCTGTGAATAATGTGTATAACACGTCAATGAAATTGACCCGGAGGTAATATAGCCTCGGTCGGTGACGTCATCGGCACGCCCCCACGACACGAGGCTATAAGAAGATGAGCCGCAGGTGCATCATCAGGATATTATCTGAAGAGCAGTCCTGGGACATCTTCAGCACGGCAAAGCAGCGCAGCATCTCGTTCCGCTTTCTCAGGGAACAAGGTTACAATCAATTAACCGGAGACGTTCCCTTTCGAAAGCTACAATCGATGCTGCGCTGCTCAGCGCATTGGGAACGAGAATACCCATGCCGCCGTGCTTGAACATGTCTGGACCCCACGGTTGTGCAGGTGTGTTTCACAAGAACGCAAGAGAGCCTAGACATTAGCTTGTGATGTCGACTCAAGGACATGAGAGCCCGGAGTGGCATGAACATCCAAACTATAAAATCTTATGAACGTGTGCGGAGAGGACCAACCTGCCGCATCACAAACATGTTGTAGGGGGGCACCCCTTGCCAGAGCACTAGAAGAGGCGACCCCCCTGGTGGAGTGAGCCCTAAGACCTATAGGCGAAGCTTGGCCGCGCGCCTCATAGGCAAGAGCGATAGCATCCCTGACCCAATGCGACATAGTCTGCTTGGTAGCAGCTCCTCCTCTGTTGCTGCCCCCATAACAGACGAACAGTTGCTCCGACTTACGCCACTGGCTAGTGCGGTGGATGTAAGCCTGAAGAGCACGGACTGGACACAGTCTATGAGATCTCTCCTGCTCCGGCGTTGAGAACGGCGGGGAGCAGAAAGCCTCAAGAGTGACAGGATGTACAGCCGAAAACGGAACTTTGGGCAGATAGTCAGGATGTGGATGCAAAATCACTTTCACCATTCCTGGGGCAAAGTCTAAGCAGGATGGCGAGACAGACAGAGCCTGCATATCCCCAATTCTTTTCAAAGAGGTTATTGCCATTAGAAAAACCATTTTTAGAGTCAGAAGTTTATCAGACGCTGATTCTATAGGTTCAAAGGGGGTGTCAACCAGACCCTCGAGAACTACAGTTAAGTCCCATGAAGGGATCTTGGTTCTTACTGGAGGCCTCAGTCGCCTGGCTCCCCGAAGGAAGCGAGAGAGCAGAGGGTGTCTCCCCAGTGGTGCCCCGTCAATTAAGGCGTGGCAAGCCGAAAGAGCGGCCACGTAAACCCTAAGAGTAGCAGGACATGTACCTGTTGATAATTTTTCTTGCATGAAGTCCAGCACTGAAGCAATCTGGCAGTTAACTGAATCTACATTGTGTTCAACACACCACCTTTCAAAAACACCCCATTTATTGGCATAACATTTCCTAGTGGAGGAAGCCCTAGCACTCAGAATGGTCTCAATAACATCCGGCGAAAGCCCAGTGGCTCTTAATTGGTACCCCTCAGGGGCCAAACGTGAAGATTCCACAGGCCGGGCCTGGGATGGAATATCGTGCCCTCCGCCTGAGACAGAAGGTCTCTCCTCTCCGGAATCGCCCACGGCGAGCCGTCGAGTAGAGACATTATCTCCGAGAACCATACTCTGTTCGGCCAACGCGGCGCTATCAGTAATAGGCAAGACCCTAGTTGGCGAACTCTGGCTAGAACTCCCGGGAGCAGAGAAACTGGAGGAAACGCATACAGGCGCATCTTGGGCCATGAGTGCGCCATCGCATCCAGACCCAACGGAGCTGGGTGACTCAGAGAGAAGTAGAGGGGACATTGCGCTGTCTGCTGGGAGGCGAAGAGGTCCACCTCCGCTTCGTAAAACCTGGTCCAAATCTGTCTCACTACCTCCGGGTGGAGTCTCCACTCCCCCGTCGGAAGTGTCTGTCTGGACAATAGATCTGCTCCCACATTCAAACGCCCTGGGATGTAGACTGCCCTGAGAGACAGGAACTTCCCCTGGGCCCAGAGAAAAATCTGCCTCGCTATCCTGTTCAGGTTGCGCGAGCGCAGACCTCCCTGGTGATTTATATAAGAGACTGCTGCTGTGCTGTCCACCCGCACTAGGACATGACAGCCCCTCAATTGATGGAGAAAATATCTCAGAGCCAGAAATACAGCCATCAACTCGAGGCAATTGATGTGCCAATCGAGCTGATGACCCTCCCATTCCCCTTGAGCTGGACGGCCATCTAAGACCGCTCCCCAGCCCATCAGGGAGGCGTCCGTCGTTAGCAGTTTGCGACGACACGGCGCCCCTAAAGTGGGACCCAAGGCGAGAAACCGGGGTCTGAGCCACAGAGATAGTGTACGAAGCCCGCGGCGCGTCACTTTTATTAGCCTTTGAGGATTGGCTCTTGGATGAAATCCTCTGGCTTTTAGCCACAACTGAAACGGTCTCATGTGCAACAGCCCCAGAGGAATTACCGTGGATGCTGAAGCCATGAGACCCAACATTCTTTGATACTGACGAACAGTACGAACTTGGCCTAGCTTGACTTTGGTCATGGTCTGCCGAATGGTCTCGATTCGAGCGGGAGACATTTGCGCCCGCATCGTAACCGAATCCCAAACGATCCCGAGATAATTCGTTCTCTGAGCAGGAGAAAGAACACTCTTCTTGGTGTTGAGTTTCAGCCCTAAAGAAACTAGATGAGCTAACACGATGTCTCTGTGTTGAAGCGCCATCTCTCGTGATTGTGCTAGAATTAACCAATCGTCGATGTAATTCAAAATGCGAATGCCCCGGAGTCGCATTGGAGCCAGTGCTGCATCCATGCATTTTGTGTATGTGCGGGGTGACAAGGCTAGGCCGAATGGAAGAACCCGAAACTGGTACGCTTCGCCCCCGAAAGCGAACCTCAGGAATTTCCTGTGTTGTGGCAATATTTCTATGTGAAAATATGCGTCCTTCAGATCGATCGTGACGAACCAATCGCGATGTTGAATTTGCGACACGACCGTCTTGACGGTTAACATCTTGAACTTGAGCGCTTTGACTGTACGGTTTAAGCCTCGAAGATCTAAGATTGGACGCAACCCCCCATCCTTTTTGGGAACTAGGAAGTATCTGCTGTAATAACCTGACTCCCTCTCTGGAAGAGGAACATATTCTATGGCCTCTTTGCTCAGAAGAGTTTGCAGCTCTTGTGACAGTACATGCATCAGCTCTGGTTTCACGGAAGTGAAAATCACGCCGTTGAAACGCGGAGGACGACGAATAAATTGGATTCTGTATCCTAACTGTACTGTGCTTAATACCCACGCAGAAACGCCTGGCAGAAGTTTCCACGCTGCCAGACTTTCTGAGAGCGGTATTAATTTTAATACTTCCTCTTGAGGGGATGTTAGATGTTCCGCGCCCGGAATGACAGCCGGAGACAACGGAACATCTAACATTTCGCTGGAAACCGCTGCCCCCCGAGGCACGAGAGGTGGCGGGGATGGAGTGGTTTTGTGAGGGTAGCGGGAAGGGGCGAAGAGATCTTGAACGCGCCCCATCCCGCGGGGGACTACCCCCACCAGATTGGGCGCCAAGCCATCAGGACCTTCTCTTTTTGTTAATAAAAGTCCTGAGGTCTGGCTTGGGAGGTTGCTGAGCGCGGCGAGCCTGTCCCCAATCCTTACGAGGGGGAGCACGGTTCGCTACGCTCTGCTTTTTTTCCTCCCTGGGTTTAGAAGGACCGGGGCGGGGCTGGGTGGCAGACGGCCCCTCCCCTTGAGTGCGGCGAGGAAGAAACTGAACAAACGCTTCCTCATGCTTTTTAACTTCCTTAAAGCGGGTGACAACGGTGTTCACTGAGTCACCAAACAGCCCAGATGGAGAAATAGGAGAGTCAATAAGAAACAGACGATCTTTCTCTTTAATCCCTGTCAGATTAAGCCACAGATGCCTCTCCGTGCTGACTAAAGCAGACATTGAACGGCCGATGGCACGGGCCGTCTGCTTGGTCGCGCGGAGAGACAGATCTGTGGCACGACGAAGCTCAGAGAATGATGCTTCGTCGATCGTACTGCCCGCACTCAAATCCTTCAACAGGTCAGCCTGGTACGCCTGTAACACTGCCATAGTGTGCAGCGCAGCACCAGCCTGACCTGCAGCTTGATACGCTTTTCCCACTAAAGATGATGTAATACGGCAGGGTTTAGTGGGGAGGGTAGGTTTCTTTATTGAAGATGCCGCTTCGGGAGAGAGATAGCTCGCGAGCGTCTCTTCAACCCGAGGCATCTCCGTATACCCCCGCGCCTTTGCACCCACGATAGTCGAAAAAGTCGACGTCGAGGGCACAAACACGCGAGAAGTATAAGGTTTACTCCATGATTTAGATAACTCATCATGGAGGTCCTCGAAAAAGGGGAGAGACTGATGGAGTGTTCTCTCCCCCCTGCCACCGGACAAAAACCTATCCTCCAGTTTACTGTGTTTGGGGGGCTCTTGTTCGCGTGGCCAGTCAATCTGTAACCTGGCCACCGCGCGAGTAACCACCTCTAGCAATTCCTCGACAGATTTATTTTCGCGAGAGGAACGCTCAGAGGCTGGCTGCTCGTGATCTGAATACCCAAGAGATATATTATCATCCCCCTCGTGAACCGAAGAAGCCAAAGAGTGCGCTTCGAGATCACGAGAAGGGATATCTGGATCTGGTGACGCAGCAAGCGAAAGGGACTGACTCGTCTCTTGCTCGTCATGCAGATCCATACGCGAGCCCCACGATGAAAATGTGGGTGCGGACTGGAAATAGCTGAGACGAGTGCGAAGCATCTTAACAGTGAGACGCTCACAACGCTCGCACTCGCCTCCCTCTAAAACCAGACCCGCGTGCTCTTCCCCCAAACACACAAAACAATAATCGTGTGTATCCAGCTCAGACATGGAACGGGAGCATGGAGGAACACAACGCTTATTGCTTTGCTGGCTCATTTCACTCTTTTAAACTCAGATAAATGAGAGAGAAAAAAAAGATTGGAGATGAGAAAATTTCTGCACACTGCCTGACAAAACTAACTCCTAACAAAGATCTGTATCAGATGAAAGTTTGAGAGAGAGAGCTTGACGTTCACACATGCACAGTAATGGTCTGAAGATAAAAGACCTGATGATGCACCTGCGGCTCATCTTCTTATAGCCTCGTGTCGTGGGGGCGTGCCGATGACGTCACCGACCGAGGCTATATTACCTCCGGGTCAATTTCATTGACGTGTTATACACATTATTCACAGCTGGTCACGATAAAATATGTTCCCAATGCGCTGAGCAGCGCAGCATCGATTGTAGCTTTCGAAAGGGAACAAATGTTTGCCCTCCATGAAAGCTTCAAGTACACTCACTAACACTTTGGCTGTGTGGAGCGGATTGAAAGGGAAAAGCTTGGCCTTCCAGGACACATAAAACATCTCTGCAAGCAAACCTTTCATTAGAGACTGTAAGAGAAAGCATAAATGTGGACTGTGGTGACCCAGTAATACTTCCACTCGGGCCTGACGTCTGTAGGTGTGTTTAAAACATCACATGTTCTGTGGTGAGC
>CM070840.1:32888601-33278601 GCA_036326025.1 Chrosomus eos
AACACACACACACACACACACACACACAACACACACACAAAACACACACACACACACACACACACACACTCATGCTTCAATGCTCTAATAAACAGAGATTTGCATATTTCACAGAAATAATCAGGAAAGGAGTAACAGAAGTAGAGGAGGGTAAAGGGATGACAAAAGTATGTTGCAAGAACATTTTGCAAACATTTCCATTAAATTATGAAAACATTATTTCGGAATATTTTAAAACATCCAGTTATTTAAACTTTTTAAAAACTCTTTTTTCTTGGTTATATGAACATTAAAGGATAATTCCGGTATTTAACACATTGAGTCTATTTTCTAGTTTGTTTTGGATGAACTAGAGTGGTGGACTTAGAAATGTTGACAATGGGTCCTGTCTCGACATTTTGACTATTTTAGGTTTGCCTCGGAGCGCTTCAGAGTGGCTGTCTACAGGCATACTCAAACATGTCCTCAAAACAACCCTTAACATTAGTTCTCAAAACGGTGAAACTCACCGAGTGGTTAGTGGTGTTCGTTGATGATTAAAACAAATATATCGGCGCAATGTATGATTTCAATCCGTGTTATTTACTATAGTGGAACTATATTTTCACTAGTTCATCCAAAACACACAAGAAAATAGACTCAAAGTGTTAAATACCGGAATTATCCTTTAAGGGAACTTTCCACTTTATAATTTTCCAAAACATTATGGGAATGCTACTTATGTTCTCTGAAAGTCCTGAAACAAGCTGTAACATTTAAAAAAACGTCAAACTTAAATGTTTAAAAAAGGTTGGATTAATAATGTTTTTTTTGTAACGTTTTAAAGCAAATCGTTCATCACAGTTTCTACGACGTCTCTGAGGAGGGACTGAAGGTTTGTTCTGGTTTATGACTATAAGATAAGTGTTGCTTTTGGATGGACAGAAATTATGACTACTACTGTAGGTCTACACATATTTTTTTACAAAATAAATTCTGGTATTCTCTCTGCAACCATTGATTATTTAAAATAGTTTTTTTTCTACGTTTGCTTATTGTTGTTTACCCACGTCAGTGTAGTAATTACAAAAATAACATATAAAACATGAAATATTTGGCAACTTTCCCTAATAAAAATATTTTTTAAACATTTCTGAAAACATATATATTGATCTGAGAAGTTTTTGTATAAAAACAGTTATTATACTGTTATTATACAGTTATATGTTGCTTATATCTATGATCATGTGGTTTTATTGTGTTCACTTGTTCACCCAAGTTTTATTTCAGAACTATTATGATGTCAGAATTTTGCTTTGAAAGATAAAATTAACAAAAAATGCTTATACTGCAGTGACAAAAAAGGTGATGAACAAACTTGTAGAAAAATGTGGAGCCATTTCCAAAAATTTCCATAAGGTTGGCAAAAATGAAAGATGTGAGCTTCAGCGGTCACTCTCTGTTGATCATTTACTTTTATAATATTAGAATCTGCACTCAGAGGAAACAGTGGCTTGAGCAGTTCCCAATGAAAACCATGAACATGAGTGAACACAACTAACATGTAGACTGGTGTGTCAGCAGTGGAAACGTGTGTGACAGATTCAGTGATGTTCTTCATGAAGGAAAGTGTCATTCACAGCCGTGACTGAACAAACACAAGCTTTACGTCATCACTATAAACCTGTACTTCAGCTGAAGACATGTCACACAGAGCCGGCTGGAGGAACACTGTTCCAGTGCGAGTGTGTGACATGAACACATGCAGATCTCAACACAACACAAGTGTGTTTGAGTTCATGTTCAAATTAACAAGCCACTCATTCATATAGCGCATATTACGCTTTTTCCAGTGTTAGCTTTCACATGTAACCCATTTGTGAATGTAAGAGGTCTGCACAACTACAGTTATATTGAAGTATGTTGCACTAATTGTATTATACAATCCATACATAAAGTTACATAATAAAACTAGAATGTACATTTCCAGAAGAAAATGTGACTGGTGCTTGCAGTGACAAAACTCTTCACTCGGTATCTGGGGTGCGGTACAGATCGCTTACGAGCCAACAAACATGACTGTACGATGTTCTGGTGCTGCGATATGGCTTAAGGCCATTGCACACTGAGTCCGAAATTCGCATCCGAAATTTTCGCACGTTAAAAAAAAAAATCGACCTCACGTTATGTCAATCACGCCTGCACACTGCCTCCGAAACTTTCGTCCGTCATAAAAAAATTCGGATCAGGTTCGATTTTCTGCGTTTTTCGCATCCACAGCCAGCATTTTGAGAGGTCTTTTGACTATTCAGACCCACCGTACAAGCGAACGACACAATCCAGAATGGCATCTGACAAGTTGATACACTTCGTCTCGCAGCACAAGTACTGTATGATAAACAGACCATACAGCTGTTCTGTATGCCCAGCGTTTCTGCCGGCCGTGTGTGTGTGTGTGTGTGTGTGTGTGTGTGTGTGTGTGTGGTCTTCTTTTTAATATGTGGCTCCAGTATCGCTAGCAAAGCATCAAACTGTTCCATTGACATTCTGAGGTAAATTTTGAATCGCTCGGGATGCGCAACTCCTTGACGAGCTGAAACTCTCCTTCCTCTCGGCACATTTGGATGGACCCTCTTTTTCTTCTTTTTCTCTTTTAAAGAAGAGAGAGGGCAACAAAATCATCCTCACTGCTTGACGAATCCATTTTGTATTTTTTTGCGTTTTTTTCCCGCAAAGGTTTAATAAATACGCATCGGACTCAGTGTGCAAGGTTTCTGTGCGTGACGAAATTATAGGCTGACGAGCACGAAAAAACGCATACGAAAATTTCGGACTTCAGTGTGCAATGGCCTTTATTCATGTTGTTTGGGTGGTTGCTAGGGTATTCTGGGTGGTTGCTATAGTGTTGCTAGGCGGTAATTAAATAATACAATTTAATTTAATCTTAAATCTTGGAGTTAAAGAGTAAGAAAAGCTGTGTTATATCTTCAGCTGTGAGGTTTCTCTGTGTAACTCTGTGTACTGTGAGAACAGTGAGAATGGCACCAGAAAGCTCTTATATACACTGTAAAAAATTTCCGTAAAAAAACGGTAGATTGAACCATATAAATTTGAAGGAATTTTCCGTATTTGTCTTTTACAGGTCATTTACCCGTATTTTGAATTACGCGTTGCATTGTGGGAACAAGAACCTGGCGCCGCGAAAAGTGAAAAGACGCAACCGCCATTACACACGCAGATGACCGCAGCCAAAGTTGCTTATTAAAGTCGGATTTCGGGTGTGTGGAAGCCATTCTGACACTTCTGTGGTAAAATACGAAATTTATGTTTTGCTAAATGTCAAATAAGCTATTGACGTAACGTTATTTAGTTGCCATCTGGCATGTTAGGCAAATGAATGTCGGAGCCGTCGCGTTTGTCATTTTATGCATATCGTCACACATTAAAATATTTAGTTTACACTCGTGGAGGTTCCCTGATATATGTGTTATATTGTGCCCTCGTTGTAATTTGGTTTAATTACTTTTATTTGTCGAAAATGCGGTTTATTTCTTGACGAGCGCATCCGTTAACCAGCTGTGATTAAATGCAGTAGCAGCTAACGTTACTAACGTTAGTTTTTTTTCGGAGCAATTTAATGCCTTCAAACAAAAGCTACCAGAGGAATCGTCAAGAAAAGTAAAGGCCATTAAGACTTGCTTGATTTAAAAGGCATGAAGATACAACGTGAAGATGCTGTGTGTGAAGATGAAGTAACTGTTACAGCTGGATCATGGAAAACACCACCAGTTTTTCTGCCAAATGAGGTAAGTTAACGTTGTTTGCGTTAGACTTTTTTTTTGTTTTAGACGACACACACAAACACACTCACGCGCGCGCGCGCGACTTTAAACCACAAATAATGACCACGAAATATTAATTTACGTTTTACATGACTGCTGTCTACTCTTCTGCCTGTAACGTTAGTCATTCTTAAACGTTACCATATCCCTCCTCAGTTTGTTTCATTCATAGTTTTTCTGTTGTTTTCTTATCTATTGATAGGACATTGTAGTTTGCATACCAAGCACCACCTGCATGCTGCTTATGGGTTTGTATTTTGTTTTATTACCATTTTTTTATTATTAATTACTACGAGTGTTCAATACGGGCAACACACATTCAAATTTAAAGTCTGAGGAAAAGTGTTGATAGAAAAAGGTGGTTGCTGAATACCCCCTTCAAAGATGTGTATGCTTACATGATCAGTAGAAATACAAATTGTATAGTGACGATTTAAACAACTATGTTTAAAGGGATAGTTCACTTTAAAATGAAAATTCTGTCATCATTTACTCACCCTCAATTTGTTTCAAACCTGTATGAGTTTCTTTCTTCTGCTGAACACAAAAGATATTTTGAAGAATGTCAGTAACCAAACCATTAACTGAAGCCATTGACTTCCATAGTATTTTTTTTTTCCCTACTATGGAAGTCAATGGCTCCAGTTAACGGTTTGGTTACTGACATTCTTCAAAATATCTTCCTTTGTGTTCAGCAGAAGAAAGAAATTCATACAGGTTTGAAACAACTTGAGGGTGAGTAAATAATGAAAGAATTTTAATTTTAAAGTGAACTACCCATTTAAAGCAGTTTTCTGAAGTGATCGTGTAATGTAATATCTTTATGATTGTAATATCATTTTGTAATATCTTTTTTGTTTAAGGTGGTGGACAATCAGGATTGCTGTCATTCAAGAAGTTATTATTGACCACATCTCTACCCCATTGAGGCAGTGAGCTACAAAATACCTGAAGAAAATGCAACTACAACTTTTCCTGGAGTTCATATAAAGGTAAGCAACACATTTTTAATTAAATGATTTATAGATTGTTATTGTGTTTCTGTTTATTTAGTTGAAAATAATTAAACATATTATAATGTATAGTTGAGCAGACAAGCTAACATGACATGCAATTGGAGTCCACTGAAAACAAAAGTCTTAGCATTTTATATACAGTGTTTGAATTTGAAAGGATGGCATTAGGGATGGCTGATTATTTATAGTTGATAATTTTACGAACGTAAAATACTGTACAATTGTTTTCCTCAACCTGGTCTGCATGATATTTTGTAGTTAATTTTCCTTCATTTAATTTCTTGTGTAGCTAAAATATATATTTTTTTTCTTCATATCCAACTTTTCTGTGCTGAAATCCTGAACGAAGGCCGAAAAGACTGAGATGAAGGAAACCAAATGTCTACACATTCCTCCAAGACTGCTGAAGTTCCTGTATGAACAACTTTGAAAAACAATGTAAAGTATTAGCTTTTGTCAAATCTCAAAATGAGACTTTAACTGAACATACCGATCACTCCTTCATCTAGGCGATAGACCGGGATCAGCACTTCCTCATCAAACAGATCCAGTATAATCTACCTGATGAACATCTACGTCCAGCCCTGAACCCTCTACCTGTGTCGGCACGGAGAGAACAACGACAACCTGGAGGAACAGCTGGGCCGTGATGCAGGCCTCTCGCCGCGAGACAGACAGGTACGGTTAACCGCAGACAGAACCATTACAGTACACGGTAACTAAATTTGAAACATCATGATGGTTTGGCCACATACTGTTCTCTCCCCTTTGTAGTTTTTGGTGGCTAAACCCAAGTTTGCAGTCCTACCAGGACCTGGTCCAATCAGTCCGGTGACTCTGAAGAATTTACTACACATTTCTTGGTGAGTGAGTTTTTCCCACCTAGAATCTTTGTTTTCTTTATTTTGACACATTCTGTATGTCAGTAATAGTGTTTTGTATTTCTTTTACAGCCTTCATCTTACCTGAAGACAAGAAGAATACACTTTTCCCTTTTGTGTTTTTTTTTTCCTTTTATATTTTAGTTTTCATGGAATTGTTGTAGATCTATAAGTAAATAAAAATATTTTTTAATCACAGAAAGTTTGTTTGAAATGTTTTCAACAAGAGTTATCATTACACTGTTAACTAACAGAAAAGTAACAATTCTATTTGCTGTAGGTATATTGCCTAAATTTATCTGTTTTATTTTTACTGTAGGAAATCCATTTTAGGTTTGATGGAAGTGTCCGTAAATGGTAAAGAAAAAGTCAGGTAAATCTACGGAAATATCTGATAGGGTTTACGGAATTGTCCGTACAATAACGCAAACATTTACGGAAAATACGGAATTTTCCATTTTAGGTTTAATGGAAATGTCCGTCAATGGTACAGAAAAACTCATATAAATCTACGGAAATATCCGTTTTGAGGTTTACGGAAGTGCCCGTACAATAACGGAAAAAGTGCTGGTAATTAATTACCAGCACTTTTTCCGTTTTTTAACGGAATTTTTTTTAACAGTGTAGAGATGTTTGGGTGTGTTTTATGCAAATGACTAACCTCGTACACGCTCATTTACAATACTCAACATCCACTAACATCAGAGCGAGGTGAAGAATAAATTCATGTGTGTAGGAACGTGTTGTGAAATTGGGCACAGATTGTTTGTGAGAAGTTCTCCTGTGCGTATACAAATATACGAAATAATCCACACAATTATTAGCGAATGAGGCTCATTGTCTCCTAAACGAAAAAAGTGATTCTAAACTATTGAAACGAGTCTCACTTCCTGTTACATGTAACAATGGAACTAATTTGCATTATGCCTGTCTATGGTCTTGATTGGCTGAGCAGCGTCTATAAGCCCCGCCCTCAAACACTCTAGGTGAATCTGAGACTGGAAGAGTTTGTGTTGTTCATGTCGAGAAGATGCTGTTTTCTGCACTGCAAACACACTTTACAAGCATTTCAAGAGGATAAGGACTCAAACTGGAAATAATACGGACAAACACAGACGCCATCATTACTGTTCAGATCACTGTGTATCAAGCGCTGAGGAAGATCCCGAGCTGAAATACAGATACTGGATTTCTGACATGCGCTGTGAGAATCACAACAGACTGAGCCGTGCGACCAATCAGAGCCGAGCAGCTCTCAGAGAGGCGGAGTTTAGAGTGAATAAAGACGCTGTAAGAAAAGAGCTAATGCTGCAGTGTGTATTATGAGACAATTAAAGTGTTTTTTAAAGTGTGTAAACTTATTGTAGGAGACTTCAAAACAAAATTAGGAGCCTTTAAAATAGCAGAACTGGGGCACTTTAATCATCTCTTTCACTCATTTTCTGATATGTTGACCCACTGAAAGACTGTTTCATTACATTTAAAGGCATCATTTATAATTTCATGCAAGTATATGTTTATTCGTGGATGAGAGTCCAAGTACTATTATAGGTTTGGACTGTATATAGAGAACCAGCTGTCATTCCTGCCAACATAGAGATACTCCTGTGTCAGTCACTGATTTCTGTCTTTACTAATGAAGAAGTGTGTTGGTCTCTGCCAGACACACACACACACACACACACACACACACACACACACACACACACACACACACACACACACACACACACACACACACACACACACACACACACACACACACACACACACACACAGTGTCGATGGCAGGGGAATCTGCTGCTCATAAATGTTCCTCACTGCCCATGAAACTTCATTTGGATCACTAGATCTGTCACGTTTAGAGTATTAATCTAATGTGATTAATTATTTAAAAACCCATTAAAGCCTTTAATCACGTCCCCTCGCCCTTGAGTCGGGGATTCACCACTGCACAAGCTCAAGCTGGAAGGGGTTTTGTTTGTTTGTTTGTTTGTTTTGCATTTTGCACAAATGTTTCGTTTTTTTTAATACTAGCAAGGATAAGATTATATTGTTCTTAAAGGTGCATTGCGCAACATTTCATGTTAAAAATACCCGTTTTTTAACCCATACATGCATAAACAATTGCCTGATGGGCTGAATGAGCCCTTCTCTGCTCACTGAGATTGCCTCTATAATCCTGTACAGTAAAATAAATAAGAGGGATTCGGGCTCGAATCTGAGACTGGGCGTGACGTCATGCGCGTTCACGCTCACCAGGCGATGTCTCGGAGGTTTGTTATTGTTAGCCGCCATTCTCCCGTATCAGCGAAGACAACTCGAGCGACAAAACTTTAGTCAACTTTCGACAAAAGTAGAAGATGGATTCAAAGAGACCGGCTTGTAGTTCATTCCAAACCCCAACGCAAACTCCACGTAAGACAAAGAAAAGAAAACTTTTGTCTAGTTATTGACCAAAAGGGACAAATTGGAGTCAGGCGTCGGAATAAGACGAGACGAGAGTCAGCATCGGGAAGGCTTTCAACAAATGGATAGATCTCCGGTCTGCTCTAGGACTCAAACTGGACCCTCAGTTGGCTGTTTTCTTGATAAAACGGTAAGATATACCCCAGTCTCTAATGTCTGATACGGCAAATCTATGACAACAAATGACGATATGTAAAATGTGTAATGCTTTATCCTAAGCTAGATAAATGTACAATCGGAATTGATTTGACTAACGTTACCATTGTCAGTGAACAGGTTCATAAACTAGGAATTGTCTTCGGAAGAATAGTACAGCATGAAACATAAAACATGTCCCATAAAAGATGCTAACTATGTTTTTGTGTATAGCCTACCGGTAGCCTTGTGTTCTTTGCTAACGTCCTTTGCCTGCGCTCTGCTCTTCTATCTTCTTCCATCAGATTACTTTAGACTTTCCACCATAGTCTTTAAACGCCGCCGTTCGTACTCCGTTATTAAGGTCCCGGTAGGCAGAACGGGAACATTGCGATAGCCTCCTCCATGCTGGGTTGTTGTTGTTGTATGTGGCGGCGCCGCCGCCGTGCTCGCGTCACTCCCTTACTCATCGGTTCTGGCCACTGGCCAGTGCGACCGCAAACAGCAAAACCGAGTTTGGGGGAGAGTAGTTCTTAGAACTGTTTAGAAGTGGACAGTTCCTATAACTAAGTTCCTATAACTACTTGTTATGAAAGCGGATATAGTGCCATTTGATTGTTTATTACCTTGAGACATTTGAGTGTACTTTGTTGACCAACTGTGTATGGTATGATTATTATTTTAAGCTTTTACAAATTAATAACTTTTATTGTTCATGAACGTGTTTCCATAATAATACAATCATAAGTGGATACAGTAAACACATAAAACAGTTCAACATGGAGATAGATGGAAACAAAAACTGTTTTCTTTTACCCCCGTTTTCCCCTCACACATAAGTGTGTAATTTACTCAAATGCCTTTCCTTTCATATATTTAAAATGACTTGCAGATTTATAACTTTATAACCTCTGAAGACATTATGACTGTAAACAAAAGATTTGTGCGGCTGATGCTCCGTTGGTTATGAACAGCTCGTGCTCGTGCAAGCGTGCGTGTGCGTGTGCTCCATGAGCGTGCACATCTCTGGTTGCAGTTTCGCTTGTCGCCAGAGGGGGTGTAGTTCTGCAAAAACTCAGAGACCTGCGTTATGCACCTTTAAATTTATTATTTAAATCGTGCCATATTTCAATTTGACAGAAGTTACAAAAGTTTGATTTTTATATTTCTATTTTATTTATTCATTCATTTTATATCATTCATTTTATAAAGTTCAATTGTGTGTACTGTACAGTTTAAAGCTTTAGGGTCGGTGAGATTTTTATTGTTTTTGTCTCTTTTACTCACCAAAGCTGCATTTATTTACTCGGAAATACAGTAAAAACCGTGTATTATTATTATAATGTAAATCAGCTGTTTTCTATGTGAATATATAGTAAAGTGTAATTTATTCCTGAATTTTCAGCATCATTACTCCAGTCTTCAGTGTCACATGATCCTTCAGAAATCACTATAATATGAGGATTTGAAGCTCAAGAAACAGTTATGATTATTAAAACAGCTTCATATTTCTGTGGAAACCGTCATACATTTTATTTTTCAGGATTCTTTGACAAATAGAAAGTTCAAAAGAACAGCATTTATTTGAAATAGAATCTTTCTGTAACATTATAAATGTCTTTACCGTTACTTTTGATCAATATAATGCATCCTTGCTGAATAAAAATAAGATTTTTATTTGTAATTTTTTTACTTAGGCTAGTGGCCTCAAACTTTTGATTGATAGTGTTTATTATATGCATATGCTTTGATGAAATGATTAATGGTCTCTTTAAAATCCCACAGCTTTGTAGATGCTTTATTTACGGTTAGTGAATTATGCAGATTTCTGAATGGAAACATGTGAAGAACATTCTCACTGTTCTTTCTGCAGGAGCTGGGAAGTCAAATATACATCTCCTGTTTCCTATAATGATGATGATGATTTCAAGCCGTTTTGTCTAATTTGCAGGAGAAAGTCATTTGTCTTGTTTAATCGAGATTGCATACTGAGAAAACACTGTCTGAGCTTAACTTCCAGAGGAAAAGGAGTGAGTGCGTGTGTGTGTGTGTGTGTGTGTGTGTGTGTGTGTGTGTGTGTGTGTGTGTGTGTGTGTGTGTGTGTGTGTGTGTGTGTGTGTGTGTGTGTGTGTGTGTGGTGTGTGTGTGTGTGTGTGTGTGTGTGTGTGTGTGTGTGTGTGTGACTTGTTCATGTCAACAGTGATTGTTTAGTCCTGTAATTGTGTTCATCTGAGACACACTCGACTGAGTCTCTCGAGTTCCTGTAAACCATTAGCCGGTGCAGTGTTCCCTGAAACTGTATCACGGCAAACGCATGTTATTTATTGTCCTAGTGGCATCAAGTAGAACCCCAAGACCAGATGATGCTTAACTAGCTAACTTTCTTTGGTTAACTTATGCTTAAAAAAATAAAAAATCTAAAACCTGTATAGACCAACGGCTGCTTCACGTTTACAGCAAGTTGCCGTAATTTCAGTGCCGATACAGAAACTATGATGTTTAACAGTGAGAACTCCAGACATTAGTGTAATATCTGTCCATCACACACACAGAGAGAACGAGACTTCAGGATTACACACACCAGTTATGCTTTATGGACACAACTGCTTTTCCAGAAGCATCCGAAACCAAATAACTTTATGTAACTTTTATTCACTCGACCGCAAACAGTCTTCACTAATAATACTACAAGAATAACACTGATTTAATCAATTATAAACCATAAAGAGCCTTTACCTGTCTTTTGAACCTAAAAATGACTAACACAAACCTAAAAAAACAACACTAAAAATATAATAATTAGGGATGGTACACCAAACATTTCTGGCACGGGTCTGTGGGTTCGGTGTGAATGTGTTTTAATGCAGATCTTCATAAGGAACGTAATGTCAAACTTCAAACTAAATCCTGAACCTCATGTGTTGCCCTGCGGTCAGACGCGTCACACACTGACTTACACACTGAGTTACACACTGACTTACACACTGAGTTACACACTGACTTACACACTGACTTACACACTGACTTACACACTGACTTACACACTGACTTACACACTGACTTACACACTGACTTACACACTGAGTTACACACTGACTTACACACTGAGTCACACACTGAGTCACACACTGACTTACACACTGAGTCACACACTGACTTACACACTGACTTACACACTGAGTCACACACTGACTTAGACACTGAGTCACACACTGACTTACACACTGACTTACACACTGACTTACACACTGACTTACACACTGACTTACACACTGAGTCACACACTGAGTTACACACTGAGTTACACACTGACTTACACACTGAGTCACACACTGACTTACACACTGAGTCACACACTGACTTACACACTGAGTCACACACTGACTTAAACACTGAGTCACACACTGACTTACACACTGACTTACACACTGACTTACACACTGACTAACACACTGACTAACACACTGAGTCACACACTGAGTCACACACATGACTTACACACTGACTTACACACTGAGTTACACACTGAGTTACACACTGAGTCACAAACTGACTTACACACTGAGTCACACACTGAGTTACACACTGAGTCACACACTGAGTTACACACTGAGTCACACACTGAGTTACACACTGACTTACACACTGAGTCACACACTGAGTTACACACTGAGTTACACACTGAGTCACACACTGAGTTACACACTGAGTCACACACTGAGATACACACTGACTTACACACTGAGTCACACACTGAGTTACACACTGAGTTACACACTGACTTACACACTGAGTCACACACTGACTTACACACTGAGTCACACACTGACTTACACACTGAGTCACACACACTGACTTACACACTGAGTCACACACTGACTTAGACACTGAGTCACACACTGACTTACACACTGAGTCACACACTGACTTACACACTGACTTACACACTGACTTACACACTGACTTACACACTGAGTCACACACTGAGTTACACACTGAGTTACACACTGACTTACACACTGAGTCACACACTGACTTACACACTGAGTCACACACTGACTTACACACTGAGTCACACACTGACTTACACACTGAGTCACACACTGACTTACACACTGAGTCACACACTGACTTAGACACTGAGTCACACACTGACTTACACACTGAGTCACACACTAGACTTACACACTGACTTACACACTGACTTACACACTGACTTACACACTGAGTCACACACTGACTTACACACTGAGTCACACACTGACTTACACACTGAGTCACACACTGACTTACACACTGAGTCACACACTGACTTACACACTGAGTCACACACTGACTTAAACACTGAGTCACACACTGACTTACACACTGACTTACACACTGAGTTACACACTGACTTACACATACACCACTGACTTACACACTGAGTCACACACTGACTTAACACTGAGTCACACACTGATTCACACTCTGACTTACACACTGACTTACACACTGATTCACACACGACTTACACACTGGTCACCACTGATACACACTGATTACACTGACTTACACACTGACTTACACACTGACTCTACACAACTGACTTACACACTGACAACATGACTTACACTCACACACGTACTCACGACTACACCGACTTACAACACTGAGTCACACACTGACTTACACACTGATTACACACTGATTTACACACTGACTTACACACTGACTTACACACTGAGTTACACACTGAGTACACACTGACTTACACACTGACTTACACACTGAGTTACACCTGACTTACACACTGACTTACACACTGAGTCACACACTGACTTACACAATGAGTTACACACCGACTTAGACACTGACTTACACACTGACTTACACACTGACTTACACACTGAGTTCACACACTGACTTACACACTGACTTACACACTGAGTCACACACTGACTTACACACTGAGTTACACACGACTTACACACTGACTTACACACTGACTTAACACTGACTTACACACTGACTTACACACTGAGTCACACACTGACTTACACATCAACTTACACACACGAGTCACACACTGACTTACACACTGACTTACACACTGAGTCACACACTGACTTACACACTGACTTACACACCGACGTACACACCGACTTACACACTGACTTAAACACTGCTTACACACTGAGTTACACACCGACTTACACACTGACTTACACACGACTTACACACGACTTACACACTGAGTCACACACTGAGTTACACACTGACTTACACACTGAGTTACACACTGAGTCACACACTGACTTACACACTGAGTTACACACCGACTTACACACTGACTTACACACTGACTTAACACTGACTTACACACTGACTTACACACTGAGTCACACACTGACTTACACACCAACTTACACACCGAGTCACACACTGACTTACACACTGACTTACACACTGAGTCACACACACTGACTTACACACTGACTTACACACCGACGTACACACCGACTTACACACTGACTTAAACATACTGACTTACACACTGAGTTACCACCTGACTTACACATCGACTTACACACTGAGTCACACACTGACTTACACAATAGTTACACACCAGACTCTAGACACTGACTTACACACTGACTTACACACTGACTTACACACTGAGTTACACACTGAGTTACACACTGACTTACACACTAGACTTACCACTGAGTCACACACTGACTTACACACATGAGTTACACACCCGACTTACACACTGACTTACACACTGACTTAACACTGACTTACACACTGACTTACACACTGAGTCACACACTGACTTACACATCAACTTACACACCGAGTCACACACTGACTTACACACTGATACACACTGACTTACACACTGACTTACACACTGACTTACACACTGACTTACACACCGACGTACACACCGACTTACACACTGACTTAAACACTGGTTACACACTGAGTTACACACTGACTTACACACTGACTTACACAACGACTTACACACCGACTTACACACTGAGTCACACACTGATTACACACTGACTTACACACTGAGTTACACACTGAGTCACACACTGACTTACACACTGAGTTACACACGACTTACACACATGACTTACACACTGACTTAACACTGACTTACACACTGACTTACACACTGAGTCACACACTGACTTACACACTACTTACACACTGAGTCACACACTGACTTACACATCAACTTACACACGAGTCACACACTGACTTACACACTGAGTCACACACACTGACTTACACACTGACTTACACACTGACTTACACACTGACTTACACACCGACGTACACACCGACTTACACACTGACTTAAACACTGGCTTACACACTGAGTTACACACCGACTTACACACTGACTTACACACCGACTTACACACTGACTTACACACTGAGTCACACACTGACTTACACACTGACTTAAACACTTCCTCAATCCTCAATAGAACTATAGAGAGAAAACCCGTAACACCAAAGATGGCGGTTGTATGGACATGTCCCGCGCCCCCCACCCCCCCCCCCCCCACCCCCGGTTGGACAGCCAATCGTCTGCTTTTAGCAGTCAAGCCGGGAAACATGTCAGCCTATCGTCTGGCTCCACTGACGCATGCACACAGTTGAGGTTTGCGACAGCGGAAAGATTTGGTGACAGCAAGTTGTGTTGTGTGTAAGATCAGATTAAATCCAAATGGAAGAGGGTGATAACAACGCGAAGGCAACGGACATCAAGGTAGTTAAAGCATTTTATATCGACCACAAATATGTTACCTTACATGTTTAAGTGCTCTGCACAACACCGGCATTCTGGATAGAGACGTAAATGAAGTTGGTGTCGTGAACCCTTGCGCATGCGTAGTAAAAGTATAACCTGTGGGGGAAAAGGCGTTTTAAACCTTATTTTGGGGCAAAGTCATCAAACTTTTTCAGCGATTTTTATCATATTTTACTTCTGTTTCTATACATGCAGTTTTTATGTCCCGGTGACCAGGGCTGCCTTTCCCAAAAGCATCGTAAGCCTAAGTTGTTCGTAAAAACAATCGTACGACTGATCTTAATATTATGGTCTGATTCCCAAAAGCATCGTAACTTAAGTAGCAGTTGAAAATCTTCGTAGAACTATGAGTGCTCTGGAGTAATCGTAAATCCCCAAGTGCATCGTAAGAAGACAGAGTTATGAGGTACAGGACAACCGACAGATTACACTTTTTATCTAGATTTAACAGATTGCACTGCAACGTGAGTATAATATATGGTTTTGATCGTACTTTATTGTACACTTTATTGTACCCGTGTTTTATTTAAATGAATTTATAAATGAAATAATTAAAAAGGGAAGAAAAAAATACACATCTAAATTAAATGAATGAAAAAGAAGAAGAAATAATGTAGGAATTATGCTTTAAAGACTGGGCAAAATAGGGATGAATTAAAAAAAATCTGTCAATGACTTGCTGAAAACCAGCCATGTAATAGGCATTTCTTGCGGACCTCCTTCCCTGATCTTTGAACACCCCTGGTGCAGTTAGTTTGCTGTCCTTCCAGATGTTTTGATCTCCTCTAAAATGAAATCAATTTTATCTTTTTGAAAGGTATCTTCTCTTGTTTTTTTTTTTGTTTTGTTTTTTCAGCCATTTTGTATCTGTATAGATGCTTTATAGACTTGTCTTGATTTCTAATCCACAACAAATGACGATTTTTAGGTTAAACGTTCAGAATACGATTCCAAATATAAGGTTATATTTTAGCACTTCGAGATAACTGCCAAGATGGCGGCCGAGTGACTTGCCTAAAAGGACTTTGGTTACACACACACTGCACACGGCTCGCTGTGAAATCACTGTTATACACATTTGACAATGAAAATCCTTTGAATATTGTCTGACCTTTGACCCAGCAGAGCCGGCGGGTCCATGGCTCCCAGAGACTCCTGATTTACCCTGAAGAACACAGAGATATCTCAGTCAGCCTTCAGTGTTCACTCCATCATTGCTCAGGGTATCTGGATGGAGTATTGTGGATATGGACAAAATGTGTGTGTGTGTTCTCCATGCAACACTGTTCACAAAGGTGATTGCATATTAATGAATAGGACATTGCTGTGCTGCATTATCTTATCTGAACACTGCTTATGTGTATATCTGCTTTTAAGACACAGAGCAAATCTATGACACTGTGTGGTCAGATATGGTTTCTGATGAGTGAAGGCATTTAGTGTTGTCATATATAAGAGTACACAACATTACCGGCTCTCCGTGAGGTCCTCGCTCTCCTTTCTGCCCCGGCTCTCCCTGTGCAACAACACATCTCAGACTTTATCTCAGACTTCATCTCAGATTTCATCTCAGACTTCATTTCAGACTTTATCTCAGACTTTAGCCCTATTCGCACTGGATTAGTATTATCTGGGGACCTCGTGTGATTTAAAAATTACCCCGCCACATCTGAATTTCGTGTGGCGCATTCGCACGGGATAACCGAAGCCTGTGATTTAACTCAAATTTACTGACTTATCTCCCGGATATGGCGTCAGGCTATTGCTTGAAAATTTATTTTCGTTATAGGTCTAGCTGTATGATATATTATGACATAGCCTAAACAGAATAAAGTTCCTTACCGCATGCTGCTATACATGTCATTCATCTCCATCTAATCATTCTTTTTGTTTTGCTCTTCCGATGATCTTCAGCTTTCACTTTCTGCAAATTGTGTAGTTGTGTAAAGCGATATGACTCAGCACCCAAAATACTATCAAAACACACCAAACCAGCTTCCATTATTCGCGAAAGATGGATAAAAAGGCGCACGTGAAACAAAAACCTTGAAAAAATGATATACGATCCAGCCAAAACACAGAGATGCCGATTCGCACGGGACTAATATTATCACAGGACCTCGGTGTTCGGCGAAATATAGTAGGTAATTTGCGGGGGAATTTTTACTTTACAAATTACAGACATGGCCGATTCGCACGGGATTAAGATCTCAGACAAACTCCGCAATTATTACGAATTACCAGAGGTCACCAGGTAATACTAATCCCGTGCGAATAGGGCTTTTATCTCAGACTTCATCTCAGACTTTATCTCAGACTTTATCTCAGACTTTATCTCAGACTTCATCTCAGACTTATCTCAGACTTCATCTCAGACTTCATCTCAGACTCATCTCAGACTTATCAGATTTATCTCAGACTTTTATCTCTCAGACTTTATCTCAGACTTTATCTCAGACTTATCTCAGACTTCATCTCAGACTTATCTCAGATTTATCTCAGACTTTATCTCAGACTTCATCTCAGACTTTATCTCAGACTTCATCTCAGACTTTATCTCAGATTTTATCTCAGACTTCATCTCAGACGTCATCTCAGACTTCATCTCAGACTTTATCTCAGACTTTATCTCAGACTTTATCTCAGACTTCATCTCAGACTTCATCTCAGACTTTATCTCAGACTTTATCTCAGACTTCATCTCAGACTTTATCTCAGACTTCATCTCAGACTTCATCTCAGACTTTATCTGAAGACTTCATCTCAGACGTCATCTCAGACTTCATCTCAGACTTTATCTCAGACTTCATCTCAGACTTTATCTCAGACTTCATCTCAGACTTCATCTCAGACTTTATCTGAAGACTTCATCTCAGACTTTATCTCAGACTTCATCTCAGACTTTATCTCAGATTTTATCTCAGACTTTATCTCAGACTTCATCTCAGACGTCATCTCAGACTTCATCTCAGACTTATTTCAGACTTCATCTCACGCTTCATCTCAGACTTCATCTCACGCTTCATCTCAGACTTCATCTCACGCTTCATCTCAGACTTCATCTCACGCTTCATCTCAGACTTTATCTCAGACTTTATCTCAGACTTCATCTCAGACTTTATCTCAGACTTCATCTAAAGCCCTATTCGCACGGGATTAGTATTACCTGGTGACCTCTAGTAATTTGTAATAATTGCGGAGTTTGTCTGAGATCTTAATCCCGTGCGAATCGACCATGTCTGTAATTTGTAAAGTAAAAATTCCCCGCAAATTACCTACTATATTTCGCCGAACACCGAGGTCCTGTGATAATATTAGTCCCGTGCGAATCGGCATCTCTGTGATTTGGCCGGATCGTATATCATTTTTCAAGGTTTTTGTTTCATGTGCGCCTTTTTATCCATCTTTCGCGAATAATGGAGGCTGGTTTGGAGTGTTTTGATAGTATTTTGGGGGCTGAGTCATATCGCTTCACACAACTACACAATTTGCAGAAAGTGAAAGCTGAAGATCATCGGAAGAGCAAAACAAAAAGAATGATTAAATGGAGATGAATTGGCATGTATAGCAGCGTGCGGTAAGGAACTTTATTCTGTTTAGGCTATGTCATAATATATCATACAGCTAGACCTAACGAAAAGAAATTTCCAAGCAATAGCCTGACGCCATATCCGGGAGATAAGTCAGTAAATTTGAGTTAAATCACAGGCTTCGGTTATCCCGTGCGAATGCGCCACACGAAATTCAGATGTGGCGGGGTAATTTCTAAATCACACGAGGTCCCCAGATAATACTAATCCAGTGCGAATAGGGCTAAGACTTCATCTAAGACTTCATCTCAGACTTTATCTCACACTTCATCTCAGACTTTATCTCAGACTTTATCTCAGACTTTATCTCACACTTCATCTCACACTGGCTCATGGCCTGTACTGCTTATCTCTTTACAGCAGCGTATAGTAATATAGTAATAGGCTCTATGCACGATCGCTTCTGCGTTTTGTCTCAGTTACATCCGGTGCGTCGGAAGCCATTAGGTGGAGATAATGGCAAATTACACTCGCTGTTTACAAGAACTTCCTGCGGTTAACGTGAATGATGCTAACAACACTGAGGCAGTTAGCTGTCACACATAAGAGTAAGAAAGAGAAGGCCTTTAAATTATATATTTCGAGCTACATCGGCAACTGAGTATTCTCTCATATCGTGCAAAATCCAACTAGCGAATCAGTTTCTAAAATCATTGTCTCCGTTTCTGAGAAAATTAATTTTATTCAGTTTATGTTTTGCCGCTATACACTTCGTTATAGAACGCACTATGCGGAAGTAAAGACGCTGGCTGAGATCCTACCGGACATACAGTACGTCAAGCATAGAGCCTATTATATTGTAATACTGTATTCAAAAATTTACATTTTAAATAAAATATATTACAGTATTAAATGGAAATATTTGAAACACAGAAAAAGAAAAGAAAAATGACTGTAATGTTAGTCCAGTGAAATGAAAAGTAATGCAATGTTTTCTTATTTAAATCAGCAAAAATTAAAAGCAAGTATAAGAAATAATACCATGATCTATGCACTTTACAATTCAAAAACATAATATTATGATTATTGAAAGAATATAGTACCTTTTTCCCTGGCAGTCCGGCTGTCCCGATGATTGGTCTCGTTGCTCCCTGAAACACAGAAGAGATTTACGTGATATCTCAGTGTTTTATGTGTCTCCTCTCCATTATATGTATTATTTTTAATGCAGTGTGTGTGAAACATCTCATAAGAGCATCATCCGGGATCTTACAGCGCACTCTCAGTGTGAACACACTACTCACACTATTTATACTACAGAATGGCGTAGAATAGTGCACAAGTACGTGATTTGGGACACACTTAAGTGTGCTTATAAAGAGAAGCATTGAGGAAGTGAAGAATGCAGAGAGCTCTTACCATTGGTCCAGGTCGACCCCGTTCCCCTGGCAACCCTTGCTCTCCTCGCTCGCCCTGCAGAGCACACACACGCACGCACGCACACACACACACACACACACACACACACACACAAACACACAATATAATTCACAATTAGTGAAAAGCCAAATTACACATAAAAAGAGTGTGTGTATGCGTGTGTGTGCTTGTGCGAGTGCGTGTGTGTGCGTGCGTGCATGCCGTGTGGTGTGAGTGTGGTGTGCGTTTTGTGTGTGTCGTGTGTGTGTGTGTGTGTGTGTGTGTGTGTGTGTGTGTGTGTGTGTGGTGTGTGTGTGTGTGTGTGTGTGTGTGTGTGTGTGTTGTGTGTGTGTGTTGTGGTGTGTGTGTGTGTGTGTGTGTGTGTGTGTGTGTGAGACTGACTCTCGGCCCCTGGACTCCCGGATCTCCTCTCGCTCCTGATACACCGTCGTCCCCCTGCGAGACAGAAGAAACACACACACACACTTCTTCAGCAGAATCGAATGCATGCTCACACACACTACAGATATTATAAAACTGCAACAGATCTAACCTCACATTTCAGGTAATTTGACAGTAAAATACTGTTAAATGCAACTTTTTTGGAAGTGAATTAATAACTTAGAAATACCAAGACATTGAAAGACTTAAAGCAATTTATAAAGAACAAATCTTATAATTTACAGTGAAAATCCAAAAACTGACGGTTCAGAAGAATTGTTTAACTGGAAGAGTTTATTCGATAACACTTTATAATAAGGTTAGCTGGTTAACATTAGTTAATGCTCTGTGAACTAACATGGACAAAGATTAATAAATACTGTAATAAATGGTGTTACCGTTTCTTCTTAATTGTTCTCAGATTCATTATGTGCATCAGGGTTTTACATCCAATCTTCTGTTGTCGAATGAATGTTTATTGATTATTTTAGTGTTATGATGAGGGTGTTTGTGTTTGTGTGTATGACACAGTCTTCATCTTCTGTAGATGTGTTATTATGGTGGATATCAGTATATTATAAAGGCATAAAACATTTTTTATAGCAGCAGAAAAAAAAGTATTTTTTGGATTTACTGGTTTAAAATGTCTTTTTATTTTATTTTTATTAATTTATCATCATAAATTAAATTTTTAAATTGTACAATTTTCAGGTTGTTCTGTAAATATGTTTACAATTTTACTTTATGTTTTACTGAATTATTCTGGTCACCAGCTCCCAGCTTGTTTCTGTAAAATCTGCATGACTTTTTTGGGGGGGGGACTTTTTTACAGTAAATGGAATAAAACCGATTTTAATAGCAGCAGAAAATGGTTATTGGACTATAGCGCACAATTTTTATGAATCTGTTGTTGTAAATTACATTTTAAAAATTTCAGGTTGTTCTGTTTACAATTTTACTTTATTTTTTACTGAATTATTCTGGTAACCTGTCAGTTTTTTTCTGTAAAATCTGCATAATTTTTGGGTTTATTTGTTTGTTTTCTTTTGTTAGTTAATTTGTTTGTTTGTTTGTTTGTTTGTTGTTTTCATTCGTTCGTTCGTTCGTCGTTCGTTCCTTTGTTTGTTCGTTCGTTTGTTTGTTTGTTCGTTTGTTCGTTCGTTCCTTCATTTGTTTGTTTATTTGTTTAATTGTTTGTTTGGTCATTTGTTTGTTTGTTTGGTCGTTTGTTAGTTTTCTTTTGTTAGTTTATTTGTTCATTTGTTCGTTCGTTCATTCGTTTGTTTGTTTGTTTGGTCGTTTTTTGTTAGCTTGTTTGTTCATTTATTCGTTCGTTCGTTCGTTCGTTCATTCGTTTGTTTGTTTGGTAATTTGTTTGGTCGTTTGTTCATTTGTTCATTTGTTCATTTGTTTGTTTGTTTGTTTGTTTGTTCGGTCGTTTGTTCGTTTTCTTTTGTTACCTTGTTTGTTCATTCGTTCGTTCATTTGTTTGTTTGTTTGTTTGCTTGTTCGTTTTCTTTTGTTAGCTTGTTTGTTTGTTTGTTTGTTTGTTTGGCCGCTTGTTCGTTTTCTTTTGTTAGTTTGTTTTTTCATTTGTTCGTTCGCTCATTCGTTTGTTTGTTTGTTTGTTTGTTTAGTCGTTCGTTTGGTCATTTGTTCGTTTACTTTTGTTAGTTTGTTTGTTCATTTGTTTGGTCGTTTGTTCGTTCATTCGTTTGTTTGTTTGGTCGTTTGTTCGTTTTGGTCGTTTGTTCGTTTAATTTTGTTAGTTTGTTTGTTCATTTGTTTGGTCATTTGTTCATTTGTTTGTTTGTTTGGTCGTTTGTTTGTTTGTTTTCTTTTGTTAGTTTGTTTGTTCATTTGTTCGTTCATTCGTTAGTTTGTTTGGTCGTTTGTTCATTTGTTTGTTCGTTTGTTTGTTTGTTTTCTTTTGTTAGTTTGTTTGTTCATTTGTTCGTTCACTCGTTTCTTTGTTTGGTCGTTTGTTTGGTCGTTCGTTTGTTTGTTTGGTCGTTTGTTTGTTTTCTTTTGTTTGTTTGTTTGTTCATTTGTTCGTTCATTCGTTTGTTTGTTTGTTTGGTCGTTCGTTCGTTTGTTTGTTTGGTGTTTGTTTGTTTGTTTGTTTGTTTGTGTGTGTGTGTGTTTGTTTGGTCGTTTGTTTGGTCATCTGGACATTTGTTTGGTTGTTCGTTCATTCGTTCGTTTGTTTGTTTGCAGTAAATGGTCTGAAACTGTAAGAGCTTCTTACCTTTTCTCCAGGCACACCTGGCTCTCCTGGCTCTCCTCTTGAACCCTGAGGTCCCTTTATTGAGAAAACACACAGATTGTCTACGGCCAAAACAAAAAGCGGGAATATCCTGAGTATGGCGGGTGTTTGACTCACAGGTTTCCCGCCGGGGCCCGGAGGACCTGCTCGGCCCTTCTCTCCCCGCACACCCTGTAGAGATCAGACTGTAATAACCCAGTATACTGAGACAGAACACACTTACAGGAAAAGTGAAGATGTGTGTGTTAACCCTTGGTCCTGGAGGCCCTTCACTGCAGTCGCACTCGTCTCCAGTCTCAGCGCTGGGCTCTCGATCCAGAGGACACTGGAGACCACACACACTCGTATCATCAACAGCACACACACACACTGCAGTCAGGAGAGTGTACGGTTCACACTTACCCGTTCATCATCCTGTGAAACCAGGAAAAGAAGTTAGTCTGTGTGAATGTGTTGTAGCTCACAGTCATAAACAGTGTTTTCATCCTTCACTTCTTTCCCTCGCCCGTCAAAAAACTTTTTCTTTTCCTTTCTTTTTTCAGAAAGCTTATTTTATTTAATTTTGATAATATTTTTTCTATGTTTTAATGCATTTTTTTGTTGTTATTTTTTGTTATTTTTTATTTTATTTACTTTTAAATGACTAGATTTGAACAATAAATAATAATAAAAAATATATAATTTAAGCACATTTCTCACATTCATTCGGCCTAAATTCAAAATAACTAACAATTTCCGTTGAATTTTTTTTTATTAAATCTTACCACAGAGTAGATCTCACACGCGGTCTCTCTCTCACTCTGATGAGGGTCACAATAAAGCCTCAGTTTCTGAATCTCTGACTGCGGATGTCCATGAAAAATGACAAAAACAACAACAAACATTTAAGCTTCTGTAATTCAACTCAACACAACACTACACTACATAACACACAACACACAACACACAACACACAACACACAACACAAAACACACAACACAACACACAACACAACACACAACACAACACACAACACAACACACAACACACACACACAACACAACACACAACACAACACACAACAAAACACAACACAACACAACACACGACTGCAACCCGTAAGAACTTTACTTTAAAAACAGCCTAACCCTAACCCTAACCCATATTTTATTATACAGTGTTTACTTTTTTCTTGATTTACCCTGAAAGAATGGAAGTGAGTGTGACAACATGCCCCATAGGTTCATCATAACATGACCATTTGACAGATTAACATGTTATCTGATCTAATAAACTAAAATATTTTCTCAATAAAATACAATTATTAACTTTTTCATATAAAATAATGGCATTTTTACTAATTAAAAATAAGCTAATTTTTGAGTTTAACAACAAACACAGCTATACAGTAGAGTTCAAAACATAATAATAATTAATCATTTCTGAACATTGACTCTCAGTCTTTATTCACCTTTTTCTCATGGTTTCTGAATAGAATTCATAAAAGTATAGAATATGATGATAGTTCTAATAGAGGCTCATTGTAACGCAGTGTGACAACATGCCCCGCCTGCGCACCTGGGGTTTAAACCCAGTGTTTCTGCTGGGAGATCAGCATTAAACAACTATTTAATAACAGATATAAGAGATATAAAATAAAATTTAAAAAAAAAAACAGATGGAAAAATAAAAGTAGGACATGTACTTTTGCTATGGTTAAATACATGTTCAATGATATCTTCCAAAAGATTTCTGATTTTTCTAATGTATATAGTGTTGTTATGGCAACTAGTTTGGTCATGCTACATGTGGAAGTATTCAAAACAAGTGTGTGACAACTAGCCCCTGTTAGTTTGTTAGTTCACTCTCCTGTACTTACAGGCAGTGTAACATCAGAGCCAGAGCGCTTGGATATCTGAGTCTTCCCGTTGATGAAGATTGGCTCTGACGCTTCCAGAGGCTGATCCTGGATCTGCTGGTCGTCCAGAAAACACGTCACATGTCTGGGCTTGACCAGAACCTTCAGCTGGTGCCAGCGTCCATCGAAGAGAGCCTGCGAGAGGATTCACAGTGTGTGTGTGTGTGTGTGTGTGTGCGTGCGTGCGCGCGCGTGCGTGCGTGCGTGCGTGTGTGTGTGTGTGTGTGTGTGTGTGTGTGTGTGTGCTGATGTCAGATGAGACACTGAGAAGGTGTGCACAAACATTTGCTTCTTCATGTGACGGGAATGTCAGACAAGAGTCGCACAATTTTCCAAAACAAGCTTTTCTGCATGAATGAGGGGCTGTGATGGAGGAAAATGGCTCGATTATGCAAAAACATCTTTAAAAAAAACACTTGGTTTGGACATTAAAAGCAGAAGAAGACATGGAACAGGTACAAGATGATGATTACTGTGAAAAAAAAAACATTTCTGAGGATTGGTGTAATTTAAATGTATAATTGAGCAGCTTTAGTGGGAAAAGCGTCATGGCAATTTTAACAGGAAAGCAGCTGTACATTACTATAGTCAGTCACATGTCATAAAGCAGCTCATAAATACATTATTAATACGTTATTATCTCGCCTAAATGAGTGCATGGTGCAACTTCTGTTTAAAGTCACCATGAAAGTCGACCATATTATTTTAAATGGAATATTGCAGTGTTTATTGTAAATGATTTATAGGTGCACATCATCATTATAGTGTTAATAATGTTGAATGAGAACCAGTTCCTCTTGCAGCATCTCTTCTCTTCTCTGATGATGAGGGCGGGGCTATAACCTGTCACTCACATGAGATCAGCCAATAGCAAACCACAACCATCCAATCAGTTCCTCACAGACACAATCAAGCCCCGCCTGCAGACACAATCAAGCCCCGCCCACAGACACAATCAAGCCCCGCCCACAGACACAAGCAAGCCCCGCCCATAGACACAATCAAGCCCCGCCCGCAGACACAATCAAGCCCCGCCCACAGACACAATCAAGCCCCACCCACAGACACAATCAAGCCCCACCCACAGACACAATCAAGCCCCACCCACAGACACAATCAAGCCCCACCCACAGACACAATCAAGCCCCGCCCACATGTGTTCTTGATCCTGAAGCGTTTGTCTCGATATACGACACAATAGAGGAGAAAAGATCAGCGCTACTTCTGTTTCAGGAAGACTTTATGTAGATCTGCTACATTAGTGTTCGGATGATTAATTCACTAACTTTCTTATACAGCTACACAAAAATATGGAATTACTTTAGTGCCAATAATCATGAATGTAACTTTTCACTGAAACTGAAAAAATAAATAAAAAGTTTTGACTTTGTTTTTAATACACTGCATGTTTTAACAGTTTCTCCTCTTTCTTTCGCTGATGCACTTCCATTTACACTTCTGATGTTTTCATTTACGCTCCCTGAGTTTTCGTTCGCCCTTCTGGCACATATCTCTCGTGGGGGCGGGGCTAGCAGCGGTGTGTTCTCATTGGCTCCTGAGTTTTCGTTCGCCCTTCTGGCACATATCTCTCGCGGGGGCGGGGCTAGCAGCGGTGTGTTCTCATTGGCTCCTGAGTTTTCGTTCGCCCTTCTGGCACATATCTCTCGCGGGGGCGGGGCTAGCAGCGGTGTGTTCTCATTGGCTCCTGAGTTTTCGTTCGCCCTTCTGGCACATATCTCTTGCGGGGGCGGGGCTAGCAGCGGTGTGTTCTCATTGGCTCCTGAGTTTTCGTTCGCCCTTCTGGCACATATCTCTCGCGGGGGCGGGGCTAGCAGCGGTGTGTTCTCATTGGCTCCTGAGTTTTCGTTCGCCCTTCTGGCACATATCTCTCGTGGGGGCGGGGCTAGCAGCGGTGTGTTCTCATTGGCTCCTGAATTTTTGATTGACAGCTTCTTGACCTGCAGTGTTGTGTTTATAGTGTGGACGTGAGAGTCTCTAAGCGTGGCTTTCTGTTTCATTTTAGTGATATAAAGGTAATTTATTTCAGTTTCAATTTATATTTTCATTTGTGTCTTGAAAAGTTACATTCATTGTTATTTTTGGCACAAAAGTAATTCCATGCAAAAACAGCATTAACAATTTGTCTGAACGCTGCTTGCTGGTGTTTGCCTCACCTCGATGCCTCGAGCCTGAAACGTGGCGGTCTGTTCCTCACGTGAGGTGTGTGTGGTGGTGAAGACGAGCGCTCGGTCCGGTGCGTTCAGTGTGAGCGCGGCCTGGATCTGTCCATCTCTAGACACAATTCTCCACAGGTCGAGCTTCTCCCGGAGCGACGGCCCTCTCAGCCGCAGCGTCGACACGAACACATACGAGGGAGGCAGGCCTTCCGGGAAAATCTCCCTTTAACACAGTTTCACAGACATCTAGCAGTCAGATGCGGATATACAACACACACATTTAGGTGTGCGCAATAAAAACCAACAACTAAAAAATAGCACTTTTTCAGGAGCTCCAAAAAGTGATGAAAATGATTCAGAATCACCAATTATTACATAATAATACGTTTAAATCATTGTGATTAGTGTTACAAGTCAAATCAGAGGTAAGAAATAACACTGATCACAATGATTTAAATGTGTTTCATATGTAGTAATTGTAATAATTGATTTCAGAATCACCAATTATTACATATTAAGCACGTTTAAATCTTTGTGATCAATCAGATGTAACAATAACACATTGTTTTAATACACCACTGAATTATTGTTGATTTATTTTGAATTTTCTACAATGTAAAGCACTTTCAGAAGCTCATTTAAAGGCGCTATAGAATAATAAAGTTACTATTATAAATGTACAAATTAATATTTGAGTTACTTGAGTTTATTTTTAAAAAAAATAATGCATGCCACTTTTCAGTTGACTTAATTTGCTTAAACATTGTATAAACTACTGAACTAAAAACTCTCTTCTCCATAATAAAAGTAATGCATGTCACTTGAATTAATTTGCGTGAGCATTTCATAAACCGCTGAATTAAAACTTTAACGTAGGCACTTCGACAGAATATAATATAATTATATTCTAAATGTGTTTTTCAAAGAAAATGAAAGTGTATGTATTATATGCATTACTGCATTAAACTCTTGCAAAAAAAATCTTGCAACATTACTTTCCATCAGAAGTAACTAAGTAACGCAATAAGTTACTTTTTAGGGAGTTTATGGCGTTTTCAGAGCATTATAAGAGTAACTTTCCCCACACTGACTGAGATGCTGTAATGAAGCTGTGCATGAGCTTAACCCGACCGTGTGTTCTCCGTGATGTCCGTGCTCGGGTCCAGCAGATACGCCTGCTCCGACAGCAATGATCCCGGGATCTTCTGAGCTTTCTGATGGATCTTCATGCCCAGCATCAGCTCGAAGCCTTTCTCATCACGGGACGCCACAGGGATCCGAGTGGGACACACAGATTCTGCAGAGACACGCGTTTCAAGACCAGTAACACACACACACACATATCTTCAAACCAGCAAATCCATTTCATTTTTAATCCTGTCTCAATTTGCATTCAATCAATATGTAATATGATTGCACTAAATATAATCATGTATAATCCAGCTGATTCCCAGGAATGGTTGAAATCATATTTCAAAGCTAAACCCCGCGAACAAAAATGTAATGTTCTGATAATGTCCCCTTATGAAAATGTTATTTCTGAATGTTCTCTAAATGTCCAGTTTGATTTTTTATCTTTTAAAAACTTTTTTCTTGAATATGCTCATTTTAAAGGGATAGTTCCCCCAAAAATAAAATTTTTGAAAGAACCACACACTCATTGACTTCCACAGTCTTTTTTTCCCTACTAAGTCGATCGCTATCGTCAACTGTTTGATCACCAACATTCAGTAAAATGTGTGTTCAACAGAAGAAAGCCACTCATACAGGTTTGGAGCAACTTGAGGCGGAGAAAATTATGACAAGATTGTAAATGATGACAAAATTTTAATTTTTTTGATGAACTGTCCCTTTAAGGGAACGCTCCATTCTGCAAACATGCAAATTACTTTTGAATGTTCTCTGAATATTAAAATATTAAACAATTATATGTTAAAATCCTAACATATAAAATGTTAAACGAACAACCCACTAATATATTTCAGTAAAAACGTTCCATGAACATCCTGTCTTTTTTCTGTGAAACGCAAAATATCTCATACGATACAGTAATTATGAGACACTGATGTTATATTCAAGAAAACGTCATGTTTACTATAGCACATACTGTATCGACTATTTTTATGGCACTTTCAAACCTGATCTAATGAGAAAAAGTAACTACTTTATGAGTTTTCGTATGCATTTGTATTTCACATGAATTTGTATAATTTGATTTATACAAAAAATGTAAGATGACACCAGCTTAAGCTTCAGTCAGCTTTATATCTATAACACTTTATTTCAGCTTCACAGAAATAAACAGGAAAATAACAGAATAATTTATGCAAACTTGAGCCAAATTTATAGCAGACTTCATTGTTGATTTAATTCAGTTAAGTGATAAAGTTCATCAATAATGAATAATTCTGCCATTAGCAGATCTACAGAAGACAAGAGTCATTATCCAGCAGTGGTGGGCCGTCAGGGCCAGCAAGGCCTTCTCTGCTGGCCTAAACACTATCAGAATCACTGACTTGCACTTTAATATATTTTTCCATGAATGAGTATTAAATTATTCCAAATAGTTCATTCTCTTAATGTCATAGCTTTTCTCTTGGTTGCGCTGCTTCCAGTAGTGTGTTTTTATGTTAGAGCTTTTATCCAATCATATTTCAGCCATCATGCGTTGCCATGGCCAAATAAATCTGCCTGGAGGCCTTCAGAATCGACAGCGCGGGCGCCTGTAACTTAAAATGAATGGCAATGAAACTGTTGCTTTAACCAATCAGATAATCAGTCAGATTTAATCAGCCAATCAGATTTCGCTTTGACTGCAGCGGGGCCATCTAGCAGGCGTTCAATAATGTTTGCATTTTCTCGTTCTTTGATTGGATGCTCAGAGCGCGTACTATTACTGGTAGTATCCGCATCTGTAGCGAACTGCGTAAACTAAAATGTATTCCTGTAGATTTAATAGTTTTTCAACCCACAAATTGGGTTTCTTTCCCTCCTGACCCTTAGCAGGTTCAAAAATCCCTTATTCAGCCTGAGCTTAACGCAGAGTCACGGAGCTCTATTCGATCTGTCCGAGTAAAAACAGAATAATGTAAGTTATACCACGAATGATTTTGAAGGCAAAAGTCCCGCTGATCTCATTGATTTCGTTCAAAACTCTGTGTGAGAGCATGGGTCAGCTGTACACATCGTCATGTTTTGCGGTGACTGTGTCCACTGCTGTCGTCGAGCAGACACTAATAAAGCGAAATAAAACTTATGCTAGAAATATGACGGGACAGACACATTGTTGGAACTGAAACGCAGTTAGATAACCCGTACAACTGTGATTGAAGTCTTATTGGGGAAAGAAATAAGGATAATCAGTAGTTTTGGTGAGTATAATGCTTTTTTCCCCATGGTGAATATGATTTTCTTCTTCATTTTTATTTTAAATGTATGATCGAAACTCATTTTTTTTTCAAATATTCATACTATTGTAACTTCTGAAAAGGGACTAACCCTTGAACAACAAGATAAGGGAGGCTCCGTTTCTGAACTTATAATCGGATTCGGAACGCAAGAACCACTGTACAAACCATGGTATAAACACACCAGCCGAACTCACACGCTCGTCTCTCACCGGCCTTTCCCGAACTCACCGCATTGTAGAGAATTTACGGATGAACCAAACACAAATTAATCTTTCTAATCTCTCATGGGCTTCATTCAAATGTGATTCAGCATTCCGGATTTTAACACCACATTCCTAAGTCACAACACTGGCTCCAAACTGTCTCCAAAACCCCCTCAGAAAGGACTTTTAGGGCTCCGCAGGCCATAAAGGGATAAGCCAAAGCAGGAAGAACTTGTCACTGTTCATTCTTAACCAAGACAAATCTCCTCACAAATGGTCAAACAGGCCTGACCACCTTTGACCTCCCTCAGCATCACCACTGCTAAACAGGACAGAGTTATTTAACAGACCACGCTTTCATTCAGAGACCAGAAAGACTGTTACACTTTACATATCAAACTACATTAATTCTGCACATTCTGCAGAGAACAACTCACACAGAACAATGCTCAGTGGACTCATAATCAAACATCATAATTCTTGTTTTTCCTACAATTCATGTTTGTATTATGCTTAGATTCCATATAAATCATGTAATGATGATTATAACTGTGTGCATGAATGAACGAGCATCGTGCTTCCAATCAAAATAATCGTATGCCCTTAATTCATAAGATGGCTTGAGTGAAATCTGTGTAAAATGCTTTGTATGATTATAATAATCTATAATGTTAAACTGTGATCTCTTGTTCTCTCTGCTTAGTGTTGGAGAGCAAGCAGATCATAGATACCGCCTGATTTACAATAAGAAGAAACGAGGTCCACCTCCTAAGATGATGCCATTGTCCAATTGGCCAGAATTCTCCAAAAGAGGTTGGACTAACTTTAAGTTAAAGACCCGAACAAAGCAGTTCAGTTGAGAGCCGTTCAGAGAGCAGTTCAGTTTCGGCTCGGTTCAGTTCGGTTTTGAGTCGGTTCTGTGTTAAATTAAGTTTGTGCCTCTCTCTATGATCAAACAGCAAGAGAGTGTTCATGTTCGTACGCTTTTACATCGACCAGACCAAGTTAAATTAGACCAGCAGACAAACCCATCAAGATCGGAGTTTAAACAGCTTCATTCAAGCCATCTCATCTCTTACTTTCCTTTCTTCCTTTATTTTATTTTCTCGTTAAAAGTCTCGTTCTAAGTTAAGTTTTGCTGTAAAGTTCGTTTACACGTCTCTCCTGCAACGCACTTCGAACTGTAAAGACTCTTGTTCATCCATCCGCCAACACATCACGTGACCGGCGGTTCAGAAACTCCAGCCAGGCACTCCAAAGACAACCAGCCACGCAGCCGGGAAACCCCTTTGACGAAGCACCTCAAATAGGGAATTCCCTGGCCTAAGCAACGCAAAGACAAGCAAGTACTCCAGACTGTAACTGACCTGGTGCTTTTTAATGTACATGTAATAACCTGTCTAAGAAACGAAGGTTTAAATTAATGCTTGGTGGTTCGTTCAGGTTTATGTCTTACAAGTGCCTCTCACTCTGAAAACTCACTCTTTCTCTCTCTTCCTCTGCGCCTTGAATGAATGTGTGTGTGTGATTGGGTTTAGACATTAGTTTTATGTGTTTAGAATAGTTAATAAAGTCGTCCATATATTTGAAAAGATATTTGTCTTGTGTTTTGCTTACACATTTAATGTCTTGTACTGCCGATCTAAAGTTACCTTGCTAATACATAGTGTTTCACTATAAATTGGATAAATATCTGTTGCCAAGGTTAAAATTACGGCCCGTTCAAATGAACTCTAAACGAGTCATTTGCTCGGTTCCATAGTGATTCGGTCAATGATTCATTGCAAATCGATGAATCATTCCCTTTGAGCTAAATTGGCCTTCCGGCCCCCTTAAATACATTTTATGTATATTATTATTATGTAGGTTCGCTACAGCATTAACCCTATAACTGCCGGTGCAAATAAAAACAACAATTATAGAGAGTTTTTGCGCTGCTACACTATAAAAGTTATTAATTCAGGTAGGACAGAAGGCCTAGGTGTGAAATGCACGGCCCGCCACTGTAGCTAGAGTCAAATCAGTGAAGTTACTGAATATTAAAGTCCCCCTGTGGTGAAAATCCAGCTTATAATGTTGTTTATGTGTCTATGTGGTGTTTTTAATCTGCTTTAAGACAAACCATGTGTAAATTCATAAGTCGACAGCATTGCTGAGTATTTTCTGCTTAAAACTGCAGTGAACCAAAGACAGACTCAAAAACACTGAAATCGCTGGTGTTTCTGACGTCACAAACGAGCTTGTAACCAATCAGATCAACGTGTGATCGTCAACCAGTGGATCTCTGAGTGAGTGAGTGAGTGGAGGCGGGGCTCATTTGCATATTCATAGATGTAATGTAATTGTAAATATGTCATACTGGTGTTTAAAGATGAGTTTTAAGGGATAAAATGATTGGGACTTTAAGTGTCTTACAGCCTGTTAAGTCTCAGTGTGCTGGTTAGTATTCATCTTTATTGTAATTTTGTATCTGTATTCCAAAGCATTTATGAATTACAACCATTCAAGTTCAGATTTATGCTCAGAAAGCAAGTTGCCATGTAACAGGTTAAAGCCCAACAAAGCAAGCCAAACACAACAGCTGCACATAAACCTTCAGCTGACAAAACATGGACAGAAACTATTTCCTGCCACTATTAACAACGACTCTCTCCGTCCACACCAGAACATGTGCACATCTCCAGCGCCGGTCCTCCCATCAGGGCATCGCTGGTTTGGCTGTGGGTTTGTGGCTCTGCGTGTCACTGGGCATAAATGGACTGTGGTGTTTTAGTGGCTCGCTGTTCTTTTAAGAACAGGAGAGGATTGGTGATGCCAAAACTAGTTTAAATGTTTATGGGATTGCTCACACGCAGGTCTTGTCCACATTGATACATTTTTACTTGAAAAAGCATCTTTTTCTCTGCGTTTTGGCCTTCCGTCCACACTGAGACGCCGTTTTTATTAATGACAACACTCTCTGAAGTGGATACATTTGAAAACCCCAATTTCCTGTTGTAGTGTGGACTGTCAACACAGAGGTATTTAAAAAGGATGACATAAGTTTAGTCATGTGACTCATATTGTACCAATCGATATATTCATGTTTATAGCGGTATGTGTCAGGGTTGTGTGCAGGTAGCCGAAGACAAGGGAGGTTCAATATAGTTGATTTATTTTACAAAACTCAACTTCAGTAAACATACAAGAACAAAAAAAACTCCAGGACTTCAGGGGAAACACAACCATACATAGAAGACGACCAACAAACACTGCGGGAAAACACAGGGCTTAAATGAACTGAACCAAACGAGATAATTAACTGAAAACAGGTGAAGAAACTGAACACAATCGAGGAGCGGGAAAACTAACAGGACTAAAACAAAATCACAAAGACAGGGGGAAACAAGATCTCAAAACAGAACTAAACACATTGAATCGTGACAGTACCTCCCCCCTCCCCGAAGGCGCGTCCTCGCGCCGTATAACATCCAAAGGGGTGGGAGGGTGGGCGCCCTGGAGGCTGACGAGGGCATGGTGCAGGTCCAGGAAGCCTCCAGGGCGGAGCAGGCTGTGGGCGTGGCCACGGCGGAGCAGGCTGTGGGCGTGGCCACGACGGTGCAGGCTGTGGGCGTGGCCACGGCGGTGCAGGCTGTGGGCGTGGCCACGACGGTGCAGGCTGTGGGCGTGGCCACGACGGTGCAGGCTGTGGGCGTGGCCACGACAGAGCAGGCTGTGGGCGTGGCCAGGGCAGAGCAGGCTGTGGGCGTGGCCAGGGAAGAGCAGGCTGTGGGCGTGGCCAGGGCAGAGCAGGCTGTGGGCGTGGCCTGGGCAGAGCAGGCTGTGGGTGTGGCCAGGGCAGAGCAGGTTGTGGGCGTGGCCACAGTGGAGCTGTGGGACCCTCGGGCGTCCAAGGCGGAGCTGTGGGACCCTCGGGCGTCCAGGGCGGAGCTGTGGGACCCTCGGGTGGCCATGGCGGTGAGGACCCTTCGGGTGGCCATGGCGGTGCAGGCTCTTCGGGTGGCCACGGCGGTGAAGGCTCTTCGGGTGGCCACGGCGGTGAAGGCTCTTCGGGTGGCCACGGCGGTGAAGACCCTTCGGGCGGCCACGGCGGTGAAGACCCTTCGGGTGGCCACGGCGGTGAAGACCCTTCGGGTGGCCACGGCGGTGAAGACCCTTCGGGTGGCCACGGCGGTGAAGACCCTTCGGGTGGCCACGGCGGTGAAGACCCTTCGGGTGGCCACGGCGGTGAGGACCCTTCGGGTGGCCACGGCGGTGAAGGCTCTTCGGGTGGCCACGGCGGTGAAGGCTCTTCGGGTGGCCACGGCGGTGAAGACCCTTCGGGCGGCCACGGCGGTGAAGACCCTTCGGGTGGCCACGGCGGTGAAGACCCTTCGGGTGGCCACGGCGGTGAAGACCCTTCGGGTGGCCACGGCGGTGAAGACCCTTCGGGTGGCCACGGCGGTGAAGACCCTTCGGGTGGCCACGGCGGTGAAGACCCTTCAGGTGGCAACGGCGGTGAGGATCTTTTTTCAGACCTCCGTGGGTCTTCGGCCGGCCACGGCGAAGGCGTATAGCCCCCCCCCAAAATTTTCTTGGGGAGGACAGGCTCAGGATCGGGAACTGACTTGACATCAACGGGCTCTGGTGCTGGGTCAACGGGCTCTGGCGCTGGGTCAACGGGCTCTGGCGCTGGGTCAACGGGCTCTGGCGCTGGGTCAACGGGCTCTGGCGCTGGGTCAACGGGCTCTGGCGCAGGGTCAACGGGCTCTGGCGCAGGGTCAACGGGCTCTGGCGCAGGGTCAACGGGCTCTGGCGCAGGGTCAACGGGCTCTGGCGCAGGGTCAACGGGCTCTGGCGCAGGGTCAACGGGCTCTGGCGCAGGGTCAACGGGCTCTGGCGCAGGGTCAACGGGCTCTGGCGCAGGGTCAACGGGCTCTGGCGCAGGGTCAACGGGCTCTGGCGCAGGGTCAACGGGCTCTGGCGCAGGGTCAACGGGCTCTGGGCAGGTCAACGGGCTCTGCGCAGGGCAACGGCTCTGGCACATCATGGGACTCGGAACTGGACGGGGCCAGCACATCATGGGACTCGGAACTGGACGGGGCCAGCACATCATGGGACTCGGAACTGGACGGGGCCAGCACATCATGGGACTCGGAACTGGACGGGGCCAGCACATCATGGGACTCGGAACTGGACGGGGCCAGCACATCATGGGACTCGGAACTGGACGGGGCCAGCACATCATGGGACTCGGAACTGGACGGGGCCAGCACATCATGGGACTCGGAACTGGACGGGGCCAGCACATCATGGGACTCGGAACTGGATTCGTGGGCCATCGTTGATGTGTGTGTTGCCCATACACACAGAATAGCCGTAGACACTACTATCAGCGCTGTGTCTTCTTGGGTTGACTCACGTGCGGTGTGCTCTGTCTCTGGCAGGCTGGTGACGGGCTCAGGCTCTGGCTCTGGCGTGCAGTTTATGGGCTCAGGCGTTGGAGTGCAGGTGATGGGCTCAGGCGCTGACGGCAGGCGACGGGCTCAGGCTCTGGCGGGCAGCGACGGCTCAGGCTCTGGCGGGCAGGCGACGGCTCAGGCTCTGGCGGAGGTGATGGTCAGGCGCTGCGGCAGGCGACGGGCTTAGCTCTGGCGGGCAGGCGACGGGCTCAGGCTCTGGCGGGCAGGCGACGGGCTCAGGCTCTGGCGGGCAGGCGACGGGCTCTGATTCTGGACTGGGAGCGGGCTGGAGTGGGAGATCTTCCACCATGTATCTGGATCCACATGCCCACAGTGTGTGATCCACGAACTCCAGAAATGACAAGTCAAGATCTTTTGTCAGAATCAGCTGGGCAAGCGGGTCCTTTAATCCACCCCAGAAACTTTGTGTTAATTCTTCCTCCTCCAACGACATGTCATCATACAGCTCCAGGTAAAGCCCTGCATACTCCTCAAGAGAGCGCTCATCTTGAAAGAGGATAGGGGTGTTAATTGGTTTCACCTTTTTCCTCCGGTGACATCTCCTCTGGCTCATCTTCGTTTTTATATTGTACGGTTGGTCGTTCTGTCAGGGTTGTGTGCAGGTAGCCGAAGACGAGGACAAGGGAGGTTCAATATAGTTGATTTATTTTACAAAACTCAACTTCAGTAAACATACAAGAACAAAATAAACTCCAGGACTTCAGGGGAAACACAACCATACATAGACAACGACCAACAAACACTGAGGGAAAACACAGGGCTTAAATGAACTGAACCAAACGAGATAATTAACTGAAAACAGGTGAAGAAACTGAACACAAACGAGGAGCGGGAAAACTAACAGGACTAAACCAAAATCACAAAGACAGGGGGAAACAAGATCTCAAAACAGAACTAAACACATTGAATCGTGACAGTATGTGCCTGATATTTTGCTAAATAAAATTATCCTGTCAGAAGAATTGCACGATAACGTTCTTTTTTTTTCTTTTGTGTGCATCATCTCAGTGAGCTTTTAAGCTTTTAATGCGCAGTAAAGGTCAGTTTAGTGTTTTCAGACGTTTTTTGACGTTTCAGTCTGGATGAGAAACCTTTGGAAAACGCCTGAAAACGCTAGTGAGGACGGAGAGCATTTTTAAACAAAAACGCCATTTTAAAATGTATACGGATTAATGTAGACATACATTTACATTAATCCACATACAATTGAAAACGTCTTTTTTGTAAACGGCCTGAAAACACTAAATTCACCTTTACTGCGCATGAGTAAACCCTCACAAAAGCTCACTGACGAAAAAAAATAATAATAAAGATATAGAGCAATTCTTCTGACAGAATAATTTTATTTAGCAAAATATCTCAGCATTCAGTGATCGTCCAGTCGCTCTCAGTCAACATTATATGTTTGGTCTAAAACTGCTCTCATGTTTTACCGCAGTAAATGTGGGTAAATGTTCTGTCATCTGTGCTGGACTGTGATATGAAGAGTGTGTGAAGTAACATATTAGCAACAGTGTAAAAGTGAACGGCACGTAACAGGCACACACAGGCATAAACATTAATATATACAATATGAGTCACACGACTATCGAACATCATTGTTTTTAAATACTTCCGTATTGACAGTCCACACTACAACGGCGTTTTCAAATTGATCCACTTTGGAGTGCGTTTTCATAAAGCTTTTCCTTCATAAAAACGGCATCTCAGTGTGGCGGAAGGCCAAAACGCAGAGAAGAGATGCGTTTCCAAACGAAAACGTATTAGTGTGGACAAGGCCTGAATCTTAAGGTACGTTTACACAAATTTTTCCTCTGAGTTTTCCGCATACAGACGATCGACACCATCATCAGAACGATCCCCATCCACACGGATCCAGGAAACAACTATAAACGCTGTGTTCTGCTGCCAGGCCAGTAGATGGCGATGAAACACTATAGACTGAACACGTAATGCGCATGTGTGGGACGTCATCGTCTTCAGAGATTTGCGGTTCTGTTGTTAACATTTAAAAAATGTACACTTTCAAAAATTTGCATTTTCAGGCGCCCAAAATGCCACTGTCGTGTAAACGAATGGCCAAAACACATAAAAAGTTTTACGTATTTAGTTGAAAACAGTGTGGTGTAAACTGCACGTACCCTCGCACAGCTTCTGTTCCATGGCGTCCCGGATGCGTTCGATGTTGGTGTAGTCCTCGGCGTACAGCACGTAATCCCCCTGCGGCGTGTTGGCGATGGTCATCAGCTCTGACGTGGTGATGTCTGACCCAACACCCACCGCAAACACCGTAATCCCTTGCTCACGCGCCTCAAAGCTAGCGTCCCTGACGTCGTCCTGCGACTTCCCATCAGTCACCACCCACTGCGATGCGGTTCTTCACGTCACTCCGCTGCGAAGACGCAAAGACGTGGTCCACGGAGAACTTGATGGCGCGGCCCGTCTGCGTGTTTCCACCTAAATAGCTGATCTCCTCGATGGCTTTAATGAGATCCTGAGTGGTTTTGTGCAGGCCGAGAGCGATCTCCAACCGCGCGGTGTCACTGTACTGAACCACACCGACCTGAGAGTAGTGCGAACTCACGTCGAAGCCACTGGTGACATTCACCAACCAGCGCTTGGCTATTTCGAAGTCCTCGTCTCCCACACTCCAGGAGCCGTCCATGATGTAGACCAGGTCATTAACAGCAGTGCTGCAGCCTGAAGAAGAAGAAGAGAGCTGAGATACAGATAAATAAAGTCACAAACTCTAATTCATAAATATAGCTGTGAGCAGAAGTTATCGCGGCCAAGCACAGCAAAAGCAAACAACGAAGCAAAAATGAGTAAATAAAGCAAAAACAATTCACAAAAAGGTTCACATCTGATAAATACATTGAGTTGTAATGAGATTTATTGCTTATACTATAATTTCATTACAATTTGTGACCACAAGGGGGTGCTGCCTTGGTTTTTAGAGTACCTTCAGGAAATGGTGTCGAAGAAAACAGTTTCGTAACGATATGCAAATACGTTTGTGAAATATAGCAATATGCAAAACCATTGCAGTTATAGATCTTTTTTGTCATTTTGTAATTCAAATGATGGCCATGTTTTTCAAAGTACACCGATGCACAGTCCCAACACTTTTTTATGAGTGCCCCCATACATAAACATGTCAAATTTGGTGAAAATATCTCATTTTGTTACAGACTTCATTTCGGAGTTATGGACAATTAGGCTATATGAGCACAGAAAAAGACCCACAACTGACTTTTTTTGGCACTTACTATAAAGATTTTGACATTTGGCCACTAGCATGTTGGCAACGATCTATGTTTTGGATTTTCCGACGGTGGTTTCGACTCGATCAGACTTATGGCTTAAAGATATTCACGAAAGTTGCTTAAACGCTAAATCAAAACCTAGCATGTTTGGTATTGTTGGACATGGCAAGGTTTCAGGAATCTCTGGTTCGAAACTTCTCAGGTTATTTCAGGGCATCGTGCCGATGAACCCTACCAAGTTTTGTAACATTACGCTAATGCGTTCATAAAATACAGCATTTTACTACAAAATTCTAAATGGCCAATGCCAAAAAATGGTCGATATGGAAAACTTTGATATTATTCGACTTAGCATGCCACGCCGAATCAAACGATTTTTGGGAAAACCGTACAAAAGATTTTTTGTGCAGTCAATCTATTATTTTTTGTATCTCCGGACCAGTAGGTGGCGCTGCGCCGAAACGCTGCATGTAACTTTAAGTCATGCTTGTGATGACGTGTACCAAGTTTGGTCCAAATACAATAAAGCGTTGTGGAGATACATCCTCACGTTTATTTTTATAAATGCTACGTAATATTAAATTGCACATTATTCAAAAACAATTTGACGAATCAACCGAATTACTCTGAAATACGACACAATAGAGGAAAGAAGACCAGCACAACATCTGTTTTAATGACGACTTTAAGAAAGATACAATGGAAAACAGATAATTGAATTTGACAGAATCTGCCAATTACGTATTTATAACTTCAATTACATCTTGGATTTGGCAAGTAGCAAATATACTCTAATACCATAAAGCACACATATTTGTAAATACTCTTTTTAATATTTTTAAGTAATTTGGATAGAGTTGTTTACTATGCTTATTGCAGTGATGCATTCTCTGCAAATGATACATGCAATGCTGCCCGGCTAAAAGAAATATAATAATTTATTATTAATATATAATAAGAAAAAATGACATGCATGATGGATGAATAATTTGTAATAAACACTGCAATGCTCCACCAAAATGAAAGGGTCAGTTTTGATTTAATGATGACTTTAATAACACTTCTGAATGTATTTCTGAGACTAGGATGAGAAACTGTACCGGCTCGCGTGTCCTCGTCCTCTCCCGCTCGAGAGCTCATCAGGAACACCAGTGCTGGGAAACTCCTCACAATCCACGACATTCCCAACAACGCTCCGCTGCTTCGGATATAAAATGTCAATCTGTTAAATAAAGGATATTATACAGTGTGTGTTTTGGATGTAGAGCAACATTGCAATCTATAATTATTCCAAATGGAATCAGTTTGTTTACATAATTACATAAAGATGAGTGTTTCATGTGATTATACGTATGATGTTACACACTTAAACTTATCAGATCAGTGCACACAGCTGAGACACAATCTGAGATTAAACATCTACTACAGAATCATGGAAAGGTCCAGTGCAGTGTATCTGCAGATTTTCAAAAGTGATGTTTCGAAAATAAATTAAAATTAACATTAACTGTGAGCTAGACAATAACTGACTGTGAACCAATGAGAGAACAGAACCAGTTATAAGACAATAATCCAGAGAGAACATGAGAAACAACTGATGAAACATCTCAAGGCATGAAATCATGAACTCTATGTGCTTTTGAAACACACTTCGAGAAGCTTCGAAATAATGTATTCAAGCCAGTGAATCTGTTTGTGTCGTCGCAATGATCTGTGTGTAAACATGTTTTATGAATTTGTCTCATTTTCAATTTTAAATAGAAAGAGTTTCAGTTAATAGTCCCTTATTGGCCTGATTAACAAGCGCTCCATAAAACAAGCTACAAATTAATAAAATAACACATTTTTAATGGTATTATGATTTGTTAATTGCATTTAATTGATTACACTGTCATTTAAACACCTGCACTTGTTGTTGTTTTTTGTGATATGTGTTTTTATTGTGCTTCTGATTTCATTATTTTTACAGAATTCTGTCCATCAGTGTCATTCTCAGCTCTTCTAAACAGGGAATAATTTTGCAAAGCAATCGGTTCAATTGATGATTTTTGAATTTTGAGTTTGGAAAAGCTTAGTTTTTCCCGTTCATGAGCAAAACTAAGACAAATAATAAAGGCATGACTTAAAAACAATGAAAGGAAAACATGAGAAACAATCTAGACAGACGTAACATTATATCGTGAGGCATTTGATCCATGTTCCTAAAATCAACTTATTATTCCACGTAACTGAAGACTTCCGTTAACAGTGAGGCCAAAAAAGGAGCATCATAATCAAACAATTTGTGCTATATCACTATTACTGTCGTATCATATAGACTCGGGCTCTTTTGAATCTTGCTGGTCACTTTACACAGGCAGGAGCACTCTTTAAAAATGTTCAAATTTTACATAAAACTCTAACCAAACTTTTACATTCCTCCATAAACTCCAAGTTTATACGTCAACCAGACGCACCCTAAATAATATGCATAAATTATGTGAATAAAATAACATGCAGTCTGTCTATTTTTCTAACGTTTCATTGGCCAAGCAACTCTATAACTTTACAGACTACGACAATTCCCTTTTATTCAAGCTTATAAAAGTGTCTCTGGTACGGTGATGTTGCAGCGCACTGAACCACATGTGGTCTTATTTTCTGGCTTTGCTTCAGTGATGTCTACAAGCTCTCATTTAGCATGAAACACTGCCAGCAGACCACAGGCTGAAGCTCAATCACAGAGAAATAACAGCGTAAGCAAAACAACACAACATGGAAATAAACACGGCATGACGGATTACGAGGAAATGCCCTAAATTACACACACACATGTACTTGTGCTGCTTATAGAAACACTTGTTGTTCAGCAATGCCTAAACATCATGTTGACTTTGTTTGTACAGTATAATTTCTGTTTCTTTAATAAAATAAAAAATAGAAGATCTGTCGCACGAACCATGTGTCCACTTTACAAGGGTTATTTTGAGGTAAAGTGAGCTTGACCAGCGCGAGGGCTTTACATGCCAAACACAACAGAGGAATCATTCCCTGTAAACCCGTAATGAAGCGCTGAGACACAACCGTTCAAAGACTCTAGTGGAGAATGCAGAAATGTGCAGTCAGGGCCAGATCTGACTGGATGGAGGATTGAATATGAAAGAAAGCATCAGAAGTGGAGATCTGTGTTGAGTTCAGTGGAGATCTGTGTTGAGTTCAGTGGAGATGTGTGTTGAGTTCAGTGGAGATGTGTGTTGAGTTCAGTGGAGATGTGTGTTGAGTTCAGTGGAGATGTGTGTTGAGTTCAGTGGAGATCTGTGTTGAGTTCAGTGGAGATGTGTGTTGAGTTCAGTGGAGATGTGTGTTGAGTTCAGTGGAGATATGTTTGAGTTCAGTGAAGATGTGTGTTGAGTTCAGTGGAGATGTGTGTTGAGTTCAGTGGAGATCTGTGTTGAGTTCAGTGGAGATCTGTGTTGAGTTCAGTGGAGATCTGTGTTGAGTTCAGTGGAGATGTGTGTTGAGTTCAGTGGAGATGTGTGTGGAGTTCAGTGGAGATCTGTGTTGAGTTCAGTGGAGATCTGTGTTGAGTTCAGTGGAGATCTGTGTTGAGTTCAGTGGAGATGTGTGTTGAGTTCAGTGGAGATCTGTGTTGAGTTCAGTGGAGATCTGTGTTGAGTTCAGTGGAGATCTGTGTTGAGTTCAGTGGAGATCTGTGTTGAGTTCAGTGGAGATGTGTGTTTAGTTCAGTGGAGATCTGTGTTGAGTTCAGTGGAGATCTGTGTTGAGTTCAGTGGAGATGTGTGTTGAGTTCAGTGGAGATGTGTGTGGAGTTCAGTGGAGATCTGTGTTGAGTTCAGTGGAGATCTGTGTTGAGTTCAGTGGAGATCTGTGTTGAGTTCAGTGGAGATGTGTGTTGAGTTCAGTGGAGATCTGTGTTGAGTTCAGTGGAGATGTGTGTTGAGTTCAGTGGAGATGTGTGTTGAGTTCAGTGGAGATGTGTGTGGAGTTCAGTGGAGATCTGTGTGGAGTTCAGTGGAGATCTGTGTTGAGTTCAGTGGAGATCTGTGTTGAGTTCAGTGGAGATGTGTGTTGAGTTCAGTGGAGATGTGTGTTGAGTTCAGTGGAGATCTGTGTTGAGTTCAGTGGAGATCTGTGTTGAGTTCAGTGGAGATGTGTGTTGAGTTCAGTGGAGATGTGTGTTGAGATCAGTGGAGATGTGTGTGGAGTTCAGTGGAGATCTGTGTTGAGTTCAGTGGAGATCTGTGTTGAGTTCAGTGGAGATCTGTGTTGAGTTCAGTGGAGATGTGTGTTGAGTTCAGTGGAGATGTGTGTTGAGTTCAGTGGAGATCTGTGTTGAGTTCAGTGGAGATGTGTTGAGTTCAGTTCAGTGGAGATGTGTGTTGAGTTCAGTTCAGTGGAGATGTGTGTTGAGTTCAGTGGAGATCTGTGTTGAGTTCAGTGGAGATCTGTGTTGAGTTCAGTGGAGATGTGTGTTGAGTTCAGTGGAGATGTGTGTTGAGTTCAGTGGAGATCTGTGTTGAGTTCAGTGGATATCTGTGTTGAGTTCAGTGGAGATGTGTGTTGAGTTCAGTTCAGTGGAGATGTGTGTTGAGTTCAGTGGAGATCTGTGTTGAGTTCAGTGGAGATGTGTGTTGAGTTCAGTGGAGATGTGTGTTGAGTTCAGTGGAGATGTTCAGTGGAGATGTGTGTTGAGTTCAGTGGAGATGTGTGTTGAGTTCAGTGGAGATGTGTGTTGAGTTCAGTGGAGATCTGTGTTGAGTTCAATGGAGATGTGTGTTGAGTTCAGTGGAGATGTGTGTTGAGTTCAGTGGAGATCTGTGTTGAGTTCAGTGGAGATCTGTGTTGAGTTCAATGGAGATGTGTATTGAGTTCAGTGGAGATGTGTATTGAGTTCAGTGGAGATGTGTGTTGAGTTCAGTGGAGATGTGTGTTGAGTTCAGTAGAGATCTGTGTTGATTCTGTGTTGAGTTCAGTGGAGATCTGTGTTAAGTTCAGTGGAGATGTGTGTTGAGTTCAGTGGAGATGTGTGTTGAGTTCAGTGGAGATCTGTGTTGAGTTCAGTGGTGATCTGTGTTGAGTTCAGTGGTGATCTGTTTTGAGTTCAGTGGAGATGTGTGTTGAGTTCAGTGGAGATGTGTGTTGAGTTCAGTGGAGATGTGTGTTGAGTTCAGTGGAGATGTGTGTTGAGTTCAATGGAGATGTGTGTTGAGTTCAGTGGTGATCTGTGTTGAGTTCAGTGGTGATCTGTGTTGAGTTCAGTGGAGATGTGTGTTGAGTTCAGTGGAGATGTGTGTTGAGTTCAGTGGTGATCTGTGTTGAGTTCAGTGGAGATGTGTGTTGAGTTCAGTGGAGATCTGTGTTGAGTTCAATGGAGATGTGTGTTGAGTTCAGTGGAGATGTGTGTTGAGTTCAGTGGAGATGTGTGTTGAGTTCAGTGGAGATGTGTGTTGAGTTCAGTGGAGATCTGTGTTGAGTTCAGTGGAGATGTGTGTTGAGTTCAGTGGAGATCTGTGTTGAGTTCAGTGGAGATCTGTGTTAAGTTCAATGGATATGTGTGTTGAGTTCAGTGGAGATGTGTGTTGAGTTCAGTGGAGATGTGTGTTGAGATTCAGTGGAGATGTGTGTTGAGTTCAGTGGAGATGTGTGTTGAGTTCAGTGGAGATCTGTGTTGAGTTCAGTGGAGATGTGTTGTTGAGTTCAGTGGATATGTGTGTTGAGTTCAATGGATATGTGTTGGTTAAGTTCAATGGATATGTGTGTTGAGTTCAGTGGAGATGTGTGTTGAGTTCAGTGGAGATCTGTGTTTGAGTTCAATGGAGAACTGTGTTGAGTTCAGTGGAGATGTGTGTTGAGTTCAGTGGAGATGGTGTGTTGAGTTCAGTGGAGATGTGTGTTGAGTTCAGTGGAGATCTGTGTTGAGTTCAGTGGAGATGTGTGTTGAGTTCAGTGGAGATCGTGTGTTGAGTTCAGTGGAGATCTGTGTTAAGTTCAATGGATATGTGTGTTGAGTTCAGTGGAGATGTGTGTGTTGAGTTCAGTGGAGATCTGTGTTGAGTTCAATGGAGATGTGTGTTGAGTTCAGTGGAGATGTGTGTTGAGTTCAGTGGAGATGTGTGTTGAGTTCAGTGGAGATGTGTGTTGAGTTCAGTGGAGATGTGTGTTGAGTTCAGTGGAGATGTGTGTTGAGTTCAGTGGAGATCTGTGTTGAGTTCAGTGGAGATGTGTGTTGAGTTCAGTGGATATGTGTGTTGAGTTCAATGGATATGTGTGTTGAGTTCAGTGGAGATGTGTGTTGAGTTCAGTGGAGATCTGTGTTGAGTTCAATGGAGATGTGTGTTGAGTTCAGTGGAGATGTGTGTTGAGTTCAGTGGAGATCTGTGTTGAGTTCAATGGAGAATTTTATTGAGTTCAGTGGAGATCTGTGTTGAGTTCAGTGGAGATGTGTGTCGAGTTCAGTGGAGATCTGTGTTGAGTTCAGTGGAGATCTGTGTTGAGTTCAGTGGAGATCTGTGTTGAGTTCAGTGGAGATGTGTGTTGAGTTCAGTGAGAGATCTATGTTGAGTTTCAGTGGAGATCTGTGTTGAGTTCAGTGGAGATGTGTGTTGAGTTCAGTGGAGATGTGTGTGGAGTTCAGTGGAGATGTGTGTTGAGTTCAGTGGAGATATGTGTTGAGTTCAGTGGAGATCTGTCTTGAGTTCAGTGGAGATGTGTGTTGAGTTCAGTGGAGATATGTGTTGAGTTCAGTGGAGATCTGTGTTGAGTTCAGTGGAGATGTGTGTTGAGTTCAGTGGAGATGTGTGTTGAGTTCAGTGGAGATGTGTGTTGAGTTCAGTGGAGATCTGTGTGAGTTCAGTGGAGATCTGTGTTGAGTTCAGTGGAGATGTGTGTTGAGTTCAGTGGAGATATGTGTTGAGTTCAGTGGAGATCTGTGTTGAGTTCAGTGGAGATGTGTGTTGAGTTCAGTGGAGATGTGTGTTGAGTTCAGTGGAGATCTGTGTTGAGTTCAGTGGAGATCTGTGTGGAGTTCAATGGAGATGTGTGTTGAGTTAAGTGGAGATGTGTGTTGAGTTCAGTGGAGATCTGTGTTGAGTTCAATGGAGATGTGTGTTGAGTTCAGTGGAGATGTGTGTTGAGTTCAATGGAGATGTGTGTTGAGTTCAGTGGAGATCTGTGTTGAGTTCAATGGAGATGTGTATTGAGTTCAGTGGAGATGTGTGTTGAGTTCAGTGGAGATGTGTGTTTGAGTTCAGTGGAGATGTGTGTTGAGTTCAGTAGAGATCTGTGTTGATTCTGTGTTGAGTTCAGTGGAGATCTGTGTTGAGTTCAGTGGAGATGTGTGTTGAGTTCAGTGGAGATGTGTGTTGAGTTCAGTGGAGATCTGTGTTGAGTTCAGTGGTGATCTGTGTTGAGTTCAGTGGAGATCTGTGTTGAGTTCAATGGAGATGTGTATTGAGTTCAGTGGAGATGTGTGTTGAGTTCAGTGGAGATGTGTGTTGAGTTCAGTGGAGATGGTGTGTTGAGTTCAGTGGAGATCTATGTTGAGTTCAGTGGAGATGTGTGTTGAGTTCAGTGGAGATCTGTGTTGAGTTCAGTGGAGATGTGTGTTGAGTTCAGTGGAGATCTGTGTTGAGTTCAGTGGAGATGTGTGTTGAGTTCAGTGGAGATGTGTGTTGAGTACAGTGGGACAGAGATGTTCTGAGACTCAAAGTTACAGTTTCAGCTCAAGCATGTCACTAACAGTGTTTGAAGACAGTCATGGGGAATCGCTAGTAAATTGTCCATTTCTTTCTGCAACATGTTCCCATATTCCCATATTCCCATATTCCCATATACCCCTTCCCATGTTCCCATGTCCCCATGTTCCCATATTCCCATTCCCATGTTCCCATATTCACATGTTCCCATATTCCCATTCCCATCTTCCCATGTTCCCATCTTCCCATTCCCATGTTCCCATATCCCCATGTTCCCATGTTCCCTTATTCCCATGTCCCCATATTCCCATGTTCCTATATTCCCATGTTCCCATATTCCCATATTCCCATTCCCATGTTCCCATATTCCCATATTCACATGTCCCCATATTCCCATGTTTCAACACCGGTTTCATCACTTGCCACCGCGGCACCGCCAAAAAAAACCTGTTTAAGGCGTTAAAAATATTGAGCGCAATTACACAGTATCCGTTAAGTCCTGCATATTACACACACACATACACACACGACCCACAGAAAAGACGCGCGTCAGCAAGCCAAAAGCCAATGGCGACAAAGGCAAAGAGAGGCGAAAAAGGCAACAGTGGCAAGGAACCAAAACTCCATCAGGTGACAGAATGAGAGAAAAAAACCTTGGGAGAACCCAGGCTCAGTCGGGGGGCCAGTCCTCCTTTGGCCAACGAACGAACAGTGTATTATTATTATGATTTAGGCAGCATAATGTCAGGAGTCAGATGTGATCAGAACTTTCACGATATTTATCCAGTTCATCTGGTTGGGGGTCGGAGTCATCACACCGGTGTGGAGATGAGTTTGTTGAGGTGTCCCATGAGTCCTTCAGTGTTGATGAGGCTGGCACTTCAGGGATGCGTTGTCATCGTGTCCAGGTGATGGTCCTTCCTCAGATCTGGATATGGCCTGGAACCGACGGTTTGCGGTAAACCTCGGGATAAACAGAGAGACTAATATTAGCGTAGACACCATCCTTCCCATGATGTACAAAGTACATCAGGAATTATGGGAAGTGTTCCCGGTTCAGGCTGATCTAAACTACGCAGCCTAACATTGAATTATAGAAGTCTATATGTGATATGTGTATGCTAAGCCAAAGAGATGTGTTTTTTAGTCTAGATTTAAACTGACAGACTGTGTCTGCTTCCCGGACCATGTTAGAAAGATTGTTCCAAAGTTTTGGTGCTAAATAGGAAAAGGATCTATCGCCAGCAGTCGATTTTGATATTCTAGGTATTATCAACTGGCCAGAATTTTGAGATCGCAATAGACGTGCAGTACTATAATGCGTTAAGAGCTCGCTCAAGTACTGGAGAGCTAAACCATTTAGTGCTTTGTAAGTAATCAGCAATATTTCAAAATTTATACGATGTTTAATAGGCAGCCAATGCAGTGTTGACAGAACCAGGCTAATATGGTCATACTTCCTGGTTCTGGTAAGAACTCTAGCGGCTGCGTTTTGGACCAGCTGTAGTTTGTTTAATAAGCGTGCAGGGCAACCACCCAGTAGAGCATTACAATAATCTAGCCTTGAGGTCATGAACGCATTAACTAATTCTGTTTTTTTTTTTTTCAGAATTTAGTAGTAAGAAATTACTGGTCATCCAATTTTTTATATCAGCTATGCATTAATTTTGTGAATTGGTAAGTTTCGTTAGGTTTTGAAGAAATATACAGCTGAGTATCATCAGCATAACAGTGAAAGCTAATTCCATATTTCCTAATGATATCTCCTAACGGTAGTATGTACAGAGTGAACAGCAGCGGTCCTAGTACTGAGCCTTGTGGTACGCCATACTGAACTTGTGATCGATAAGACATCTCTTCATTTACTGAAACAAACTGAAAACGGTCAGATACGTATGATTTAAACCATGCTAGTGCAATTCCACTAATACCAACATAGTTTTCTAGTCTATTTAAAAGAATGTTGTGGTCGATAGTATCAAAGGCCGCACTAATATCGAGTAACACTAATAGAGAGATACCACCACGATCGGATGATAAGAGCAAATCATTTGTGACTTTAACGAGAGCAGTCTCGGTACTATGGTATGGTCTAAATCCGGACTGAAAATCCTCGCAGATATTATTTCTTTCAAGAAAGGAACACAGTTGTGAGGATACTGCTTTTTCTAGTATCTTTGACAGAAAAGGCAGATTCGAGATTGGCCTGTAATTGACTAATTCTTTAGGATCAAGTTGCGTTTTTTTAACAAGCGGTTTAATCATAGCCAGCTTAAAGGTTTTTGGTACGTATCCTAGAGACAAAGACGAATTAATGATATTTAGAAGAGGATCTATGACCTCTGGAAGCATCTCTTTCAGTAGTTTAGTCGGTATAGGGTCTAACATACAAGTTGTCGATTTAGATGAATTAACAAGTTTGCAAAATTCTTCCTCTCCGATAGCAACAAATGAATCAAAATGTTCATAATGGAGACTACACTGCACTCCCTGATGAGATACTGTAGTAGACGGTTGCATAGTTATAATTTTGTCCCTGATATTATAGATCTTATAAGTGAAGAAGTTCATAAGGTCATTACTGCTGTGTTTCTTGGAAACTTCTGGGCTTGAAGCTTTCTTTTTCGTTAGTTTAGCCACTTGTTCAAATAAATACCTAGGATTATGTTTATTTTCTTCTAATAGGTTTGAAAAATAAGCAGATCTAGCAGCTTTTAAAGCCTCTCTGTAAGCAATCGAGCTCTCCTTCCACGCAATCCGAAAAACCTCTAGTTTTGTTTTCTTCCAGTTTCGCTCCATTTTTCTGGCTGTTCTCCTAAGGGCCCGGGTGTGCTCGTTGTACCACGGCGTTGGACTATTTTCTTTAATCTTCTTTAAGCGCAACGGAGCAACTGTGTCTAAAGTGCTGGAAAAGAGATAGTTAAACGTTTCTGTTGCAATATCAAATTCTTCTAAGCTATCCGGGATGCTGAGATGATGATTATTGATAAAGCAATCTTTAGTGGCAGAAGTGATAGGTCTAACATATTTATAACATGGAGTCGGCTTTGCAGCCTTGGCTAAATGTAAATTACACGAGACTAGATCATGATCTGAGATGTCGTCGCTCTGCTGCAGAATTTCAACGGCATCAACATCTATTCCATATGTACACATATGTGATAATATTAGATCAAGAGTATGATTACGACAATGAGTAGGTCCTGACACGTGTTGTCTAACTCCAATAGAGTTTACAATGTCTTTAAATGCCAATCCCAATGCATCTTTTTCATTATCTACATGTATATTAAAATCACCAACAATTAGGACTTTATCTGCAGCCAATACTAATTCTGATAGAAAGTCAGCAAATTCTTTGATAAAATCTTTTTGGTGCCCTGGTGGCCTGTATACAGTAGCCAGCAGAATTCTCAAACGTGATTTATTGTTTACACTATATATTTTTACATTAAGCACCAACACTTCAAAAGAAGTATATTTAAAACTAGATTTCTTAGTGGTTTTGTGAATATTACTATAAATTACAGCAACACCTCCCCCTTTGCCTTTCGGACGAGGCTCATGTTTATAACAGTAATCTTGCGGGGTGGACTCATTTAAAGTTATGTAATCGTTTGGTTTTAGCCAGGTTTCTGTCAAACACAGCACATCTAGGTTATAGTCTGTAATCTTATCATTAATTATGAGCGCTTTTGAATTAAGGGATTGAATATTCAACAACCCAAGCTTTATCGTTTGCTCATCTGTATTCTATTTGTTTTTTATTTGTTGAACATCAATTAAATTTTCAACCTTAGATAGGTTTGGCAGTTTTTTGGATTTCCAAATTCGGGGAACAGACACAGTCTCTATAGGATGATATCTAGGTGAAAGAGTCTCTATGTGATGAGATTTATATGACCTTGGTGACGCGAGGCCGCTAGCAGACGGTCGGTTTAGCCAGTTTGTCTGCTTCCTGACCTGAGCCCCAGATTGTCATGTTTTATCTCTAATACTATGAGCCAAATTACTAGAGAGAAGAGCAGCACCATCCCAGGAGGGATGAATACCATCTCTTTTCAACAGGTCAGGTTTGCCCCAAAAACTTTTCCAATTGTCTATGAATTCTATGTTATTTTGCAGACACCACTTAGACAACCACCCATTGAGTGAACACAATCTACTAACTATCTCATCACTCCTTCGAACAGGAAGGGGACCAGAGCAAATTACAGTGCCTGACATCGTACTTGCGAGTTCAAACACCTCTTTAATATTAATTTTGGTGATCTCCAACTGGCGAAGTCGAACATCATTAGTGCCGACGTAAATAACAAACTTAGAGAATTTACGATTAGCATTAGCCAGCACTTTTAAATTTGCTTTAATGTCAGGCTCTCTGGCTCCCGGCAAACATGTGACTATGGTGGCTGGTGTCTCTATTTTCACGTTCCGTGTAATAGAATCGCCAATTACCAGGGCACAATCAACATGATTCTCAGTGGGTGTTTCACTGAGAGTGGCAAATCAATTTGTTATGGTAATCGGAACAGAAGTGTGGTTTTTTGATCCGCGACTAGAGCGATCTCTCACAGTCACCCATCTGCCTGGCTGCACAGGCAATAACTCAGCCGGAACCGAATCATGTAAATGGTTCACTATGCTGTAACCGTCCAAATGAGAACTCTCAGAAGGGTGAATCACAAATAAATTTAAAAGGGAGGACTTCATTGACTAACATCAACTTTAACCAGATTCAGAAACTCTCAAACCAAGTCCAAACACAGAGGTAAATGCAAACCATATTTATATCAGATAAGTCACACCACAATATACAATTAGTGAGTCAACAATTGAAGATAAGGTGTTGTCTGGTGTGATACCAGGAGTGGGGATGGTCCAACAAGAAAAGAGCAAAAGTCCAGCAGTTCAATTCAAGCTCTATGCTTCATTAAATCCATGTATAAGCTTAGGGTACGTTGCAATAATGATCTCCTTGCAGCACTCAAACATCTCAGATCTGCGCTGATCAAATAGATCCAGTGATGATATTGGCATAATCAATTAATATCCCCATTAGACCCCATACAGCATGGAAAGGAAGATGTCGCAATCCCATAGCATAAGAACGATAACTCTGTGGACGTGGTATATCCAAGAAGTCCTTCTAAACAACAACATACAGGCTAACATTAATACCACATATATATTAGATGAGATGACGAACCAGCAAAACCAAAGATTACAATACAAAATGAACAACACTTACTTGGAAGAGCTTAAAACCGTAGTTTCTCAACCAGGACTTTACAAAAGGTTAGCGGTAAGAGGCCATGCTTCTCCAACTCTACTTCTCCCTGTTTTTATCTGAAGGAGGAGAAGTCTGGAGAGCCCCCTAGAGCATAGTAGTAGTACTCCTGCTCAAGACCAGAGTAACTGCTCTAAAAGCCGTTACATATCCCCCTGCTCAGTGAAAATTTTGCTCACCATGGCAAATTTTAAGATTCTGAATGTGATAGGTATCAAGATTGGATGGATCAGACATTAGGGAGACTTGGTAGTTTACGGGGCTTAATTTCTTAGTAATTTTAGCAGGGCCCTTCCATTTTGGGGAAAGTTTAGCCATAAATCCTTCTTCAGCCTTTGATAAAGGATGTGTTCGCACCCAAACTATGTCTCCAACCTGATACTGAATCTGCCGGTGCCGTTGGTCGTAGTATTTTTTCTGCTTGGCTTGTGCTCGTGCAACATTTTCCTTAACTCTTTGGATTAGGTCTTTCTGACGTTCCACAGAAGGTTGGATTGAGTTGCTAGGGTTAGGATTTAGCTGTAAAGCCCTTTCCATTGGTCCTTTTAGTTTCCTTCCCAAAGCAACCTCGGCGGGGGTAAACCCAGTGCTTTCATGCCAGGCTGAATTTATAGCAAACCTAAATTCAGCCAACCACTTGTCCCATTGGCGATGATGCTCCTCCACATAGGATGCTATCATGGTCTTCAAATTCCTGTTTACTCGCTCAGTTAGATTTGTCTGTGGGTGGTACGCAGTGGTTAACTTTTGTACAACTCCCCATTGGTTGCACACTGACTTAATTAACTGAGAGGTAAATTGAGTTCCTCTATCTGACACTAGATATGCAGGAGTTCCCCATCTGGTAAAGATTTCCTCTATCAGAATTTTGGCAATGTGAGGTGCCTTGGCGGTCCTTAACGGGAACAGCTCTACCCACTTTGAGCAATAATCCACCACCACAAGCAAATGTTCATTCTGCTTACTACTCCTGGGGAAAGGACCCATAAGATCAATCCCCAGCATGTATCCTGGTTCTACTACTTGAGTGCTTTGTAATAGACCAGATGGCTTTTCCTGTGAAGGTTTGAATTTTTGGCAAGTATGGCAGTTCTTACAATACTTCCATACATCGCCTCGAATACTGGGCCAAAATACAGTCTCCAACAGTCTTAGCAAAGTTTTTAACTTTCCCAAGTGCCCGCTAAGCGGATTGTCATGTGCATAGTGTAAGAAATCTTGCCGATGGATTTCAGGTATGACCAGCTGGAGCTTCTGGCCTTTTTTCCCATCAGGAACACTACGAAACAGTAAGCCGTTTTCTATCATATACTGCACTCGGGTAACATCCACTGATGAGTGCTTTCCAGCTTTAGATATCAACTCTTGAATTTCACTGTCACTGCTTTGTGATGCCGCAATTTGGGTAAGGTCTACGGGCAAGTTACATGGTGGATCAGTGGATTTGGCAACAGTCGTAAGGAAAAGCAAGTCAGATGGTTTATTGGCTACTTGGTTACGAGACAACACATCTGGAACTACATTGCACTGCCCTTTTCTGTATTTTACTGTAAAATGGAAGCCTTGTAAACGAATTGTCCAACGAATAAGACGTGACGATGGTTTTGGATGTTGAAAAGCCCAGGTTAAGGCAGCATGATCCGTTACAACTTCAAATGGGCTTCCTTCCAAGTATGGTCTCCATTTTTCCACAGCCCATACCACAGCTAGACATTCTTTTTCTGAGACAGAGTATGCCTTCTCAGCTCCTCTGAGTAAGCGAGAGGCATACGCAATGACATGTTCCTCTCCTTCTGTCTCTTGAGTGAGTACGGCTCCTAGACCAATGTCACTGGCATCCGTCTGAACACGAAACGGTTTAGTGAAGTCAGGAGTTATCAGTACCGGTGCTTGTACCAAGTCTTGCTTGAGAATGTCAAATGCCTGTTGACACTGGTCATCCCAAGACCATTTGACGTTCTTTTGTTTTAAACAATGCAAGGGAGCAGCTTTCTCTGAGAACTGGGGTATGAACCGGTGATACCAACCTGCTAATCCCAAAAATCTTTGAACTTCTTTGACATTTTGTGGTACTGGGAAGGACTTTACTGCAGTAACCTTAGTTGGGTCTGTAGTCACTCCTTTTCCTGAAACAACATGCCCAAGAAACCTTAGGGAATTCTGAATGAGATGACATTTCTTTAGGTTGAGAGTAAGGCCGGCTCTATGGAGACATGCAAGAACTTGATGCAAATGTTGAAGATGTTCAGAGATGGATTTGGAATACACCACAATATCGTCAATGTACACCATGCAACATTTTCCTTTGATTTCTCGTAGCACATGTTCCATTAGTCTCTGAAACGAAGCTGCAGCATTTTTCAGCCCAAAAGGAAGACACGAAAATTCATATAACCCTGTTGACGTTACAAACGCAGTCTTCTGTTTACTGTCGGATTCCATCTCTAGTTGCCAGTAACCACTCTTAAGGTCAAGAGTGCTAAAGACTGTAGCTCCATGCAATGACTCGAGGATCTCTTGAATTTGAGGCATGGGATAGGCGTCTAAGTGAGTTTTAGAGTCTAGTCGGTAACACTTTATTTGAAGGGGTGTGCATAAGACTGACATGACACTGTCATAAACATGACATAACACCTGTCATGAACATGAAGGAGTCTTTATGAATGTTTATGACTGTTGTCATTAAGTGTCATTCGGTAAATTATGACACTTTTAATGCAAAGTTGACATTGTTTAAAATGTCTTTGTTATGACAACTTGACATTAACAAAGACAAAAATGTCTTTGTTATGACAACTTGACATTACCCAAGACAAAAATGTCTTGATTATGACAACTTGACATTAACAAAGACGGAAATGTCTTTGTTATGACAACTTAATATTAACCAAGAAATCATAACCTGTCAACCTGTCACAAATATGTCATAACAGGTCTAATTATCAAACTTCAAGCATTTTGCAGTGTAATAACCCTTAATGACATCTTTATAACTAGTACAATGTGTTCCACTTTACTTGAGGACAGGTAATATTCATGACACAGTTATAATGGTGTCATGACGGCCAAAGTTGTGACAGGTTGACAGTTTGTTATGATTCTCGGTTAATGTCAAGTTGTCATAACAGAGACATTTCTGTCTTTGTTAATGTCAAGTTGTCATAATCAAGACATTTTTGTCTTGGGTAATGTCAAGTTGTCATAACAAAGACATTTTAAACAATGTCAACTTTGCATTGAAAGTGTCATAATTTACCGAATGACACTTAATGACAACAGTCATAAACATTCATAAAGACTCCTTCATGTTTATGACAGGTGTTATGTCATGTTTATGACAGTGTCATGTCAGTCTTATGCACACCCCTTCAAATAAAGTGTTACCGTTTAGTCCTCTATAATCAATGCAGAATCTGGACCCGCCATCCTTTTTCGGTACTACCACTACCGGAGCAGCCCAAGGAGAGGTGGATGGTTGGATAACTCTCTGTTTTAGAAGCTCCTGTACTTCTGACTCAATAAACTGTTGTTTTTCTTTAGAAACCCGGTACACACGCCGGCGCACTGGAATCTCATCTGTAGTTATGATACGGTGCTTCACAATACTAGTCCGTCCAATCTCCTGGGTACATACTGACGGCCAGCTTAGCAACAATTCTTCCAACTGTTTCTTCACATGGGTTTCCGTGTCTGCTGCTTGGGCAAGTTGTTGTATTTGCTGTCTGGATTCTTATTGCCCTCAGGAGAAGGTATTGCAAGGTAGAAGTGCAGTGAAGGGTACACACTGTGATGAAGGAAAGGGAAAGAGTTGGCTTCCTCAATTCCTTCAGTAGGTAAGCTGTACTGAGCCTTGCTAAAGTCTAGTACCATTCTGCTCTCAAGTAAAAAATCAATGCCTAGGATAATCGGTACAGTCAAATCAATATCCCGCATGATGTAAAGGGACAAGGGCAATACTTGTTCTTGCACTTCACATTTCCAATTAACCTTCCCCACTGCAGCTTGTCTTTGTCCATTTGCTAACAGAAAAGATTGACCTTCACTTGATTGATACGGTTCTTGCCAGCACAACTGTTTCCACAAGGACTCTTTGATCAACGAGAGGGTACTTCCTGTATCAATAATGGAGACCACATACCTGCCTTGTAGGACTATTGGAATGGCGATGTTCTTATAATTTTGTAACGATACTGGTGGCTGGCAGGCTTGCATCACTTGATTACTTGCATAAGGAGGTTTTCGTTGACGCTCGGCAGCGGCCGTTTTTTTCCTCTGCTCCTCACCATTAGCTTGACTCCAGTACCTCTTAGATTCATCGAAGTCTCGCTCAATCTGAGTTCCTATCCGAACCAGTTCTTCCACATCTTTGATAGTCCCTCTTAACAGACTGGCCAGTCTGGGATTGCAGTTCCTTAGAATTGCTTGAACTATCTCCTTCTCCGTCATCTCTTTTCTCCATCTAAGGCATAAAGCTCTGTAATGAAAAGAAAAATCACGGATGCTCTCCTTAACCCCTTGCTTTCTTTCCAGTAACTTCCTAGCTGCTACCTCCTCATGGTCTTCACTTAAAAAATAACTCAGGAATCTTTCCTTAAAGGAGAACTCCGGCGCAAAATGAAATTTGGTCTAATTACACATTGTTACCTAGTCAACTGTCATCTGAGATTTGTTTTCATGATTATCGAATGTAAATACTTTTATCTCTAAAACCAGTTTAGCCTATAACACTAGTATAACGCTAGTATATAGGGCATAGAGTAATGACAAATAAAAATCGCTAGTTAATACCACTAACAAGGCTCAAAATAGCCCAACACTAACACGGTAGCATAATCAGGGTCCCTACATACAAACCGAAGCATTGAGAACGTTCTAAGTGTACAAACAGTTTAATAAGAAGATATTTTATACATACAGTCAGCTTCGCGAAAACAGATAGGAGCCATCTTTGGAAAACAGTCTCGAGCAATCGAACCACGAACGCCGAGCCACCTTATCACAACAACTGGCTCGTTCACATCTCACCAGCGCACTTGGCTCGGCGTTCGTGGTTCGATTGCTCGAGACTGTTTTCCAAAGATGGCTCCTGTCTGTTTTCGCGAAGCTGACTGTATGTATAAAATATCTTCTTATTAAACTGTTTGTACACTTACAACGTTCTCAATGCTTCGGTTTGTATGTAGGGACCCTGATTATGCTACCGTGTTAGTGTTGGGCTATTTTGAGCCTTGTTAGTGGTATTAACTAGCGATTTTTATTTGTCATTACTCTATGCCCCATATACTAGCGTTATACTAGTGTTATAGGCTAAACTGTAAACTGAGATAAAAGTATTTACATTTGATAATCATGAAAACAAATCTCAGATAACAGTTGACTAGGTAACAATGTGTAATTAGACCAAATTTTATTTTGCGCCGGAGTTCTCCTTTAAACTGTTTCCAGTTGACCACTTTTCTTCGTTCAGCCCTCCACCAATCCTTGGCAGTTCCTTTTAGCACAGCCGTAAGGGAAGCTAAAATCTCTTCTTCATTCAATGGACGTACAGAAAAATACTCCTCACACTGCTCGACGAACACAACAGGATCATCTTCCTGAGAATTAGAAAAACTAGGGAATTCAAGCTTTACTGGAGGATTGTGTCATGAACCACGCTAGACTTGCATGAGTTTCAACTATCTTTTTACTGAACACTTCCTTGAACGTATGCACATACATAATGACCAATGAGAAAGCTTGTTACAAACTCGAATACTATACATCACATCTCCCCCCTTTTGGGCAAAACATCATTTTTTTTTTTTTTTTTTTTTTTTTTGACAAAATTAAAACACAAATTCAGGCACACTATTGTGAGCATTATAAACTAACAAAAAAAAGTTATACAAGCAAATCTTTCAGCTTATAAAGTCTCTGTGATGCACTCTTCAGACAACAAGAAGAGAAAAAAAAAAAGAATATTTCCGTATTATGACTGGTAACGCAAAGGCTTCCTTATCACACGCCCACAGCGTGTCGTCTTGGGTGACACTATGTGTTGTGGAGTACGAGGCAAAGCAGCAGAAGGTTCTAAGGAAGGAACCAATGTTCCCTGATTCGCCTCGAGGAATTGCTCGCTTGGAACCACAGGCAGGTTACCTTCCTCAGCATCCGTTGTACAGTCAGGTAGATCTTGTTCATGTTGGGTAGCTGTACTCCCTGGAATGGCTTGGAGATGTTTGCGATTCCTGCGAAGTTCTCCATGGTCAGTTGACACATAGAATGACCTCGGCTGTTCAGCTTGACGACTTACGATCCCTTTTGTTGTCCACTCTTTTTCACCATCCAACTTGAGGCGCACAGAGTCCCCAGGATGTAGCGGCGATAAGGATCTAGCACCATGTCGTCGATTAAAGAAGTATCTGTAAGATTCCTTCGCTCTGTGATCCTTAGCTTTCACTTGTTGCAAGTCAGGCCATTCTGGGGTCAAGTTACTTGCCATCACTGGAACTGTAGTCCTGAGGTGCCTACCCATGAGAAGTTGTGATGGACTGCACCCCGTGGCTGCTATTGGAGTTGCCCTATATGCGAGAAGGGCCAGGAAAGGGTCATCCTGCTTCAGTATCTTCTTTGCTGTCTGAACAGCCCTCTCTGCTTCTCCGTTCGATTGTGGGAAGTGAGGACTGGACGTCACATGAACAAAGCTGTACTGTTCTGCAAATATCTTGAACTCAGCTGATGTGAACTGTCGAGCGTTGTCAGAGCACAGCCTTTCAGGGATCCCAAAGCGTGCAAACATACTCTTTAATTTGCCGATTACTCTCCTGCTTGTGATGTCCACCAAGTGTGCTATTTCAATAAATCTTGAGTAATAGTCCACTACTACAAGGTAATGATGGCCACCTACTTCACAGAGATCTACCCCGAGGTATCTCCATGGACCTGGGGGTAACTTTGTCACCCAGCAATGGCTGCTTTCGTTGCGTTGGCCTATTACTCTGACACAGCTGACACTGACTCACTTTACGTTTTAGATCAGTGCTTATGCCCGGCCACCATACTGACAGGCGAGCCCGCTCGCGGCACTTGCTAAGTCCTTGATGGCCTTCGTGAATGCGAGCGAGTACTTCCTCTCTCATCTTTATTGGGATCACGATTCTTGACCCGTGCAAGATAAGCCCTGTCGACTCACTCAAAAAACCCTGTTGGCTAAAGTAGTCTCGCAAATCGACAGGCACCGCTTTTACATGTTTAGGCCACCCTTGCTGGACATATTTGAGCACTCTTTGCAACTCCTCATCTGATTTCGTTGCATCGGCTATCTGCTGTATCTTCTGAGATGAAGCCGGCAAGTGCTCCTCCACTCCAGCTATGTAGGCTTCGACTTCCTCTTCGAGATCTGACTCTTCTAAGTTGGCCAGGGGATGTCTGGACAACGTGTCTGCTATAAGCAGAGACTTCCCTGGGGTATACTCTGCCACGGGGTTGAAGCGCATCATCCTAATTAGGAGTCGCTGACAACGAATGGGGACCTCGTCTAGGTTTTTCTGGTTCATCAAAGGAACTAGAGGTTTGTGATCAGTGAGAACTTTGAAAGAATCCAAACCACAGAGATATCGTGACAGCTTTTCACATGTCCAAACCGAAGCCAAACACTCTTTTTCGATTTGAGCGTAGCGCTTCTCCGCAGCTGTGAGAGTACGGGAGCAAAAGGCCACTGGAAGCATCTTCCCATCATGCTCTTGAAGCAGTGCGCCCCCTATTCCGTAACTGCTGGCATCTGCAGTCACGACTGTTGGCTTGTTCACGTCGTAATATGCCAACACTGGGGCCGCAACCAACATTTCTTTCACTCTTGCGAATGCCTCCTCTTGACTCGTATCCCATCTCCACACTGCATTGGCTCTTAGTAGCTCATTCAATGGCTGTAGCACAGTAGCGCTGTGTGGCAGGTAACGGCAAAGGTAATTAATCATACCCAGCATACGCTTTAACTCCATCAGATTTTGGGGTTTGTCGAGGTCCCGAATAGCACGGACCTTTTCCGGGTTGGGCCTGATGCCCTCTTGGCTGAGACTATGTCCAACAAAACCCAATTCCTTTTGGCCAAAGATGCATTTTTCTTTTCTTAGCTTCAGCCCTGAGGCATGAATGGCCTTCAGTACTTCATCAAGTCTATGGTCATGTTCTTCACGCGTATGACCATATATCAATATGTCATCCATGTAGCAGCATACTCCTTCGACATTCCGAAGTAGCTCAGTCATGCGTTTTTGGAATATCTCTGGAGCACTAGTTATGCCAAACGGCAAACGACAAAAGCAGTACCTCTTGAAGGGGGTTATAAAAGTAGTCAACCTCTTGCTGGCATCATCAAGCGGAATCTGCCAGAAACCACTGGCCGCATCCAGACTGGAAAAAAACGTTGCCCCTGCCAGTTTAGAAGTGATGTCATCCAAGGTTGGCAGAACAAACTTTTCGCGAATGACGGCTTCATTCAGTCGTTTGAGGTCGACACATATCCTAATGTCTCCATTCCTTTTGGTGACTGGCACCATTGGGGCACACCATGGGGTGGGCTCGGAAACCTCTTCAATCACGCCCAGCTGCTCCATTCTATCCAGTTCTTGTTTGACTTTTGTATGCATTGGGATTGGTACCCTACGAGCTACATGAACACTGTATGGCTCAGCTGAAGTTTTGAGCATTATTTTAACCGGTTCACATGCCATCAGTCCCAAAGAGCCAAACACACTCTCTCTTATTTCATCGATTCTTTTTATTAGCCCCATTTGAATTGCAGTACTGCGTCCCAGCAGATTGCCAACATGAGCTCCTCTCACCACATATGCATTCATCAGATACGTAGTTTTTTTCACACTTACTTTTGTTCTCAGTTGGCCCAAACACTCCAGCTTGCCACCAGGACTGTGCAGTATGACGTTCGTTTTGCTCAGTGGAATTTTTCTCTTGAGACTTTCGTAACTTTCCTCCGATATTACAGTGGCGTCTGCGCCGGAGTCAATTTTGAAATTAATTGTTTGTCCATCCATGGAAACATCGACAGTCCATGGTGGAACAGGCTCATCCTCCCTTTGAACTGAGCCAAGGAACATAGCTGACCCTGCATCCTCGTAAGTTGTCACTTCTTGCACTGTCCTAGTGTGGCAGACCACGGCGAAATGGCCAATCTTTCTGCACTTACGACATTCTGCTTTTTTGGCAGGACAATATTCTGTTTGGTTATGGGTTTTGTTACATCTTGTGCATTTCTTCCTGTCACTTCGTTCATTTCTATAGCCTTGTCCTTTTCTTTGTCTATCAAAACTCATTTTCCTTCCTCTGCCACGATTTTGTTGGTAGAATTTAACCTCCTCTAATTTACTTTCACTTTGCTCAGCATTTTGTTTTTTAATGAGCTCGTGGCTACGTGCCATTTCAATTGCTCTCGTGAGCGTCAGTGTTCCTTGAAGCTGCAGCTTTTCTGAGAGAGATTTGTCTCTCAATCCGATCACAATCCTGTCACGGATATATTCATCTTTTAGTTCGCCGAAATCGCAATGTTCTGAGAGCTCATACAGTCCTCTTACGAACGCCTCCACCGGCTCTCCCTCGCGCTGACAGCGCTGATGAAAGCGCGCGCGTTCATATATCACGTTTCTTCTGGGAATAAAGTGCTCATCAAACTTCTGAATCACCACTTCATAGTTATCTCTGTCATCATCGTTGTCGAACGTGAAGGATTTGAATATATTCTCTGCATCCTTCCCCATGGAATAAATGAGAGCACTGACCTGCACTTCGCCGTCCTCTAGAGATAGTTTGGTGGCTGATCTGTAGCGCATGAATCGTTGTTTCCACTCCGGCCATTCGCTCGGCCTTTCAAACGGGAAACTTTCTGGCGGCGAAAATTTTAGCATGGTCCTCTACGATATAGCTCTTCACTTAACGGGGCAATATACCATCAATCCGACACGTCTACTGAGCTAAAATCCCGCTTCTAACACCATGTCATGAACCACGCTAGACTTGCATGAGTTTCAACTATCTTTTTACTGAACACTTCCTTGAACGTATGCACATACATAATGACCAATGAGAAAGCTTGTTACAAACTCGAATACTATACATCACAGATTGTATTGTAATGAAGACTGATTGCTTTGAGCAGACTGCTCAATATAGGTAGAGTTGCTGGGTTTTGCATACTGGATGTTAGCTTGGGGGTTCTGGCTTGCAACAACCGGGGTGGATGAATGAGGTATTATGGATTGAAACCTATGTTCCAATTGCCGATCTCTTCTCTTTAAGCAGTCAACCATAGATTGACCCAGATCTTTCACTAACATCTCTAGTTGTTGTTTCACCCTTTCACATTCACGTTGCACCAGATATGACATTATATCCTCCAGCTTCCTACATTGTTTCTCCAACTCCACTACTGAAACTTTTCCACTCACGACATTCTCCAAATCTGTTAGATGTGCTTCTAAAGAGATGAAACGTGTGTTGAGCATAGAGTTTACAGTCGATGATTGACCGTCAGACTCAACAGTCAATGGGGGTGGTGGAGGAGGAAAATTGAGCTCTTCATCAGAATCATTATCTTCAGCTCTCTCGCTCTCTTCATCCGAATTAATATATAAATCACTAAAAGTGGTAATCAGGTCTCTTATTGGCTCTCTTCGTGAATGAAAGGACCCTGCTGTGAGATCTATTTGGGGAGTGACTATATCCCTATCCATGATAGGCAATGTACATTTGTATACTACCAAAATATATGAAATATATATATATATTTTTTTTTTTGGAGTGAGTAATTGGAGTTCTGAAATCTGGAAAAATAGTCTTAGTGTCCCTGTTCGGGCGCCATTATGTAACCGTCCAAATGAGAACTCACAAATAAATTTAAAAGGGAGGACTTCATTGACTAACATCTACTTTAACCAGATTCAGAAACTCTCAAACCAAGTCCAAACACAGAGGTAAATGCAAACCATATTTATATCAGATAAGTCACACCACAATATACAATTAGTGAGTCAACAATTGAAGATAAGGTGTTGTCTGGTGTGATACCAGGAGTGGGGATGGTCCAACAAGAAAAGAGCAAAAGTCCAGCAGTTCAATTCAAGCTCTATGCTTCATTAAATCCATGTATAAGCTTAGGGTACGTTGCAATAATGATCTCCTTGCAGCACTCAAACATCTCAGATCTGCGCTGATCCAATAGATCCAGTGATGATATTGGCATAATCAATTAATATCCCCATTAGACCCCATACAGCATGGAAAGGAAGATGTCGCAATCCCATAGCATAAGAACGATAACTCTGTGGACGTGGTATATCCAAGAAGTCCTTCTAAACAACAACATACAGGCTAACATTAATACCACATATATATTAGATGAGATGACGAACCAGCAAAACCAAAGATTACAATACAAAATGAACAACACTTACTTGGAAGAGCTTAAAACCGTAGTTTCTCAACCAGGACTTTACAAAAGTTTAGCGGTAAGAGGCCATGCTTCTCTCTAACCAAACATCCCCAACTCTACTTCTCCCTGTTTTTATCTGAAGGAGGAGAAGTCTGGAGAGCCCCCTAGAGCATAGTAGTAGTACTCCTGCTCAAGACCAGAGTAACTGCTCTAAAAGCCGTTACAATGCTAGGTGCATCCAAAGTAGTATCTCAGGCTCGAGCACACTTACTATCCTTAATTAAAGTTTGGATGCGTGTCTCTAATTCTGAAATCTTCTCCGTCAGCCTGACTGTCTCCTTGCATTTATCACATATAAACCCTATATTGCCGACGGGGAAGGCTATAGTAAACATGTGGCATGAGGTGCAAGTGACAATAACAGGACAAGACATTACTCACTGTGTTTGTTGACTGATTCTTACTCACCTGTGCTTTTTACGAACTCAATAATAATAATATAATAATAATAATGACTAGAATGTACTAGAAAATGTGACTGGTGCTTGCAGTGGCAAAACTCGCCACACGGTTACAAGGGTGTGGTACATGATCGCATACGAGCCAACAAACATTTCTGTACGATGTTCTATTGCTGATATATGGCTTATTTATGTTCTTCAGGTGGTTGCTAGGGCATTGCTAGGGTGTTCTGGGTCGTTGCTAGGGTGTTCTGGGTGGTTGCTATGGTGTTGCTAGTCGGTTGCAATTGTATTTTAGGCAGTTGCTAGGGTGTTCGGGGTGGTTGTTATGGTGTTGCTAGGCGTTTACTAAGGTATTCTGTGTGGTTTCTAGGCAGTTGCTAAGGTATTATGGGTGGTTGCTAGGGTGTTGATAGGTGGTTGCTGAGGTGTTCTGAGTGGTTTCTAGGCAGTTGCTAGGGTGTTCTGTGTGGTTGCTAAGGTGTTGCTAGGTGGTTGCTAAGCTATTCTAGGTGGTTTCTAGGCAGTTGCTAAGATATTCTGGGTGGTTGCTAGGGTGTTGATAGGGTGTTCTAGGTGGTTGCTAGGCAGTTGCTAAAATGTGTTCTGGGTGGCCGCTATGGTATTTTGTTATGTTGCTAGGGCGTTTCTAGGCGGTTGCTATTGTGTTCAGGGTGGTTGCTAAGGTATTTTTGGTGGTTGCTATCTTGTTACTAGGTGGTTGGTAGTTGTTACTGATGGTTACTCTGGAGTTTTTAAAATATTTAGTAACGAGTGCCTTTAGAATGGCAAGAGGCCACATGGCCGAATCACAGCTGTGCTGATACACAGCGATATCGCATGGCTACTTGTGTGATATTGCTGATTTAACATTTAGTTAGTCGTTTGGGGTGGTTGCTAGGGTGCTGTAACTGGTTGCTAGGGTGTGGCTATGAAGATTTTAGGTCATTATTGGCTGCTTGATAATATAAATCCTCTTAGGGAGAGAGAGAGGGAGAGATGCAGGGGTGTCAGGCCCTTTGTGTCTGTGTGTGTGAAAACGTTTGTTGAGATTTGAATTTCCGAACATTCCACAAGGTTAAGTCAATGGGACTTTTGTGGACGCTTTTTCGTCTGCTGTGCGAACATCGTACACCCGATCGCTTAGAAAAGTCATAGCAAACCTCTCCTCAATGAGCCGGTTGATTTGACAACTCACTCATGGGTCTGTGACAAACTTTGCGGGAGGAGTAGCGCATCAAACTTTTGTCCGGAATAAGTATGAGCAATAACAATAGTGATGCCTTGCCTTTGGCAAGCACCAGTAATAATACTAAGCTCAGAGTTGCAGGATCTACAGAACATCAGGTCCTGGTCACTAACAGCAGAACTGCTCAGATGTTTTCCTCTCTGCATGTCTGAGTTTGAGACTGACTCAGATAAGAAGCTGTTCTGCACGGCCAGAGCAAGTTTTAGTAAGCAATAAACAAGCCTCTTGACCAGGAACTCACTGACCGAGGCATTATGACAGATGTGTGCACTCAGATGCGTGTGTGTAACCCGGCATCTGCGCATGATTTCAGAACAGAAGCAACACACTCGACCTGAACCACTGCACTCACATTATTACACACACACTCGTCCTTTACATCAGTCTAGGAGAAACGAATACAGTCATAGAGCAAAAAGTGTTCATGATGCAAATGCATAAACGAGAAGCATATTTCAGTGCATATATGAATAATAGCAATTCTGTTCTCATTTATTTGCACAGTGACAAGAGTGTACAAATAAACAGTGGAATAAAGGCTTCAGTCAAGAGAGGGTTTTAGATATTTCTGCTCACAATATACAGTACAACAGAAGAAACTAAACCCGGTCGAGCTGTGTGTGAAATTACAGACTGGAGCTTTCTTCATAACTAGGTTTGGTTCCATCTATAAGAACACACTGCTCTCTCTCTATCTATCTATCTCTCTCACACACACACAGAGAGAGAGAGAGAGAGAGAGAGAGAGAGGAGAGAGAGAGAGAGAGAGAGAGAGAGAGAGAGAGAGAGAGAGAGAGAGAGAGAGAGAGAGAGAGAGAGAGAGAGAGAGAGAGAGAGAGAGAGAGAGAGAGAGAGAGAGAGAGAGAGAGAGAAACTGAAACCTGTCCTATAGAGGGCGTCTTCTTTGTGCCATCAAACATTTTAAACATCAAATGTAAAATTACTTCATAAATAGATTTTAAATGCCCTGTATTGTATCTCAAAGCAGGTTATTTGAGATGACAAAGATATATTAAACAATAGATATGACTATAGACTAATACAGTTCTGTAAATATCTCAACATTTCTAACTGAAATTTATATTAATAAAATAAAAAGACTAAAAACTGTGTATACATTTAGCTAGATTAGGTTTTCTTTGCAAATGATAAATAGATTATTTGTTTCAATTATGCAACAATAATTAATATTGGCTCTTACCTGCTCTTTTAAAATTGCCTCCAGAAAAATGAATTGCTTAAATTGAAAACTGAACTTGATAAATCATTACATCACTCTCTCTGTCTCCACTGCAGGAGCCATGATGCCTGTCACTCCAGACTCCTTATACAGGCGGACCCGGTGACTTCACAGAGACACACCCCCTCAGACGGACTGACACGATGGCGTTACGGAGAGAGACACGCCCCCTCAGACCCACATCTGGAAACATGCAGTCGTTTCTGCTGGGGTTTCTTGTGCTGTTATTTTTATTGCTGTATTATTGCTGTGAGCAGAAGTCCAAATACATTCATATTTCTCTATACTGCAGTTAAATTGTACATTATTATGAATCTACACTAAATGCTGTTCATATTAGTTGTCTACTGTCAATCATGAATATAAATGACATAAGGATTAAAGGGTACCTATTATGGATTTTTGAAAATTACCTTTTAATGTACCTTTTAATGTAGTGTGTAACATAGATCTAAGTGAACGAAAACATCCTGCAAAGTTTTAAACATGAAAGTTCACCGTATACAAAGTTATTGTCTCTCAAAAGTAAGAGTCGACTCTGAGTCGCTGATATGAATCGTTCGACGAACGATGCTTTTCCTTTGTCTAGATGACGTCAACTTGACAAGTTATTTGAATAAGATACGCCCACTCATTGCGTTCGGAGACGCCAGGTAAAACTAACATCATGTGGACGAGACACTGTGTTTTGAAGTGCGACGCAAAAGCAAACTTTTTTCATCTGCCCAGTGAGGAGCATTTGAAGACTAAGTGGCTACAGTTCATATATACAACTATACCACAGAAGTATAGCCGAGCCTTGTTCTGTGTTCATATATACAACTATACCACAGAAGTATAGCCGAACCTTGTTCTGTGTTCATATATACAACTATACCACAGAAGTATAGCCGAACCTTGTTCTGTGTTCATATATACAACTATACCACAGAAGTATAGCCGAACCTTGTTCTGTGTTCGCGTCATTTTGAAGATGATTGCTTCACAAACCTAAATGCTATAAAGTATGGATTTGCGAGCCGGCTGATACTGAAGGAAGGTTCAGTACCGAGTTTATTTGGATCAGCTTCCTTCTCCGAATCACAACCTTGTAAGTATTATTAATAGTTGCTTTTCTGGGTTTTGTAGCGTCGGGTGTGCGATGAGGGAATGCGCAGTAAGTAAGTGTGTGTGTGTCTGTCTGTCTGTCTGTGTGTGTGTGTGTGGTGTGTGTGTGTGTGTGTTGTGTCTGTCTGTCTGTCTGTCTGTCTGTGTGTGTGTGTGTGTGTGTGTGTGTGTGTGTGTGTGTGTGTGTGTGTGTGTGTGTGTGTGTGTGTGTAAGTTACGCTCAGCGCAGCTTCTAGGTCTCCAATGTCAATTTTTTTTAAATATGTGAAATGTTTGTTGCTGTTAATGGAGTTATCATAAAGAATAGAGCAATACCCCAGCCAACATTTGTATGCGGGGCCCATATGGGTATGAAATGGGCTGAAAAATGGGCCCCATGTAGGATTGTCCGCGGGTTACATAATGGCCCCATGTTAATTGCCCAGATGGATTTCATATAGGTTTGGACTTGGTACTAGGTGGGATCCAAGTGGGCAACATGCACAAGACCCATCTCGCTCCCAGTTTTTACCCAGTTGACATTTGTATGTGGGGCCCATGTGGGTTTGAAATGGGCTGAAAAATGGGCTATGTATGGGATTGTCCGCGGGTTACATAATGGCCCAATGTTAATTGCCCAGGTGGATTTCATATAGGATTGGACTTGGTACTAGGTGGGACCCAAGTGGGCAACATGCACAAGACCCATCTTGCTCCCAGCTTTAACCCAGTTGGTACTAGGTGGGACCCAAGTGGGCAACATGCACAAGACCCATCTTGCTCCCAGCTTTAACCCAGTTGGTACTAGGTGGGACCCAAGTGGGCAACATGCACAAGACCCATCTTGCTCCCAGTTTTAACCCAGTTGACATTTGTATGTGGGTCCCATGTGGGTTTGAAATGGGCTGAAAAATGGGCTCTGTATGGGATTGTCCGCGGGTTACATAATGGCCCCATGTTAATTGCCCAGGTGGATTTCATTTAGGTTTGGACTTGGTACTAGGTGGGACCCAAGTGAGCAACATGCACAAGACCCATCTCGCTCCCAGCTTTAACCAGTTGACATTTGTATGTGGGGACCATGTGGGTTTGAAATGGGCTGAAAAATGGGCTCTGTATGGGATTATCCATGGGTTACATAATGGCCCCATGTTAATTGCCCAGGTGGATTTCATGTAGGATTGCACTTGGTACTAGGCGGGACCCAAGTGGGCAACATGCACAAGACCCATCTTGGTCCCAGCTTTAGTTTTTTTGGGTACTACAAGGTTACTAGATGGGCTGAAATACGGGCAGTAAGTAGGTTGGTCCACGGGTTCCATGTTGGCCCCAGCAACTTACTCGTTTAGGTTCTATGCAGGATTTCACAGGGCTTTAAGTGGGGCCCAACTAAGAATCTCATGCATTTGGCCCAACTAGGGATCATCTGGGTTCCATCTAAATGAGTAGCAACACCACACAAACAATTTTTAAAGCATTAGAGCACACAGTGAGATTTAAATCTTTTCAAATTTCAATTTTATTGAAATTACCCATCATATTATGCTATATTCTGAAATTCCAGAGACAATATTTAAAGAAGCAGATTTATGTTAGATTAAAGAGTATCTTTTTAAAAGTCATATACCTAATTGGTAAATTACATATTTTGAACCTGTATTTGACCCAGTCTTTACAGAAATCTTTGAACAGGAAATAAATTGGAGCAGCAACTATACATTTATCAGTACAGCTTACACTGCAGACAGTCATTTGTGCATTCTAGACACTGTCCTCCTCCATCTCTTGTCCTGGACTTTTCTGAGAGTTCCCTCTCAGTTTCTTGCCAGTTGATCTGTGCAGTCTTCTTAAGAGCCTCTGCAAAACAAATTTGCATTTTTAGAGATTATGATTTTAAAGAAATCATGTTACTTACACATGTCACAATACCTTATGAAAGAATAACAAATTTTACTCAGGATAAAAAACAAAAACAGCAAAAAACTTCAATTGGAATTGGAATGGTATTGGAATGTCACTGGAAGGGCATTTGGGAAATCAATAGAGAATTACTGTTTATTTCTTCAGACTATTCCGATTTCATTTTGTATTAATAAAACCAGTTTATAAAGTATGGATATGCGATGTGTTTAAAAGCATCAATTCATTCAATGATACAAGTTAACCATTAAAACAATTTATAAACAAAAATAATAATAATAATACATTATTTGTCTCAAGACTTTGTCATTTTAATATTAGGTAGTTTCTCACAATCAGATTCTTAGTCCATGATAGAATGGGCTGACAAAATGTGCATAATAAAGTATTTGAATTATTTTTGATTGCTAATTTTTAACAATAATTGCAAATTTAATGAGGAAAATACCGTATATACCTGAATATAAGACGACCCCCCATTTTCCAGACAATTTTTTGGGGTAAAAAGAGACACACACACACAAACACGCACGCACGCACACACAGACAGATAGATAGATAGAGAGGCGTGCGCGCTCTGGAGGGAGGCTGTCGCGCGCTCTTAAGAAGCACGTGAAGAGCGCGCGCTACAGTGATGTTTCCTCGCGCGGACCCGCTTCACCTGTTTGTCTGAGGTACTTTTGAATAATCTTATACAAATATGCTAAACGTTTAAACTGGCCATTCGAAGTGGGTTTTGTAACTTAAAATACACAAATAAAGTAGCTCACCGAACTGCTTGGCAAGAAATTTCTCCCTTTCCCCCGTGATTTTGTCTATATCGCGAATATAAGACGACCCCCCATTTTTCAGCCTATTTTTAGGACAAAAACCTCGTCTTATATTCGGGTATATACGGTACTTGTTTCATTACTGGATGAATCAGCGTTTTTTAACGAATCTGTAGAATGAATAATTAAAAAAAATGACAAATAAATTTGTTTACCAGTCTCTTGTCATCTCCACCTGTTTGTGTAACAATGTGAAATCTTTAAGTGTCAAGTTTCTTGCAAGTTGATATACTCTATTTTGATTGCTACTGTAGACAGAGTTGATATCTGATCTATTTATCTCAGTACTTCTGTGATCATTTGAATTACGAGCTGATGTTGTTGTAATATTATATAAGAATATAATAAATTACTGTTGTGTCAATCTAAATTTATCTGTGAAGTGGTGCAGGACAACTTTGTCCAACTTTGTTTCGGACTCTCATCTGCAGATGCCTTGTTTTGGGCATCTGGCATCGGTTTTTTACTGCTTGATTAATATAAGCAGCACAGCAAAGCTTTGTGTACTCCTTGTTTCCTAGTAAGGACCTGAAATAGGTAAATATAAGTCTGCTTTTTAAAACAACGGGGGATGGTTAGTTTGTGACAACAGCAGGAAATTATTTCCTTCTGATCAAAACAAAAAATGTCCATGTAAATGTGGCTACTGACAGCGCCAACGCAGATATAAATGTTCACTGTGATCTTACTTGACAAAGGTTTAAGACAAATTGTTGTCATTTAGGAAAATATTGTGTGGGTATTTGAATCAAGATCAAAATCTTTCAACAATGTGGCTCTGTATATTTCTGATACCACAGCTATGCAGACGACACACAGCTCTACTTAGCCCTATCGCTAACGATTACAGCCCCATTGACTCCCTGTGCCAATGCATTGATGAAGTAAATGGTTGGATGTGCCAAAACTATCTTCAGTTAAACAAAGACAAAACTGAAGTCATTGCGTTTGGAAACAAAGATGAAGTTCTCAAGGTGAATGCATACCTTCACTCTAGAGGTCTAACAACTAAAAATCAAGTCAGGAATCTTGGGGGTGTCTCTAGAGTCAGACCTTAGTTTCAGTAGTCATGTCAAAGCAATAACTAAATCAGCATACTATCATTTGAAAAATATTGCAAGAATTAGATGCTTTGTTTCCAGTCAAGACTTAGAGAAACTTGTGCATGCTTTCATCACCAGCAGGGTGGATTACTGTAATGGACTCCTCACTGGCCTTCCTAAAAAGACCATAAGACAGTTGCAGCTCATACAGAACGCTGCTGCCAGGATTCTGAGCAGAACCAGAAAATATGAACATATCACACCAGTCCTCAGGTCTTTACACTGGCTCCCAGTTACATTTAGGATTGATTTTAAAGTATTATTACTGGTATATAAATCATTCAATGGGCTAGGACCTCAATATATTGCAGATATGCTCACTGAATATAAACCCAACAGATCACTCAGATCATTAGGATCACATCAGCTAGAAATACCAAGGGTTCACTCTAAGCAAGGAGAGTCTGCTTTTAGCTACTATGCCAGCCGCAGCTGGAACCAGCTTCCAGAAGAGATCAGATGTGCTCCTACAGTAGTCACATTCAAATCCAGACTCAAAACACTTCTGTTTAGCTATGCTTTTACTGAATGAGCACTGTGCCACTGTTCGTCCGACTGTTTTTACTGTACTTTAATTTATTTTTTATTCTAAAATGTTTTAATTATTCTTATTTGTTTTGATTATTTTATTTTTTCCTATGTAAAGCACTTTGAATTACCATTGTGTATGAAATGTGCTATATAAATAAACTTGCCTTGCCTTGCCTTGATATGTAGAGAAACCTTAAACTTAATTCAGAATCCTAACTACACATGGTATTAAAGGAGTAGTTCACTTTAAAAGGAAAATTACCCCATGATTTACTCACCCTCAAGCCATCCTAAGTGTATATGACTTTCTTCTTTCAGACAAATACAATCAGAGTTATATTAATAAACACCTCGACACTTCTGAGCTTCATAAAAGCAGTGGATTGCAACCATCAGTTTGAAGTAGGGCTGGACGATATGGCCAAAATTTATATCACGATATATTTCTTAAATTCGGTCGATACGATATAATTCCGATATCGATATGAACAGTATAAAAGCCTCAGGAAAAACTGCCTAGAACGCACACAATGAATGTCTGTACCTTCAAACTTCTGAAAGAATAATTTGCCAAGTCTCTGAAACCTCCTATAAAACTATTTAATATTTTAGAAATAAAAATGGTACAAATAAATTATTGTTAATATTTCATATTTAGCCTTCATACAAACAACAAGAAATGTGAAATCTCCGTCAAATAAACATAAGACTCAAAATATTAACATTAATATCTTTAACTTTAAACTATAGGCTAACATAGGTTGATTATAATATTCTTTTAGATTGAAAAAAGTGCTTCAGCCAGGATAAAGAATAAGATAAGTCCACAGTTGCTGAAAAAAAAAAAAAAAAAAAACACAACAACAAAAAACACATGTTGCTGAGGGACATTTTGAGCGTTGATGACACCCTGAATTCATTCCGATTGATGAATCTGAATGTAGTGTTTATATGAACGCTAAACAAGTGATCAGGTCACAAGCTTTAAGCTTCAAATCTGAATAGATTTTTTGACGCGCACATTGCACAAATAGAGTTTCCCGCTGTTTGCCTAACATTGATTATTTATTTGCTTTAAACAGCAGACTTAATATTTATCTATTTCTGGTGATAATTTGGATGCTATGAACCGTTGAGCCGCTGTTTATATTTATCATGCCGTTAAAATGCCCCTCACCGACATAGACTGTAAAAAAAAAAAAAGCGCACACACCCAATAACGTTACCAGTCGTCAGTGAATGAGAGTCTGAAACAAGCACTGGTGGAACGTTGTCCTGCTCCACTTCACAGACGCTGAGTGAAATGAGAATTGTAGAATGACGGGACGCTCATTTAAATGACACTTTATTTAAACAGGAAAAACAGCTTGTTCGCACGTCATACGTCATACGCTATTTCAACGTCATTGCACATGCGCAGTCCTTTCAGTTTCGGTTTTCAATCCGATCAAGTGTTTACATGTCCTCTCGATCGTATTAGAAAAAGGAATAAACCACCGCTCTCTATTCGATCGAAAATTCATTGGATTACTAATGGATTATCTGGTTGCATGTAGGCTAAACGTAGCCCATGCCTGGCTGTGATGTATATTGAAATATCGAAAATGTGTTTAAAAATCATATCACCGTTATTGAAAAAAAAATTATCACGATATTGATATCGAATTATTGTCCAGCCCTAGTTTGAAGCTCAAAAAAGTGCATCCATCCATTATATAAGAACTCCACACGGTTCCGGGAGGTTAAAGGCCTTCTGAAGCAATGCCATATGTTTGTGTAAGAAAAATATTAATATTTAAAACTTTATAAAGTAAAACAACTAGCTTCCGGGCAAACATACGGATTTTACTTAAGGGTAAAGCGCAACTTATGCGAGTAATGCAACGCACTGCTGATATTTATGCTACACCATGATGCACTACGCTACTAAGCTAGTTATTTTACTTTATAAAGTCTTAAATATGGATATTTTTCTTACAACTCCTGGCTTTGCTTCAGAAGGTCTTTATTAACCCCCTGGAGCCATGTGGAGTTTGTTTACGATGGATGGTTGCAATCCACTGCCATTATGAAGCTCAGAAGCGTCAGGGTGTTTATTAATATAACTCTGATTGTATTCGTCTGAAAGAAGAAAGTCATATACTTAGGATGGCTTGAGGGTGAGTAAATCATGGGCTAATTTTCATTTTAAAGTGAACTACTCTAAGTAAATTATGTAAAATCTAATGTTTAAAATTGTATTAAATTAAGTAAAATCAAAACACCTCACACATAACAAAAGGTCAATCGATCCATACCAGAAGTGGCAGTGCAGTGTAGCAGATAAAGAACAATCCTCCACCGAATTGCCAGTAATCATCTGGATCCTTGGTCAATCTGGGGTGGGGTGGGGTGGGCTGATAAATCCTTAAAAAAGAAAGATTTAATTTTTACCATTCCTTTAAATAATATTAAACAAAAACGCATTTAAATTTGACCAACATTTGCCATTATAAAACATTCAGACAACATGAACAAATGGTCCCCAATAGCTCCCTGGGTGCCGCAGCAAAAACTCTCGATGTGTGTTCACAGAAGCCAAGTTTCCATCCACTTGTCAATCGAATTATCTGAAAGTTTGGTAAAAAACCTCATGCGAATAAAGCTGGTGAAAATGTGTTTCCATCGAACGGCTTTAAAGCGAATAAAAACCTGTGTGTAATGACGTCACATGCTTTTTTGCGATCAAATTGGTGCACCGAATTGAACAACATTCAAGCAAGCAATTAAGAACAAAGTTTTGCGAGGCAAAATGGATTGCGCCATAATAACGTTTCCATCAGCGTTTATCGCATAAGCCGTATATCCATCAAGATAAAATTCCATGAGACCGAACGCATTTCATTTGAGTCGATATTCATGAAATTTCCATAACGCTTTTTCAGTCGATATCACTTAATGTGTGTGTGTGTGTGGCACTTGAATGGGTTAAATGAAAAGCACAAATTCCGAGTATGGGGACCCCATACTTGGCTACATTTCATGTCATATCACACAATTGTAGCTTTAAAAAAAGCAAATTGGTACACCAAAATCAAACAAAAACCATCTAATAATTTTACCTGTAGCCACATTTATCCTGAGGGTCTTTCCCTTGATGTTCTTCAGTGAACTAAATAAGGGACTGGTGATGGTGACATGTTCTCCTTTCGTTGTCACTTTAGAGGAAGAAAGACAAAAGGATAAAAAGTTACTCAGATTTGTCAGTAGTAGAATAAATGACATTTGATGATGAGAATAATACCTTTAACTACACAATATATTAATCCCAATGTAAGGTTTAGAAGCATTGGTTAAAAATGACTAACATCTTACTGAAGTTGATAATCGTGGTGGATTTGTCTGGTTGGGTGCCTGTTCTCGCCAAAAAATCTTCTTCCAGTGCTTGATATATATATATATATATATATATATATATATATATATACATATACATACTGGTATCTACAAAAACATAAGAGATATAGACCAATAATATTTCTAAACTCTTCTGTAGATTCCAGTGCAGTAGGGGTAAAATCTTTGCGTGGCAGGGGGAGCCAGAGTGTAAATGACTGTTTTTTCCAATCACTTTACTCATTTGGATGCTCCTCCCCTAGTAAAAATTAATATAAATAACAAACCTATGCAAAAATATATTTTAAACACATTTATTTTATATTTATTATACATCAAATACATTTAAACGTTTATTGACACATCACCCAAGACTTACATTTAATGTATAATTGAACTTTATTTGGAGCATTTTTTTAGTACACAATGCATATATTTTTTTATATTAAGACAAATGTTTTTTAATAGGCTTATCACTATTAATAAAGTGTACCTAAAGTATACTTGCAAAAGTTTCTTTCACTTTAGTAATCAAAACTTAACCTCAGCATTACTTCCAGATAACAAGATAACTTCTTATTGACTTTAAGTAACATTATATAATTTAGAATACCAAAGTACAATCGCAGGGTATTTATATTAAGTACATAATTGTGTAAATATCTTTGTAGTAAACAGCATAAAAAAGGATTCAAATAGATTTTAGTATATATTTTTTTCACATTGACATCAGAGGCTACAACTGCAATATGTGCTTATACGCTAATCGCGATAGCATATTACTATAATCAAAGGTGTGCTTTGATGAAGCTCATCTTTACAGTCAATGGTAACGTTACACACACAGCTGCAGGTTGTAGGCCTACGTCCGTTATCCGTTTATAAAACTCTCGTGTGTAACGTTACACAGAACATTTCTGGGATGTTAATGAACTCAATTAACAAAATTTGTTCATCTGCATTATTAACGTTAGGTTATATTCTACTTTGAACTATATTTACACTCTCATCCACTTATTTGAACGCATTACCTAAACGTTTAAATATATATTGATCTCTGTTTTTCTAAAATGATAGTGGATACATGATGAAAACGAAACATAACTTTACAGAGCCTGAAAAATGTTTCTCTTACCTGATGCAATGTTTGCAGGACCTCACACTTGATTTTCCTGTGATCATATTTCAGCTTCTGTTCTCCTCCGTTTACATGTCACAACGCAAATTGGTTAAAAAATAAGATTTTAACAGGCATAAGAAAAGACAATATTGACGAGCAGTAGCGCACACACACGTCGTCTCGCAATTAACTCAAACTGACGTATTTTTTCAAATTCAAACATGACCAGTAAAAAGGCGCGCACAATTGTCATTGGCCAGCTACGTAGATGACAGACAGATTAACCAATCATGATCAAAGAGGGTGAAACAACCAATAGAGAGCCTAAGTCCCTCCCCTTCCGGTCGACCACCATGGGACCTTAATTCGGAAAAATATTGTATGGTAGTCAATGGCGAATGACAACAAATATTTTGATCTCGTTTGAATTGTGCCCTGAATTACACATATGATGTTTATCAATTTAAAAGATACATTTTAAAGTCAAGAAAGTCGCAGTTTGATGTAAAACTGTTGAGGTATAAGACTGAGAAGATACGTAATTACAAAGACTACAAACCCAAAAGGCGCACATTTTCTCTCAATGAATGAAGCTAACTTTACTGAAGCTAAAGTCTGTCATTTTTTCTATATTCTTACGTTATAATCGTAACGTGACGCCGTCATGCCTGAGTGTTTTGTAGCAGACTGCACACACGCGAGCAACGGATCTTGCTCGTTGTTTCACTTCCCAGGAGATGTAGTTCATTGAGCGATTTTCACATAAAACTAAATGTTACTCTTCTGTTTTATGACAAACTGCGACTTTCTTGACTTTCATAATTATCTTTTAAATTGACAAACATCATATGTGTAATTCAGGGCACAGTTCAGACGGAATAAAAAGATAACTTGTCTCTCGCCATTGACTACCATACATATTTTTTCCAAAATAAGGTCCCGTGAACCGGAAGCGGAGGGGCGGGGCTCTCTATTCCAATTGTTTCAGGGTGGTAATGGAAAATATGACTTTTCTTCTATTCTTTCTAATTTTTTTTTTTTTAAAGAAATGTGTGTTTAGTTATATGTAGACTATTTTATTTGATTAGTTGGTCAAATAGTGTTTACTTTAGATGACAGTGTGTGAATAAAAATGCAATCCTCCATTAAGCTTTAGGCACACACACAATTGTAAATCCAAACAAAATCACACAGAGCAAAAAAGTTTCTGCTGCACTTCTCTCTTGAGATTGGAATTATATCCATTATTATTATTATTGTTAATAATATGATTTTATTTAGATTTTTGAAGTGGTGTTTTGATCAAAATATCATGCAATGCTAAAATAATTACAAAATAATAATTAGAAATAATAATAATTCAAAGGTTATGTATTTCTTGAAGACATGACTTTGATTCAACATACAGATTTTGTAAAAAACTTTTTCAACTGTTTAGCATTAAACGTTATATTAAATGTTACATTGTGTCAACGTTAAACAAAACAACTGACATTATTTCAACCATATTTTAACTTTGAGGGTCAGTCATATCATGTGCCAACTACGACTGAAAAGAAAAGTCTGTACTGTTGACCTCAAAAGAAAACTAAACATAATATGCTAAATGAATGAAACTGGACTTTATTCTGTACTCCTGTATATGCTGCAAATATGGTTTCTGAATCTACATTGGATTTCCCCTTCAAATCATTAATGTCCTTTCTTTCTTTACTTGTGCTATTTCATCATCTGAACTGATGTGCCCCTTTTAATAATCAAACCCTTTTAATAACCAAACCCTAACCCCAATATTCAAAATCTATAGAATTACATTTTAAATCACTAACCAACTGACCAGAAAACTCTGGAGTATCTCCATTGAATAAGGGCATATGGCTGTTGCTAGGGGTTTGATTTCTTCTACCCATCTCTAAGCCATTATAATTCCATTACATTTTCAAACATTTTATTTTAGGATTGCTTTTACCTGATTATTTATTTTACCTGCTTATTTTTGTCTTTAAAGTGTGTAGCTTTTCTTTTATGTTGTTATGTTTATCTGTAAAGCGCTTTGAGAAAGCAACTTTTAAAGGCGCTTTACAAAATAAATGTATTATTATTATTATTATTATTATTTTGATAGATAATTACTCACTTAAAAATGTTGGGTTAAAAATAACCCAACGAATAACCCAACTATGGGGTGGTATAGCACCTTCCCATCTGTGGGTTATTTTAACCCAATGTATTGGGTTAGATACCAGTTGGGTTAAAATAACCCAACAGTTGAGTTAAATATTTATTTTTATTTATTACCATATTTTAATAAATAAAATGCACTGTTTTCAAACACAGATTGTTTATTTGTATAAAACAATACATATGTTTCAACAAATATATTTTTAAATTACAAACTATATATTGGGGAGTCTAGCATTTAATGTATAATATACATAGTGTACATATATTCAAAATACACAAGTGTACATACAACACACATAATAAATTCAAAACCTATGCAAATATGTACAAACAGTCCACATTCAAAACATGTACATAGGGTACAAATACATAAAATATATACACACAGCACACAAAAATTCACTAAATTCAAAACCTATACAAATATGGACAAAATACACAAATGAATAACATTAAATCCTAATCACAACTTTATTAAAAGGTCTTCAACTGAGCACTGAATGCATTGATGTATTGTTGTAAACATACTTTAAGTAATACAACTAAAAATACATATGCTGACTACTGGACCTGATGATGATGATGATGATGATGATCAAAGTTCTTGATGAGGCAGCAATGTGTTAAAGGAACTCCTCCGGATATATTAAAGTTTGCATGCTGCAAAAACTCCCAAATGGATGCAGAGGTCTTGAAATAGTTTATGTCATAGATGTTAAACATTTTTGAAACAGATCCATTGCTTGAAATAAAGTCTTCTGTTCAACTGCTTTCACACTGAATATGATAAAAACTTGCAAGTTCTCTTTGTCCCCAAGCATCGTCACATGGATCCGGGCATGTCTCACTGTTCAGATAGGCACCATGTCAGGTCCACTTCCAACCTTAAAAGAATAAATAAAGTTCAGTTGGGCATGCACTGTGACAACATCAACAGTTTAAATTATGAAAACGTTACATCACAGCAGTGCTGTATTGAATTAAATTATGGTCACTCTAATTACTCATTACACCTGCTGTTGAAGAGTTAGTTTACCCAAAAATGTAAACTCAGTCATTAATTACTCGCCCTCATATCATTCCAAACATGTGAGACTTGCGTTAATCTTCGGAACATAAATAAAGACTCTGGGAGATTTTTGTCCCTTCATTGACAGCTATGCAACTATGCCCCAGAAAGGTAGCAAAGACGTCATTAAAGTAGGCCTAATCCATGCGAGGTCAACCTCAATTTTATGAAGCATGATGAGTATATTCTATCCCTTAAACTTAAAAATTTACCACTTTATTTGCAAAATATTAAACTCAAACACGAGAGCACCTCGACGCATGCGTGTTGTGTTAAATGCGAGAGTAGACGACAAGAGCGTGAACACAACAATTATGATTTTTTTGCACAAAGCACTCGCGTCGGTTCATAAAACGATTCTTTCATTTTGACATCCTATACATCCTATTCAACATCCTATAAGTTCTGTTCTGGAAACAGAATTGATTAGTAGATCTCTTGAGTGTTTGGGTTCGGGTCCAAATCTTTCATTCTTCCCGTCAGTCTCAGAGGCTATGCTGTCAGTACCGGAAAGATACATGATTAGTTCACCTCTCGAGTCTAATTAATGAAATGACTTGAAAAAGAGAGATTCAAAGATCCGAGTCAGTAAAATTTCCTGAACTTCCCACTACTACTGGACAGTAGCTTTCGGCAGTCTGTAAAATTATACCGCAGATTTCTTGTCAAATCTAGTTGTACAAATAAATCTTAAAGCTCTTTCCCATTTTTTATGTGTTTTTTCCACGGCAGTCATTCTGCCACTCAAAGGTGACGTCACGCGCATACTCTCTATTCTGAACATAATTAAACTCACCATTCCAAGAAAACTGTGAAGTCTGGGATGTTCTCTAATGATTTCTTCAATAGTTTTTGTTCGAGAGGATCAATTCCACGCATTGCAGTTTGTTGAGTTGGTGTGTGAATTCATGAACTCCTGGACTTGGCTGTGAGGACTTCTTGCTTTCTTTTTGCCACATTATTGTCAGTCATCAGACAGCTTAGACTCTACTGAAATGAAAACATACTGTATTAAAATGAGGGAAGACAGCTGAAAAAACAAACAAACATAAGCAATTAACTGGATCTGTAGTAGCCCCAGCACTGCACATTTGGTCTCTCTAATCATTATTCAACTTACCAGCTTGTTAGTAGAGGGACTCCAAGACTGGTGCCAGATAAGGAAGGCGTACTGTCCAGGGCCAGAGTTGAGAACCATTGTCATCCAGCAGTGTAAAACTTTCATTTACTCCTTCCTGTGCTAGAATGAAGCAGAAAATAAGAAATATTTTCAGAAAAGTAAGCTAGTCCTTAAAAATAAGTTTGTAAAAACCCTTTTATATAACTTATTTCAATAGCTTACTCACCTTGAAAGGTTTCAATTAAAAGGCAGAAGATCGCCTGTTGTAGTCTGCTTCACAAATTAACCCATTTGTCTAAAACAAAAATATAACACATTTAGTGCAACACATTTAAATAAAAGGCAAAAACTTCATAAGAAAAAAAAATACTATAATTGGATGCTTCAGCTACAGCTGCATGCACATACATGACTATTCATACAACAACATTCATTACCACATTTCTGCCAAAATACCATAGTTAAAGTGTTAATAGTAAATCAAGGTAAACTGTGTTTTGGAAAAGAAACTTTCTTAATCATGAACTAATCGTTTATTTGTTGCACAATGTGCAATTGTGTTTTACGCATTCATTGTGTTTCATGTTTTACGCTTCAATGAATGTTGTTGGGAATATCTGCACTTTTTCATCTTTCTTTCATCTCAGAGATTTCAGCGAACTCAAACGGTTCTCACTGCATCTCACACCGCTGCTGTGGTGTCGTGTGGCCGATGTCTGAGCTCGCGCCGCTGGGCCAAGCTGATAAATGCCCGGTGCACTACGGTTCAAATGAGTAGAGCTCTTTCGTCACGCATTTAGTGACAATTGCAGTCTCACCTGTACACATAGTCTAGAGCACTGCTTCAGCTGGGACAGAGCATCACTAAAGTGCCTTTAATACATTTGCTATAACGAATAAAGTTACCAAAACAGGCGTACAAAACAGGCGTAATGCTAGATAGTGATTTCAGACTAGGCCGAACGTTAGCTACTTAGCTAATTTATTGTAGTAACATTAGGTAATTTACTGGTAGTACATCAGTAAACGGTTTCGCTAGTATAATTTTATAATTAATAACTTTATTACTGCTAGCGAGCTAACGGGGATAGCTAGGATTAATTTCCAATCGATCTCACTCCCGGAAAACGGACTAAGGGAACTTCGTTTTTTAAAAATATAAAATTTAGTTTCATAATAATTATATTCAATGTCTCAGTACACAATACTTGATGTTATATAAAAATTACATGACTTACCTTTCATAATCAGGATGCAGCAGGCAGCAGCAGCTTCTGTGTTGTTGACTAACTTCTGTCACGTCCGTTAAAATTTGAACCGTCGCTGCAGAAACCAAAGATTATCTGACCCAACCGTCGGGTTATTTCTAAAAATAACCCAACGATTTTATAAATGACCCAATATTTTGGAAAATAACCCAATACATTGACCCAATATGTGTAAACCATCGGTTGGGTTAAACAAATAACCCAACGTTTTTTAGAGTGTAGCTTCTGTAACCCGTTCTTCATATTGAACAGTGACCATTTTCTGGATATTTTGAACCATTTGTATAGATTTTAGACTAGGGTTAAAACTAATGTCTGCTGAACACCAACACTCCAGGACTGGATCTGAAGAGCCATGGCCTATATTCTGTACCCACATACACTATATTGTCAAAAGTATTGGGACAACCCGTCCAAAACTTTGAATTCTGGTGTTTGAATCACTTCCATGGCCACAGTTGTATAAAATCAAGCATCTATGCATGCAGACACTTCTACAAACATTTGTGAAAGAACAGGTTGCATTCAGGAGCTCAGTGAATTCAAGCGTGGCACCAGGTTTCCACCTAATAAGTCCATTTGTGAATTTTCCTCACTACTAAATATTCCATGGTCAACAGTTAGTGGTATTATAACAAAGCTTATACATTATAAATATACTGTATATAATATTTTTTAATGATTGTACAGATATGTTATTTACAAATGTATAGTTTATGATGTAATTTACAGATGCACAATTTATATTTACATTTATTAATTTAGCTGACGCTTTTATCCAAAGCGACTAACAATTGCTATATTTCAGAGGTCGCACGCCTCTGGACACAAAACTGGAGCAATTAGGGGTTAAGTGTCTTGCTCAGGGACACATTGGTGTCTCACAGTGGATTCAAACCCGGGTCACTCACACCAAAGGCATGTGTCTTATCCACTGCGCCAACACCCCATAATTTTATGATAATATAGTACCTATGTGGGTACTACCTTGGGCCCATATGTGACTGATTATGTTAGCCCATGTCTGACCTATATGTTTTGGTCAAGAAGGCCCCATATGTTTTTCCCATTCATAATAACCCATATAGAGGTTACCTATGTGGGTACTACCTTGTGCCCATGTAATGCAGCCTATATGGGACTGATTGTGTTTGCCCATGTATGACCCATATGGTTTATCAAAGTGGGCCCTATATATATTTCCAAGTCATAACCATATAGAGGTTACCTATGTGGCTACTACCTTGGGCCCATGTATGCAGCCTATATGGGACTGATTGTGTTTGCCCATGTATGAACCATATGGTTTAACAAAGTGGGCCCCATATGTTTTCCCATTCATATACCATATAGAGGTTACCTATGTGGGTACTACCTTGTAGGCAGCCTATATGGGACTGATTGTGTTTGCCCATGAATGAAACATATGGTTTATCAAAGTGGGCCCCATATGTTTTCCCATTCATAACCCATATAGAGATTACCTATGTGGGTACTACCTTGTAGGTAGCCTATATGGGACTGATTGTGTTTGCCCATGAATGAAACATATGGTTTATCAATGTGGGCCCCCATATGTTTTTCCCATTCATAACTCATATAGAAATGACCTATGTGGGTACTAGCTTGGGCCCACGTAGGCAGCCTATATGGGACTGATTGTGTTTGCCCATGTATGAAACATATGGTTTATCAAAGTGGGCCCCATATGTTTTCCCATTCATATCCCATATAGAGATTACCTATGTGGGTACTACCTTGTAGGCAGCCTATATAGGACTGATTGTGTTTGCCCATGTCTGACCCATGTGGTTTATCAAAGTGGGCCCTATATGTATTTCCAAGTCATAACCCATATAGAGATTACCTATACCACCTTGGGCCCATGTAGGTAGCCTATATGGGACTGAGTGTGTTTGTCCATTTATGAACCATATGGTTTATCAAAGTGGGCCCCATATATTTTTCCCATTCATAACCCACATAGAGATTACCTATGTGGGTACTAACTTGTAGGCAGCCTATATGGGACTGATTGTGTTTGTCCATGAATGAAACATATGGTTTATCAATGTGGGCCCCATATATTTTTCCCATTTATAACCCATATAGAGATTACCTATGTGGGTACTACCTTGGGCCCATGTAGGCAGCCTATATGGGACTGATTGTGTTTGTCCATGAATGAAACATATGGTTTATCAATGTGGGCCCCATATATTTTTTCCCATTTATAACCCATATAGAGATTACCTATGTGGGTACTAACTTGTAGGCAGCATATATAGGACTGACTGTGTTTGCCCATGTATGAACCATATGGTTTATCAAAGTCAGCCCCATATGTTTTCCCATTCATAACCCAAATAGAGATTACTTATGTGGGTACTACCTTGTAGGCAGCCTATATAGGACTGATTATGTTTGACAATGTCTGACCCATATGGTTTATCAAAGTGGGCCCTATATGTATTTCCAAGTCATAACCCATATAGAGATTACCTATGTGGGTACTATCTTGGGCCCATGTATGCAGCCTATATGGGACTGAGTGTGTTTGCCCATGTATGATCCATATGGTTTATCAAAATGGGAGCCCCATATGTTTTTCCCATTCATAACCCATATAGAGATTACCTATGTGGGTACCACCTTGGGCTCATTTATGCAGTTTATGTGGAACTAATTGTGTTTGCCCATGTCTGACCCATCTGGTTTATCAAAGTGGGCACCATGTGTATTTCCAAGTCATAACCCATATAGAGATGACCTATGTGGGTGGGTTTCACCTTGGGCCCATGTATGCAGCCTATATGGGACTGATTGTGTTTGCCCATGTCTGACCCATATGGTTTATCAAAGTGGGCATGTATTTCCAAGTCATAACCCATAGAGATTATCTATGTGGGTTCTACCTGGGGTCCATGTAGGCAGCCTATATGGGACTGGTAGTGTTTGCCCATGTCTTACCCATATGGTTTGGTCAAGCGGGCCACATATGTTTTTTCCCATTCATAACCCATATATGGATTACCTATGTGGGTACTACCTTGGCCTCATGTAGGCAGCCTATATAGGACTGATTGTGTTTGCCCATGTCTGGCCCATACGGTTCATCAAAATGGGCCCCATATGTTATTCCCATTCATAACCCATATAAAGATTACATATGTGGGTTCTACCTGGGGCCCATGTAGGCAGCCTATATAGGACTGGTAGTGTTTGCCCATGTATGATCCATATGGTTTATCAAAGTGGGCCCCATATGTTTTTCCCATTCATAACCCATATATGGATTACCTATGTGGGTACTACCTTGGCCTCATGTAGGCAGCCTATATAGGACTGATTGTGTTTGCCCATGTCTGGCCCATACGGTTCATCAATATGGGCCCCATATGTTATTCCCATTCATAACCCATATAAAGATTACATATGTGGGTTCTACCTGGGGCCCATGTAGGCAGCCTATATAGGACTGGTAGTGTTTGCCCATGTATGATCCATATGGTTTATCAAAGTGGGCCCCATATGTTTTTCCCATTCATAACCCATATAGAGATGACCTATGTGGGTACTACCTTGGGCCCATGTATGCAGCCTATATGGGACTGATTGTGTTTGCCCATGTCTGACCCATATGGTTTATCAAAGTGGGCACCATATGTATTTCCGAGTCATAACCCATATAGAGATTACCTATGTGGGTTCTACCTGGGGCCTATGTAGGCAGCCTATATGGGACTGGTAGTGTTTGCCCATGTCTTACCCATATGGTTTGGTCAAGCGGGCCACATATGTTTTTTTCCCATTCATAACCCATCTATGGATTACCTATGTGGGTACTACCTTGGCCTCATGTAGGCAGCCTATATAGGACTGATTGTGTTTGCCCATGTCTGGCCCATACGGTTCATCAAAATGGGCCCCATATGTTATTCCCATTCATAACCCATATAAAGATTACATATGTGGGTTCTACCTGGGGCCCATGTAGGCAGCCTATATGGGACTGGTAGTGTTTGCCCATGTCGGACCCATATGGTTTGGTCAAGCGGGCCACATATGTTTTTCCCATTCATAACCCATATATAGATTACCTATGTGGGTACTAGCTTGGGCCCATGTAGGCAGCCTATATGGGACTGATTGTGTTTGCCAATGTCTGACCCATTTGATGAACCCAAATGGGCCCCACTTGTGTTGCCCATTTTGAGCCCATGCACTCATTTCCCATTAGTGACCCAACTAGGACCCACATAGGGAGCCCACCTATTTTTGCCCATGTGGGACCTTCTTAGCTGACCCAAGTGGGCCCAGGATAAGATGCCCATTTTGGGACCATACCCACTTGGTACCCACGTAGCCCAAGCAAAAACCATGTGGGGCCCACATATACATGTTGGCTGGGACCTTGTAGTACTGCATTGCTTTATCAATATGTTTTATGCGTTGGGCTAACACAAACAATAACTGACTGGGTCATATGATCTGACCAATCACCGCAGACAGCGTCACGCAAAGGAGGGGTTTGAAAAATGAGTTGTAAAACGAATCATTAGGGAGTCGGTGAGCAAATCAGGTAAAAATAAATGCATATTATAAGACAACAAAAGTGTTTTTTGTCATTGCATGCATGTAAAACTGTTGTTGGGGACTCCCAAACGATATAATACTGTTTGTTTTCTCACACAAACCACTCGTTTCGTGTGTTAGGCCATCAATGTGTACTTACATTTACGAGTCATTAAATCATGTTTAATTTGGACTTCTCTGTGTATGCTCTTTGAGGTGGACCCCATAGACCTGCATTATATGACTGACAGACAAGAACGGTTTGACCTAAAAATATCAAAATTGAAAATACTGTGGACACAAAGACACCTACATCTTGGATGCCCTTGATGTAAGCTAAAACACATCAAAAATTAATTTCAAAGTGAACTATCCCTTTAATGCTTATTGGTTTAAACAACCGTGATTTATTGTTCCCTTTAAAATGTTTGAATGTTAAAACTCTGGTATCATGTTTTATGTGTGTACGTTGTGTAAACTCTCTGACAGTGTGATATGGGTTATGTTATGTAATTTTTATTTAAAAAAAAATTATATATATATATATATATAAAAAACACGTCTGTATTAAAGAAAAGAAATTGATAAACATAAGGCTATTGGGAATGGGATTAAATAACAAGTACTTTGGGTGTCTTGTTCATATTTATTTTCATATAAAAGCAACAGAACTTAAATTACATCAAGTTTATTAGCAACACCGTGCACGAGCGTGAATCCCGTGAATCCCGCGTCTTTGATCTCACAGGTGTCTGATCCACTGCGAGAAGAGAGATCTGTCTGTCTTGCCTGCGCTTTTTTCACTCCTCCAAAATACAAAGCAGAAACAAAAAAGCTATTTTGATCTCTTTTTATTTACATTTCAGACCAACAAAGTAGAAACAAAAAGCATTGTCGTCGATATAGCGCAAAACAAGCACAAGCTGGGCCAGTGTGGCAATATCTGTGGTTTCATCTGCCTGAATTGATAAAAAACTACTTGTCTGGGGCCGTATTCACAAAGAATTTTAAGGTTAAAAGTAGCTCCTAACTGGCGAATTTAAGAGCAACTCTTAAAAATAATGGGCGTGTCACTCCTAACTTTAGGACTCCTAATTTTTTTCACTAAGAGTAATTCACGAAGCATTTTAGCCCTAAAAGTAGCACCTAAGTCTAGGACAGCTTAAAAGTCGCCGAGAGGACTCCTAACTCACTAAGACCTATTCGCAAAGGATTTTAGCGCATACCACCGCCTCTCGCAGTCGTGCGGGGGCCGTGACAGAAGCGCGAATGCTGCATTGATCTGCAAACAAATCCTCTCCCATTCTCACGCTTAGTTTTGCTTGATATCCCAGTGCCGAATTTCCCATTTATCATTTTTTTTTCAGCACCAACTGAGCCAGCAACGGTAATGGTGTGTTCACACCGAACGCGAATTTAATTATTTGCCCGAGTAGGTTAGCCTACATACAAAGTCAATGCAAAGACGCGAATAGACACATCATTCGCACCGGGCGTTGCGAATGACGCGAGTTGGGCGACGCGTTTGCCGCGAATGTCTTCCGCGCAAGTTGAAAAATTGGAACTCGAGCGAATGTTCAAGCGTCTAACGAGACGCGTATTTGACGTTCTATTCGCGTTCGGTGTGAACACACCATAACTGATCCTGCGTTATAGGCTTTCTTTTCCGTTTTGGCAAGTTCATAATCCACTGTCATTCAACTATTACATTACTTCAATAGGAGCAACATTTCCTTGCTTTAAGTAGTCTGTTTAGGCTAATAGGATGTCAATTAATGTGTTAATGCAAATTCTTAATGCAAGTGTTGTTTTTCATTATTAGGCAAGTGCCGGTTTTCATTAGGGTATTAGGCTACCTTGATTTAATTTAATTTAATTCATGACTTTTTTCTCTCTCTCTGCCTTTTTAGAATTACACTTCACTGGGGCCTGCACAAACATGTCATTATATATGTGTGGCGCTCTACACCAGGACAGACTAAACACCGACTACGCCACCCTGGGAATTTCACCCAGAGAATGATTTTTCCTACTCAAGATCTATAAAACCAACAGCTAAAGACACACAGGTACGTGTACAATAGAGCCAAAGACCATGTTCAATTTTGAAGGCACAACATTTATTAGTTTCAATAATTTAACAGTTTAAAACAGTCATCTCTCAGTGCAGAGAACACAAAACAAGAGAAAAAAAGAAAGAAAAGAAAGAAACAAAATTGCTGAGGCTTACAGATGGAGGCCAAGGATTCAAAAGACAGCAAACGATCCCAGGAAACCCCCCAGTAAACACACAAACACGCCCCCAATAAACACCAATGCAAACAGGGAAGTCAACAGCACTCCAAACGGGGATAATGCCACCCCGACCCCAATACCACCACCGGCTCTCAGCTACTGTAACAGAAAAAAAGACAAAAGAAAATGTGCAAACACACTCTTTCAACAAAGATGTACCAAAAAGTAAATACAGAAATCAAACAAATCAATACTTGTCCTATCACAAGAAAATAAATGAATAAACGTTTTGCAATTCAGTAATTAAAGAAAAAAAATAAAAAAACTTCACAAAATACAAAATGACTGCCAAAACCAACAATGGTTATAATGCGGCAGTATAAAGAAAACTATATATATATATAAATATATATATACACACAAACCCTGAAAACAAACTTCTTAAATCAACAAAATTATTATATAAAGCCCCAACCCTTTGAGCTATTCACATGTCATAAAAACAAGAACACTTATGGAACAAATGCCACGGACTTTTGGCCAGACAGCCATAACTACCCAGTGGCCGTGATAGCAAGACGAGCGTACAGCGATCTACTCCACTCGCTGATACGCTCTTTATACAAACAAGGCAGTGGCCCGGGCAAAGTGGCACATATGCTAGACAGAGACACAAATAAAACACGGCAAGGTATACAAACAGCACCTTAAATGGGCAAAAATGCACGATATAGCCGCGGGCAAAACGGCAAAAACAAAACAGCGGACAAAACAGCAGACAAAACAAAACAGCAGCCAGCGAATCGGTCCTGTGGAGCTAGCGATGATCTCCGGCTAAACTGGCCTCATTCCTGTTAGCTACACAAAGAAAGATTACCATTAACCCCCAATTAATAAGAAACCAGATATAAATCCCACGTCATCTGAGATACATACCCATCATTCAGACATACCCGAGGGAGAAAGCTCGACGAGTGCCCACGGCACTGATAATGCATTGTGTTCAGTGGTTCAATGAATTGAACGACGAGATAAAAGTTCGTCCATCCGACCGGAGATCTACGAACGCAAGTAACCACATAGTACCAGTAAGCAAGACGACAGGAAACAATGTTCGCACGGAGACAGCAAAGCCGCTACCCTACCTGTTAGCGCAGCACAGCACCGCACACGGAGAGCGAGACCAGGAAGCACAACACAACTTCCTGTCACCGATGAGCAAGAGAGGGTGTCAGAGGGATTACACGCTATTTATAGGGCGGAGCTTCACACAGGGAGTGACCAAAGGAACGCGGCTCATTAGACTAACTCATACTGCCACATATGCATTTCGATGACATTACTATTATTGTTTTGTGTAGGACACAGTACATATTTAGATGTCGTAATTCCATCATTTGTCGTCTGTGTTATGATCCGCATGACCGCCCTGTCCTCTAACAACCAATCACTGTGATCATTGCGAGGAAGCTTGTGCATGAGAATTGACGTCATACATAGCAACGAAGACTCACTCTTAGTTTAGGAGTTGTCATTTTTCCTTACTAAGAGTAGGTCTGAAAGGCGTTGTGAATAACTTGTAAGAGAAAACTCCTAGCTAAAATATTTTAGTGAGATTTAGGAGTACTCCTGGTGGTAAGATAAAATTCTTTGTGAATACGGCCCCTGGACTTCTTTGATTATTTCTTCTCTTGTAACAGATAACATACAGTCCAGAAGCTCGTTCTGTATAGTTTTCGACGTTCCCTTAAATACAGTAGCACTGTCAAGATGCTCTTTCAATGCTCCATCAAGAGAGGCCACAAAATCCACCAATCCGCGAAATATACCAGGGTTATCTGAGCTCTCACTCTCATCCTGACCACGTAAAGCAAACTCAAATGCTCCACAAAACTTTACACAGTCTACTATCCTGGACAGTATGTGTCGATTTTTTGTCACCTCTTCGTTGTGCCTCCTAATGCCAATCCTGTAGCCTTCGTCTAGTTGTTCCGCAATGCTTACTTTGCCCAAAAACTTTAGTTTCACGCTATTCTCAAGATGGCTGCGGCTACTTTCATGACGTTTGCATTTGTCAGATAGATGTTTGAGGTCGCTTACCCCCGTAGTTGTCCACAAAACTTCAGTGCCGACATTTTGAAAAAGAAGACAGGGAAAACAAAACAGGGCATTGCTAACATCACATCCAGTCAGCTAGCTCCGTTTCTCGTAACAAGCGCGAGTAAAGCTCCGTTTGTAGCTTCGTCCTCTCTCACTTGCCTGCTGCTGGATGTGTAAATCTGGTTGTTCCGGTCCGAGATCCTTAATCTTTTTTTTTTCTTCAAGCGAAAGTCTTGAGAAAGGTTTTTTTTGGAAATAATTAACAGAATTTGGATTAACTGCTGCCATTGCATAATAAAAAGTGATCAGCCTAGTAGCAAGCAAGGTTATTTCCCGCCGCGTACAGTTGAATGACAGGTGACGAGAACCAATCAGATTGGATAAAATAACATGTATCCAATTATGATTGGCCAGGGACGTAACGACTTGCGCCCCGAGGAGGATCTTTAAGAAACCAATCAGAGACCAGCTTCAGGTCACATGCTGCCCGAAAATTTGTGTACTCACATAGACACCCATGTGTCCGGCGTCCCTCGTCCATGAAACGTATTGAAAAACATAGTAAATAGTTAATCAATTAAAGACAGTTTTTATTAAATTCTGAGGCTCTTACTACCAGCCGGCACATGAGTAAACTATTTTTTTATTTGATTATTATTTCATTTTAATATAATCTTTTTACACATGTTAATTTCTGAAATGTTGATGGGGGCGGCGCCATGGACAAGCCGCCACTGGTTAAAAATAAGAAAGATGCGAGTGAAGCCATTCGGTCCGTTGTGGCAACGCTGCCGAATATCACGAAGTTAAAGCTGGAGCAAGAACAATCTTTGCTTAGTTTTGTGTTTATGGCCATCCTGCCACGGGGTTCGGGAAAAGACATGCGTCACGACCAAATGTTAGCGATTGGTTATGGCAGATAGAGTGACTCTGGGCAGATCCAATAGTTTTAGACTTCAATAGAGTTCCCGCCTACAAGGAAGTTATTGCTTGTCAATGGAGCAGTGCCAGACTCTCTGTACAAATGAAATGTACGAGAGTCTGGTAGAACCAGGCTACTGGGAGTCCCCAACAACAGTTTTACATGCATGCAATGACAAAAAACACTTTTTTTGTCTTATAATATGCATTTATTTTTACCTGATTTGCTCACCGACTCCCTAATGATTCGTTTGACGACTCATTTTTCAAACCCCTCCTTTACGTGACACTAATCTGCGGTGATTGGTCAGATGACCCAGTCAGTTGTTTTTCGCGTTAGCCCAAAGCTTAAAGCCCCACTTGGTAGGATTTCCGTTTTGGTCAAACAACGACCACTAGAGTCACTGTGGACTACTTGTATTTAACGTTACTGTCGTAAATACCACTCACGCAGAGCAGTCTCTTCACTCACGGCCTGATCCCCTCCACCCTGTATACCGGTCCCTGTTCAGTTGGGTGGAAGTTGTAATGAGAGGAAATAAGGTGTGTCCCCTTTAAGAGCTGCGTGCGCCCTGTTAATAACTGTCGGCAGTCTGTATTGGCCCTGTCCCAAATGGAACCCTAAGCACACGCGGTCTTCCTCTGTGTCCGCACTTTCGTAACGTAATGCTGCTTTGACTGTCGGGAAGAAGTCTGCTGTGGAGTCCACATCAGGACGGGCTCAGCAAAAGTGCGCATCAAGGGCGCAAATCGACCACACGGGGCGCTCGCGAGCACCCGTCTGAGATCTAAAAATGACAAATGGGACACACTACGGTCTCACGGACTTAACGGACACGCGCACGCGGCAGCCATTGTAAGTCCACAAGACCGAAAGTGCACATGAAGTGTGCCATTTGGGACAGGGCCATTGTATGTGCACCTCACGGTAGAGATCCACTTGTCCGTGCGACACTTCAGTCGCGCCGCACTCCACTTTATTACTATGGGTGACGTCACGCGACTTTAACGCGCCCGCAAAGCATTCCGGGAAGGCGGCGCTTCATTTTGAAAATTGTTGCGCGTCCAAAAGCTGGCCGATGCCCAGCTTTATGCAAATGAATCCGCCAAACGCGACGCGTCTATCCAATAGAAGTAGAGCATATGGAGACGGGGGGAAGTCTCTCGCAGGTCCTCTGTTCTAGACTGGCCGCTGGCTCAAAACCACGCTTAGAGCAGTAAACTTGAGGAACGCCCATCAAAGTACAAATGTGGGGAGGCGTTGCGACACCACGCGACTGTCGTGTCGGACAAGTGGATCTCTACCGTCACACCCCGTAAGCGAGTTGTTTCTGTTTGATGCTCCTATTTTTGTCTATCAAGTAATGCTGTGGACGGTAGAACGTGTGACAGACAGTTACACGAGTTCGATTGGGGAATAAACACAACGCGGTACAAATCGTCGGACATCGAACAAGCACAGCTAGCCTCCGAAGATGTTTAAGTTACTGAGGTAACTTGAGGCAAGTTGACTTGTTCATCAACAAGAACGCCAGGTGCTTTTTAGCTCACATCAACGAGTGAAAGCCTGTCCGAGTGATATACAATATAAGCAATACTTACAAGTCCAACAGTATGTGAAGACGTGTTGGGGGAAGTGAGGTAGCCTATGCCGTAAAGCAGTCGAATTTTGTAGTTCTTTTTGTGCTCGGGTTACTACCCGAACCATGAAGTTTAAAAGTACGATTAAAAACGCTACAGACCCCGTTAGGCTATGGCAGACGTGTCATTTAACCTATTGTAAGTCGATGTACCATCACAAGAGACTTGGAAATATATTATGAAGGTTGAAAAGTTACGTAGTGTTACTTTAAAAGCAGGTTAATTATGCAGTAAGTGGAGAAGAAAGTGGAGTTTTTTTAATGGTGTGAGTCATGATTTGTACAATATTCTCTGATTCCAGAGTTTTTAAGAGCTGAATGTTCCTAGTATTTTTAACAAATTAATTTGCATGAATTTTTCAGTCGTTCTTGGTTTACTGAATAACAGTGTTTTTTGTTTTTTTTTTTCAATGTTTGTATCCAAAATTTATAGTCGCTAAAATACTTATAGTACTTTATAGTACTAAAATACTTGAGAGTTTATATTCATTATATTTAGGGGGTGAATTAAAAATAAGAAATTTTGTGATTTTCAGTTGTTTTAGTTGCTCATTTGGTCTGAATTTAAATCCTGTAAAGTCAGGTTAATTCATATAAATTATAAATATAAATTAATTGAGGTTTTTAATGGTATATCATGGAATAATGCGCTGAGTTACTGTGTCCGCTGGGTGGCGCTATAACCCCGTGACGAGCTCTTCTCCATCAGCGCGGGAAACCTGCGGTCACGTGTGTCTGATCTCACACACTGAGAACAACTTGATGAATGTGACACTGGATTAAGTGCATTACTGTCGCGAGTTTGATGGTTTACATAGACACACACACACACACACACACACACACACACACACACACACACACACACACACACACACACACACACACACACCACACACACACACACACACACACAAACACACAGCTGCTAAACGTGTTCTCTAGGTGGCGTACTTAAACTTTCTGTAGAAGTAAAAATTATATTTCATGCTGTAAACAATATTCTCTCAAAGGTTTATGATAATCCAGAGTAGATAATCTAGATAACTACAGTGTGTGCACGCACGTGTGTGTGTCGTAATTTTAAGAGCTTTTATTTTTGTCATCATTGTTGAGGTTTCTGTCTGTTTCAGCTGGATTCTGATTCTGAAGCGGAGCATATTCTGTCAAAAAAGGGCTTTAACGGTGAGATACAGAGGAGATGGAGGTAAAAATCAGGCATTACTGAAGCACAAGTGCAGCTTTACACCCACTGCAAAAAGACAATGGCGATTTTCTGTCATATGAAGGCTTGAGAGGAGACTGACAAATGATGCAAAACAGATAGATAGATATATAGATAAATGAAAGAGAGAGAGAGAGAGGAGAGAGAGAGAGAGAGAGAGGAGAGAGAGAGAGGAGAGAGAGAGAGAGAGAGAGAGAGAGAGAGAGAGAGAGAGAGAGAGAGAGAGAGAGAGAGAGAGTGAGAGAGAGAGAGAGAGAGAGAGAGAGAGGAGAGAGAGAGAGACAGATAGATATATATATATATAGAGAGAGAGAGAGAGAGAGAGAGAGAGAGAGAGAGAGAGAGAGAGAGAGAGACAGATAGATTATATATATATATATAGAGAGGAGAGAGAGAGAGAGAGAGAGAGAGAGAGAGAGAGAGAGAGAGAGAGAGAGAGAGAGAGAGGAGAGAGAAGGGAGAGGGAGAGAGAGAGAGAGAGGAGACAGATAGATATATATAAGAGAGAGAGAGAGAGAGAGAGAGAGAGACAGATGATCTGATCAGAAGAAGCCATGATCTCCATGAGCTCTTAGATTTTCTTCTTTGTTTGCTATTTTGAGAAAAGAAATATACCGAAAATCTACTAAATCTAGAAGAATACCACATACAGACGTGAACTTTGATGAAAAGAACTCAGAAAATACAGCTTTTTTATTTTTAAACACAAATAATCAACGCAGAGGATCAGAAGATCAGACTTCTAGCAACAGGCCTGCTGGAAAATTGGAGGGAAAGTTTAAAACAGGAAAAGAACCACCGATTCACAGAGGGAGAAGCAGTGAGTACGACCAAAACTGCACTGGAAATCTTTTTTTCGGCTTGCTTGCTTATTTTCTCCAAATATAAGGGCATAAAATTGATCTTTTAATATTTTTATAAGCTAAAAATGCCAAAAAGCTAAAGCTATGGCTAGCCCACACTCTGACATTCCTCAATGTATCAATTCAACTGAGGCAGAGAGAATCAGCCAATCAGAGCAGCAGCTGCAATCAGCCCACTGCCATATGCAGATGAGCTCCCCCCTCACCACCATCCAGTATCCCTCTGAGGTGAAATCCGAACCGCAAGAAAAACCTATAAGCAGAAACTCCTGACAAACAACCCTGAGACTCTGTTTGCAGACCTGTTCAAAACTGGAGAAGTCTGCAACCTCATCTTCTTCTCTGATCACCCCAGCGCCTGGCATAAAGCCATCATCCATCATTACCCCTCTGTAAAGAAAGAAGGCATCTGTAATGGCTGGAAAGTCAAAATCAGAGAACCACATCCTGACAGCACAGTAATAACTGTGAACATCTATAAAAATGGCACAGTCATGGTACAGGGGGACCTGAAAACATTTCAGGCGGACTACAGAACAATAAGTGAAATTGTAAAACATGAGAAAGCTGTACCATCTGAAAGCTTGTCATCTGATCAGAATCCACCGAACAGCACCTCAGATCTCAGACCCACTCCTGCAGAAACTGTTGAGCACATCTCACCCTCCCTGCTCAAAGCTATACCTCTCCTACAGGAGCACTTCACCAAGCTGGAGATGGAGATGGTGCAGCTCAGAGAAACTGTGCTGAGACAGCAGCAGCCAGATACATGTGCAGCTCATACTGAACTCCAGCAGAACATCGAGCACTTAACACAGAGACTGTCAGCCCTCACACAGCAGACGAGAAAGCTTCAGACAGAGAAGGACAGCTATCAGTGTGAGCTAACCTCACTGAGACTGCAGCTAGAGGACCGAGAACAGGCCACAGCAGAGATGAGGCAGCAGCTGAGAGAGATCCAGGAGCAGAGAGAGCAGCAGAGCAGTGAGATCCAGGCCCTGCGAGAGCAGATGAGAGAGCTCCTCCTGGCCAGAGAAGAACCAGAGCAGACCCACAGAGCTCAAATACTGCCCTCCACCACAGAGTCACCGAACACAGGGAGTCAACACCCATCCGTCAGCGCAGAGAGACCCGACCCAGACCGCTCACAGCCATCACAGCGCCCCCTGCCAGAATCCTCAGCACAGCAGCATCAGCCCTCATCTCACAGCAGCCCAGCAACAGCCAGCACAGAGGAACCCGAAATAGCTCTACTCATCGATTCAAACGGCAAATTCATCGATGTGAAGAAACTTTTCCCCCAACACAGAGCTGTTAAATTCTGGTGTCCTACCACTGACAAAGCCCTGGAGCTCCTGACAGAGTCCCAGCTAGGCCGGCCCAGCCACATCATTATCCACACGGGCACCAACGACCTGCGGAGCCAGCAAGACCGAGTGTCTGACTCCCTCAGAGCTGTCGTGGAAAAAGCTAGACAAACTTTCCCCAACTCCAAAATCATCCTGTCCACTCTACTTCAGAGGAGAGACGTCCATCCCAACACAATTACTAAAATAAACTCCAGCATCTCTAGACACTGTGCCCTTCTGCCCAACGTCCACTTGGCCCATCATCCCGACCTGGACACTGAATGTCTATACGACCACGTCCACCTCTATAAGAAGCTGGTACACATCCTCGCAAAGAGACTCAAAGATGTCACTCTAAACAGGACCAACCAGACCAGCCCCAGGTGGAGCAGAACCAGCCCCAACCCAGTCAACCCATCGAGACAGACTCCAGCAAACTACACCCCAGCCCACAGCTCATCTAGAGCACCACCCAGAGCACCACCCGGAGCACCACCCAGAGCACCACCCAGAGCACCACCCAGAGCCCCACCCAGATCCCCACCCAGAGCCCCACCCAGAGCACCACCCAGAGCCCCACCCAGATCCCCACCCAGAGCCCCACCCAGAGCCCCACCCAGACAGGACCCCTACAGACTGTCCTACAGCCCCACAGCTCCAGCAGCCGAAGCCCGTCCACAGCAGAGCCCGGCCCAGCCCGGCAGACCGAGCTACGCCCAAGCTGTCAGCGGAGGAGCAGACCGAGCCAGCGCTGAACTCCACGACATCCAACACATGCTGAGTATCATCTGCTCTCACCTACTAACACACAGCGGACAGTGGTAAAAAAAATAAAAAAAAATAAAAAAATAAAATAACCTACGTCTGTGGTATTACTGTACATTCAACATGGAATCGTTAATGTTTTCAGTTCTTAACATAAATTCCATCATTCATTGTTTTAACTTAATCTATTGTGATTTTGCATAGTTTCTCTTTTCTCAAGATAGCAAACAAACCATACACATTATTTTAAAAGTTTGATGAATTCACTTAGTTTTTCTACATGGAATATTCAAGGTCTAAACTCCTCAGTTTTTGGCCTGAAAAGTAGAAATTATGATTTTATGAAAGAACTTCAAAACCTAGATGTCATCATCTTACAGGAAACCTGGTGTAGAGGAGAAGCGTTCACTGGCTGTCCCTCAGGTTACAGAGAAATAATATTACCATCAGTAAAACTCGCATCAGTCACACAAGGGAGAGACTCGGGAGGGATGATCATATGAATTAAATCTGAACTGTCCATAGAATTAATAAAAAAAAGAACAATACCACCTGTGGCTAAAAATACAAAAAGGAATGATATCAGCATCTAAGCCTGTTTTCCTTTGTGCAATCTACATTCCACCCCTCGAGTCTCTGTACTTCCAAGAGGAAACCTTCCAAACCATAGAGAGAGAAATTAGCCATTTCCAGGCCCAGGGAAATGTGCTGCTCATGGGTGATTTAAACGCAAGAACAGGAGAAGAACTAGATTTCTTAGAATCACACGGTACCAGATTCCTCACTGGCAATAACGACCTGTTCCCTTCCTACCCCAGCAGACAAAACTGCGATCAAACCGTGAACGCTCACGGACGGCAGCTACTACAGCTCTGCCGAGGACTGGCTCTGTACATCGTCAACGGAAGACTGCGAGGAGACTCGCTCGGCCGATACACCTACAGCTCAGCTCTTGGTAACAGCACTGTAGACTATACCATCACAGACCTAGACCTTTCCTCTTTGAGAGCATTCACAGTCAAACCCCTAAAACCTTTCTCAGACCACAGCCAAATCATCCTCTATATAAAGCAATCTGAAACATCACCCAAACCAATTAGGACTCCATATCAAATGAGCAAAATAATGTCCTTCAAATGGACTGAAACCAGTGCCAGTAATTACAGCACTGCTGTCGAATCTCCAGAAGTACAATCCCTCTTACATTCATTCCAAATACAGGAATACCCTAAAAATCAACTCGGCATCAATCAGGAAGTACACGATCTAAACAACATATTCTACAAAACAGCACAAAAAAGTAATTTGACATCTGTTAAACCAAAAAAAAAGTATTTAGATACGGACAAATGGTTTGATTTGGACTGTAAGGCTCTGAGAAAAAACCTCAGAAATTTATCAAACCAAAAACACAGACAACCAGATAATTCGGACCTTCGCCTTCTTTATTGTGAGGCACTAAAACAATATAAAGCCACAATCCGGCGGAAAAAAGCACAGTTTCTGCAAGACCAGTTTGAAGAAATTGAAAAATCTATAAACTCACACAAATTTTGGGATAAATGGAAATTATTATACAAACCAAATCAAGAAGTTTTGGCAATCCAAGATGGGGAGAAATGGAAAAACCACTTCCAAGAATTATACAGCCCAACTGAAATTCAAAATTATAAACAAAATGAAATAATTAATAAACTAGACAATTTGGAAAGATCACTTAAAGAAAATGAAAACCCTTTAGATTTCCCCATAACAATCGAAGAATTGGAAGACAAATTAGGAGCCCTTGAGGCCAAGAAAGCCTGTGGTGTCGACAGCATCCTGAACGAGATGCTGAAACACACAGACCAAAGCTTTAGACTGGCCTTGCTGAAACTGTTCTGTGTGTAGGGTTCTTCCCTGAGATCTGGAACAAGGGCCTCATCAGCCCCATCCACAAGAACGGAGACAAATTAGACCCCAACAACTACCGAGGCATCTGTGTGAACAGTAACCTGGGGAAGGTTCTCTGCAGCATCTTGAACTCCAGACTTATAGACTTCCTTATGAAGCACAATGCCTTGAGTAAATGCCAAATCGGCTTTCTTCCAAAATGTCGCACATCCGACCACATTTTCACATTACAAATACTAATTGACAAATATGTACATCAAAACAAATAAAAATTTTTCGCTTGTTTCATCGGTTTTTAAGAAAGCCTTTGATTCAATCTGGCATGAAGGACTATATCTTAAACTCATTGACAGTGGAATAGGGGGGAAATTCTATGATTTGATCAAATCGATGTACACAGCCAGCCAATGTGCTGTTAAAATTGGAAACCAAAGAACCGAATTTTTCCCCCAGGGGCGCGGAGTGAGACAGGGCTGCAGTTTAAGCCCCACCCTCTTCAACATTTATATTAACCAATTAGCCGAAATATTAGAACATGCTCCCTTTCAAGGTCTCACTCTAAACGACACCGAGATCAAGTGTCTCTCTACGCAGACGACCTGGTCCTCCTGTCGCCCACTAAAGAGGGGCTTCAGGACAGCCTGGATCTGCTGGAGGATTACTGTCAGTCCTGGGCCCTGACCGTCAACCTCCAGAAAACTAGAGTCATGATGTTCCAGAAACGCTCCAGATCTCAGGGACCAACACACACATTCACACTATCACACAGAACCATTGAGAGCACAAAAACATACACTTACCTCGGCCTGAAAATTACTCCAACTGGAAACTTTACTTTGGCTGTGAATGAACTCAAAGAGAAAGCTCAAAGGGCTTTCTATGCCATAAAAAGGTCAATCAAAATTGACATCCCAATCCAAATTTGGCTCAAACTTTTCAAATCAATAATTGAACCAATTGTTTTATATGGCAGTGAAGTGTGGGGTCCTTCTATCAAATTTGATTTTTTAAATTGGGAAAAACATCCGATTGAAACTCTACATTTAGATTTCTGTAAACGAATACTCAAAGTCCAAAGAAAAACACCGAACAACGGATGCAGGGCAGAATTAGGCCAATACCCTCTCCTTCTAAACATCCAAAAAAGAGCCATCAAATTCTGGAAACACCTAAAAACAAGCGACCCCAACACATACCATTACCAAGCCCTAAAACACCAAGACCTGAGCGTAGCGAGGAGTCCCCTGTGCCGGCTGGTGCTGAGACTGACTGAGCTCTCTCCTGTAGAGATCAGCTCGCCTCAGCACACACACACACTCACACACATTCGGCCGAAACACCATTAAAAACCAACACAAACTAGAATGTTATTCGGCACTTAATCGAGAGTACACTGTTGCGAGCTACCTGAGCACAGTGAGTGATGTGAGACTCAGGAAAACCCTGACGATGTACAGACTCAGCGAGCACAGCCTGGGCGTGGAGACGGGAGTGTGTGTGTGTGTTGTGTGTGTGTGTGTGTGTGTGTGTGTGGTGTGTGTGTGTGTGTGTGTGTGTGTGTGTGTGTGTGTGTGTGTGTGTGTGTGTGTGTGTGTGTGTGTGTGTGTGTGAGAGACTCAGCGAGCACAGTCTGGCCATAGAGACGGGCCGGCGCAGACAAACCTGGCTCTCCCGTGAGGACAGACTCTGCTCGCACTGCATGCTGGGAGTGACGGAGACTGAGCTGCACTTCCTCACAGAATGCCCAAAATATAAACATATCAGAGACCACTACTACCCCAAAATAAATCAAATATTTCCCCATTTTAACAGCTGTAATCCAACCCAAAAACTCCATTTCGTTCTTGGTGAAGAAGCCAAATGCTCAAACATAGCTGCAAAATTTGTAGCATCTTGCCACATCCTGAGGGACGACCAGAGACCAGCAAACACCCAATAAACACACACTCACTCACATCCTAAGACCTACACATGTATATAGTGTTCAATTCCAAGTTCAGTGTTCGTTTGTTTTCTGTTTTTCGCTTGTTTTTGTCTTTTACATAGATAATTTCTAAATCCTTTATATTTATTTAATAATCTTTGTTTATTTTATTATTATTATTTTACGCTACCAGTATTATTATTTTGTGTACTAAATGTTATAAATCACTTTCTATGTTGTCTTGATGCTTTGGCAATACAAAATGTATTTTTTTGTCATGCCAATAAAGCTTTCTGAATTGAATTGAATTGAGAGACAGATAGATATAATGATAAGGGAGAGAAGAGAGGAGAGAGAGAGAGGAGAGAGAGAGAGAGAGAGAGAGAGAGAGAGAGAGAGAGAGAGAGAGAGAGAGAGAGAGAGAGAGAGAGAGAGAGAGAGAGAGAGAGAGAGAGAGAGAGAGAGAGAGAGAGAGAGAGAGAGAAAAGAGAGAGAGAGAGAGAGAGAGAGGAGAGAGAGAGAGAGAGAGAGAGAGAGAGAGGAGAGAGAGAGAGAGAGAGAGAGAGAGAGAGAGAGAGAGAGAGAGGAGAGAGAGAGAGAGAGAGAGAGAGAGAGAGAGAGAGAGACGAGAGAGACGAGAGAGAGAGAGAGAGAGAGAGAGAGAGAGAGAGAGAGAGAGAGAGAGAGAGAGAGGAGAGAGGCTGTAGTGTTGACTGTACTCCAGCAGGGGGCGGCAGATCTCTTCTCTCTGAGCTCAAGTCTCTTGCTGATGTTCTTTGACTTAATTTCCTTCATACACTCGTTCAGTTCTGTGAGTGTCAGGGGCATAATTTACAGGTGGGACGTGTGGGACATGTCCCCACCACTTTTTGCCAGGCTCGATATTGTCCCCACCACTTTTTAAAAGTAATTGAAAAACAGATTGCGGAAGGTATAGCCTATAGGAAACGCACAATCTACAAAGCGGCATCCTTCATAATCGAATTCATTAATTTAACCATTTTTTTAAAAGCTTTTCAACGTCCTCTCATGAATATATTTTGTGATTGTGAAAAACAGTTTCCTGCGTGTAACTACCGCTGCATTAACATGTGATGTGAATGTACGTCGAGTTTTACAGTATGGGACTGAGGCGCCAGAACTGCAGCTGATATAATGTGCACTGTAGCACGATACTACCTTATTTTAGTTTCTTATTGTGTTTCCACAACAATGTTAGTGAGTAAATCTACTGAAATTTCCAGCATAACAGTGAGTGGAGTGTGATGTGTAAGACGTAGAGCTATTTATAAATTAGGCTACTATTAGTATTTGAAGTTAACATAATAAAATACATAGACCTACATCAAAAAAAAAAAAACAAGTTGAGGATAAATTCTTTAAAATTGGGCAATTCCAGCATTATGGACGTGACATTTGCAGTCAAAACTTGAAATATAAATTCTCAGAAAATGCGTTTAATGAAACTTCTGTTTATATATCCCTACTCCCTTAACCCTTTATGACCTGCCATAGAACAATTCCACCAGAGCATATCTTTGTATTTTTACATGCTGTGCTGTCATTTGTTTGAGCATTTTTATATGCCATACATCAAAATAATCCTTACACTCCCAATCTGAAGGCTATGTTTGTAATAAATCAATAGTAAATATATAAATATCTCAAAAGTGCAATAAACAAAAAAATTTTTTTTACATATTTTATTCAATACAAACAATGGATAAATGTCAACCTCAAACTTGTCAATGAGAAAAACGTGCATAAAACAATTTAAAACTATACAGAATTTATTTGAACTGTTTACATAAATTAGTTTTTAAGATACACTCATTTTTACACTCATTCAAAAAAAAGGCGTGTACTTTCGTTTAGACCTAACGCTGCGTGCGTGCGGCGCGCGTGTGTGTGTGTGAATGTCCTTGTATTTGTGAATGTCTAAAGGAGAAAGAAATGATAAAATAAAGCAATGGTAAAAAGACAATAACGATATAAGGAAAATATAGCAAATGGGAGTCAAACGGGAGTCAAACGCATGGACAAATGACGCAGCGTGTGACGTCACAACATGCGACACACCCGGGGGTCATAGTGCACAGAACGTGATACGTCAATGAGTCATCGGAAGACGTAACTATCAATCGCAAATCTACAGAACATGTGTGCAAAGACGTGAAATGCATTTTTGTGCTTTTGTTTTTTTGTAAACGCATATTACGCAGTTTGTACAGACTGATTAGAGGGTGAAAACAACTTGATCTGAACATGTTACACAGGGACACAGGCGCTCCCGTCGGTCTTAGAGGGTTAATAAAGGAGTCCAGACATTAGAAACACATGCGTTTTATATTTAATATGAGGGAAATACACGAGTCATGACAAAAAATCTTTTAACTTTTAGGTGGCAAAATATTTTTTAGTAATTCTATGAATTACACTACACAAAGCAAAAGTAGCCTAATACTAACCGGATGAAGAATGGTCGGCCTCCATAGAACATAAACAATTCTTTTTATTTTATTATTCGTGTTCGCATTTATGAGTAAAAAAAACAGTTACGGACATGACCGTTCTGAAAGCAACTTTAAAACTTTCACAGAGACCTCAAACAGAAAGTACAAAGCCTTTATTTGAAGTGAATTAAGTTTTTTATTAGTTGTATCTTAACTTGAATCGATGTTTCATCAACCAATTACCTGGATTTAATAAATAAGTAGCCTAAATATAGTAGAAGATCATCAAGGCCCGTACAGAAACGGGGAAAGAAGGCATTTCTGCAGTGGCGTGCACAGACCTCTTCAGGGGCAGGGGCGGAGGGACCAAAAAGGGCACTAATTTTTTTTTTTTTTAACAGTACCTGCATTTTTATTCTCTTTTCAGCCAATTTGTGAGAGGGATGCTTCCTTTGGCTGCATCAGAGAGTTCCCTGATTTTCTTTTTTTTCTTGACATTCTAAGAAAATATGTTGATACAATTATTAGAATGCATAACACATCAAATGAAAATAGGGAAATTATGATAATATTACTAAATATTATTTACTTTACCAAACAAAACAGAGAATCAAGAAGGTACTTATGGAAAATTATTTTTTAGTTTTGTTGATGTTGTAAATTTTATGTATGTATTATATGTATGAAAGACACTGTTAGCTATCAAGAATCAGTATCACTTTACAATAAGGTTTCATTAGTTAAATTAGTTAGCATTAGCTAATAATGAACTGCACTTCTACAGCATTTATTAATCTTAGTTAATATTAATTTCAGCATTTACTAAAACATAATTAATAATTAAAAGTTGTTTTTTGTTATCATTAGTTAATGCACTGACTGTGACATAATACCAATTAACAGTTGTATTATTAAAGGGATACTCCACTTTTTTTTGGAAATAGGCTCATTTTACAACTCCCCCAGAGTTAAACAGTTGAGTTTTACCGTTTTCGAATCCATTCAGCTGATTTTCTGATATTTAGAAGAATATCAGTAAGCAGACATTCTTCTAAATATCAGAAAATCAGCTGAATGGATTCGAAAACGGTAAAACTCAACTGTTTAACTATGGGGGAGTTGTAAAATGAGCCTATATCCAAAAAAGTGGAGTGTCCCTTTAACTAAAATATAGGCCTATACAGTAACAAATGTGTTGCTCATGGTTAGTTCATTAGTTCATAAATGAGTAATGAAAAAATGAACCTTATTGTAAAGCGTTACTATGAAATCAAAGATATAAGTTCCTTACACGTTGGACATGGACTTAAGATTTCATTTAACTAACGTTAGATGCATTTCCCCTTGCACTTTTATTCCGTGGATAAAAACGAATTACATTATCACTCAGAAATCTCGTCTGATATCGAGTTATACTTTAATTATAGTTAAGACTCGCGTGCTACTCGCGTGCTGACTCGCGTGCTGCTGGAAAAAGCCTCACGATGGCTGTGGATCAGGAGGGACAAACTGTGGGCGAACGCTTCTTGGACACAGGCCGGGAACTGATCACTCCGCCTCCCGGTCGGGTCGCCTGGGTGAGGAGGTCTGAAGTTGAAAGACCCGAAACCCCCTATGACCCCAGGTACTATCACTGAGGATGTGTCCAAGAGTGCATCACAAGGTGTATGTAACAATCAAGACTCGCGTGCTGCCGCAACTTTTAGAGTAGCATGGTGATGGTAAGATAAATGTAATTATCTGTTACCTGCTGCTCGTGTAGTTTGAAGACTCGCGCCAGCTCTGCTGCGTAGCGCCTACCAGAACCGTTAAATGCGTATGAGGCGCTGCAAAGGAAACTCCGCCTACCACTTCTCCGCCAAAACTTTTTTTTATATATAATATTTGTTTGTAATATTATTTTGAGTGGCAATTGTGCGTAATTGTATTGTTATTTATTATAATATTTATAAAAATATTAATAATTTTTATTATTTACAATTATCAGAAAAGGGCACAATACATTTTGAGACAAAAGGGGCAGGGGCTTGAGCCCCCCCGGCCCCCCCCCCTGTGCACGCCACTGCATTTCTGTATTGTGCACCTTCAGCATGAAATACTTTGCAAAAGGACTTGAAACTCATTTCGTCTCTTCGGATCTGCCATCAAAGATTTCGTGGACAGATTCATCGAGGTGCAGAAAACGTCGCAGGCTATGAAGCACTTCCTGCCGAAGCGCTCGAGCTCCACTACAGGCTTCTGAGAGCCTTCCTGCAGCTCTTGCCTCGCCCAACTCAGCGACGAGGACTGCCATGTCATCTGCGTGTCCTGCCTGGGTGAGGATCACGCGGCTATTGCGCTCGCTGACGGCAGATGCCCTCATTGCGAGCTGATGCCTATGGTGACTCTGAGGACTCGCCTAGCATCATTCTCAGAGCCTGCACTTAAGCCCGCTGTGGTGCCACGGCGCTCAGCGCGCTCCCGAGATCTCTCCAGCCCGCCAAAGCTCGCCGGTTCGCCGCAGACTGCACCACCGCAGACTGGTGCGGTGGTGCTCTCAGCCGCAGCTCTCAGCCGCAGACTGCTCTCAGCTCTCAGCCGCAGTCTGCTCTCAGCTCTCAGCCGCAGACTGCACCACCTGCTGCCGCCACTTTACAGCGCCGCCAGGCCTGAGACCAAAGACCGCGCTCTCGCTCTGCTGGACGCCACCCCCCTCAGCGCGGGCCCCGGCCAATGATTGAGGTCAAGTTCGAGGTCTCAAATCCTTCCTAGCCTCTCTAGGAAAGCGACGGTGTTCAAATTCTGCTGCGGCCGGTTTTTCACCGAAACTTCTCGCTCGTTCAGTTCCAAGCAATGTGACTGTTCCAGTGTATTTCGCAGTGAGCCAGCCGGTGTCTCAGCCCGCTTCCCTGCGCACAAAAGCCGTTTTTACGGCTACCCAGATAAATCCAATAAAGAGTGCATTTTCTGGTGTTCCGGCCACGGGCGATGGTGTTATGAGTGTTGTAAGAATGCCCACGTCCCAGTGCCCATTCCCACACCCAGACACAGCCCACCACGGTGCAGGGCTAGCACAAATAAAATCGACTCAGGTCGATTGTGCAAAAAATGTAGTAAACGCGCCCATGTCACAGTGCCCGCTTACACTACACGATGCATGTCCCTTGGTTTCTGTAAAAACGAAACTAACACACAAGCGCTAGTTGACACTGTTCTCAGTGCAGTAAATGTGCCCGCTATTTCGCGCCCACATTCTCTCACAGACACGCCAAATCCCTCGGGATTCGCCCCGCTCGCTTTCTCTGCAAAACCCGCCATAGAGAAGCTGAGCGCAGCCAGGGTGCCCGCTGTGATCAGTGCCCCCTCCGCCTTGAACGCTGTAAACACAGTGTTGAGTTCTCAACACACCAGGGCTCTCGAGCCGCCGTCTTGCCGCGGCCAGAGCCCAGATTTTATTCTACCTCTAGCTATTCACGCAGATATGTGGTCAAAGCTCCCTGGGTTATCAGAATGGATGCTGAACACTATAAAGAGAGGCTATTCGCTACAATTCGCTCGACGTCCCCGCCGTTATACAGTGCGTGTCGAAACTACGGTGAAAAATGAAGTATCTCATCTACTTCGAGCTGAGATAGCGAAACTACTGAGCAAAGGGGCTATAGAACCCTTATCTCAGGCTCAGCGCGAAGGGGGCCTATACAGTAGATATTTTCTGGTACCGAAAAAAGATGGGGGTCTCAGACCCATTTTAGATCTGCTACAGCTGAACAAAGCACTTGTGAAGCGCCAGTTCAGAATGCTTACGACCAGGAAAATCCTCGCGCAAGTGCGCCAAGGGGACTGGTTTATGCCAATAGATCTGAAAGACGCCTATTTCCAAATACAAATAGCTTCCCATCACAGGCGATTCTTGAGATTCGCCTTCGAGGGCCAGGCATATCAATACACAGTCCTGCCGTTCGGCCTGTCCCTAGCAACCCGTAAATTCACGAAGTGCATGGACGCGGCTCTCACACCCCTGAGACTTCGGGGCATGCGAGTTTTGAACTACTTGGACGATTGGCTGATTCTAGCTCGATCACATTTAGAGCTCATACAACACAGGGCCACATTACTTGAGCAGCTCGAGAATCTGGGCCTTACAGTCAATTGGGTGAAAAGCTCGCTGTCCCCCAGTCAGAAAATTTCTTTTCTGGGAACAGTGCTGGACTCGCTATCCATGACAGCACGCCTGTCACCGGAGCGCAGACTAGATATTCAGCGTGTCGCTAAATCCTTCCACCACGGCTCTATAGTCCCGCTCAAAAGGTTTCAGAATATGCTGGGCCTAATGGCCTCAGCAGCCTCTGTACTCCAGCTGGGCCTGCTTCGCATGCGCCCACTGCAGATGTGGCTGAATACGCGAGTGCCGCCCCGGGCATGGACCGCGGGTCTGTTTCGCCTCAGGGTCGATCTAAAGTGCGTTTCAGCTCTGGAACTTTGGAAAGTAACCGACTGGTATCAGTCAGGTGTGAGTCTGGGGAACGCCTCGTGTGTGAAGGTGGTGTCTACGGACGCCTCCACCTCGGGATGGGGAGCGCTGCTCGAAGGCAGACCGCTAGCTGGCCTGTGGTCAGAACGGGAAAAGCTCCTTCGCATAAACTGCTTGGAAATGATAGCAGTCGACAAAGCACTACGGCGCTTCTGTCCCCAGATAAAAGGCCACCACGTCCTGGTCCGGTCAGACAACATGTCAGTGGTGGCATACATAAATCACCAGGGCGGCATCAAGTCCCGAAACCTTCACAGGCTGACGGAACGCCTCCTGGTCTGGGCTAAGCACAACCTGCTCTCACTGAAAGCAGCGCATGTGCTTCGTCACCTGAATGTGGGACCAGACAGACTGTCCAGAAATAGGGGTGCAACGGTACAGATAACCCACGGTACGGTCCGTACCTCGGTTTTTTGGCCACGGTCTCGGTTCGGTTTCGGTACATGTCACAGAAAGAGACTGCTATTTCATCCTAAAAATATGTTTTTATTTTTCTTATGAGCATAAACAGAATGTCACAGTTGGAAGAATATCAATGTGTATGGAATAAATTAACACTCTAGTCTGTACTGAACAACACTTAAGTAATACAACCTCTTCAACTACCACTTATGAAATACAAAATGTAAACAAACACACTTTAGAATATTCAAGTGGATCCCAATTCCAAACCTTGATAACTGGGGTATGAGGTGATCAATATGAAAGAGAAAGTGCACTTTTACCTTTAAACAAACATAAATTAGCTTGTGGTTTGAATAAAAAAAGCAGAGCAAAATAATATATTAAAAAAAATACTGCATTCAGGATACAAAGTGCAATGTTATTTACTCATCATCCACTATTGAGAGATTCTTGTGCAAAAAGATGAGTCTATCAACACTGTCTGGTGCAAGGCGAGACCGGTTGGCACTAACAATGTCCCCAGCAGTGGAGAAAATTCTCTCACTAGGAACTGAAGTCCCTCGGACACAGAGGAGACGTTTTGCCGCTTTTGCTACATGAGGGAACTTGCACTCATTGGTCTTCCGCCACATGAAAGGATCAGCATCAACACCAATAGAGTCTGCTAACCTATATGAAGCAACTTCATCCTCAACAATCTGGGAAAGAGCCTTGACCTGGTCTTGTTTTTTAAAAACCTCCCCAAATAGCTCTGACATTGCTGTCTTCTTTGGAGGGGTAGAGGGCAAGGCTGACTCTTGTCCCTCTGTGGGTGGCATTGTCTCCGCTTGTCTCTGAAAGAACAATGACAAATATTTAGCATATAGAATAACAGCTGTAAATGTCTATGTTTGGCTCCTGTGAACTTAGTATAATTGCCACAATCGAGAATAGTTCAACTGCTGTTTTGTTTTATTGTTGAAAGATATGTATGTACAAGTATGACATGTTAAATCATACATTTTGACAACAAAAAAAATAATCATCAAATAAATATACAGCCATAGATTCACAGAAAATAAGATCATCATACCTGTGGTTAATACTCCAGGATTTCTGTGGCAAGATCTTTGTAGAGTGATCTCAAGGGAGGATTCATCAAGGGAGGGCAGGGATTTAAACCTGGGATCCAGGGCTGTGGCTTTTTGGAGGTACTTCTGAAGGTCAGAGTCAGTGTACCTTCTTCTATCCAGGTCCTGTGCAATGGCTTCTTTTGCTTCTTTGATAACTGTACTGTCTTCATCTCCAGGTACCATGGATTTGAGAATCATTTCCTTCAGTGGGAGGATCATTGAAATTGTGGGGGTTGTTTCACTGCTCATGAGTGTTGTAACAGTCTTCAGTGGTTTGAGTACTTCAATTAGTTGCTCTGCCATTTTTTGTTCTCCATCAGTCAACATTACAATGCCCGTGACGTGGCTCCTCAGGTTTTTGTCCATTGTTAATGCCGAAAAGATGGCAGGCTGCTGCTCAACATATCGTGACAACATGTCATGTGATGTGTTCCACCGAGTTATCACATCATTGACTAACTTGTGCTTTGGCAAGTTTAACATTTCCTGTTTCACAGCAAGTGTTTGGTTGGCTGTGGTGCTGCGGTGAAAAAAGGTGTCAACTTTCCTCACTTTCCCAAGGAGGCGGGACACACCGTTGATTGACACTGCCCTCTTGGCCGCGAGATTCACAGTGTGAGCAAAACAGCCAATTTAGGGTCCCAGCTCAACAGTTTCATTGACTGCATTAACTATGTTTGCAGCGTTATCTGTGGCCACGGGTATAGTTGTGTTTGGCCGTTCCAGCTTCCACTCAGTGACTGCATTTTTCAACTCCTATGTTAAATGCGCACTTGTGTGGCTTTCATAGAGTGGGCGGGTCTGCAGCACGGCACTTTTCATCTGCCAGTCCAACATGTAGTGAACCGTCACAGTCATGTAGCTCTGTGTTCCCCGAGAAGTCCAACTGTCCGTAGTCAGTGCGAGGCTTTCTGTTTTCGCCAAATCACTCTCGATGGCTTTGCGCGTTTTGTCGTAAAGACCAGGGATGACAACCGCACTGAAATAAGTGCGACTGGGCACAGCATAACGTGGGTCGAGCGTTTTCATTAAATGTTTAAACCCCGCATCCTCTACTACAGAAAAGGGCTGTAAATCTTTAGCGATACACAATCCCAGTGCACCGGTTATCTTTCTGTGTTTCTCCGAAGAGGCCCGGTAGGTCTGAGCAAAAGCATTCTCAATAGACAATTGTTTTTTTTCTCCTGGTGCCTGTTCGGGTCGCTCGACTGACCTGTGTTCAGGAAGCGTTATGTCTGGATGCTTTCGCTGGATATGCTTTGACATATTGCTCGTGTTTCCTTTGGAGTATGCGACATATGCCAAACAAAGTTTACAGACTGTGTAATTTCTGTTGATTGTTTTCCCTCCTTCGTCGTTGTACTCAACCCCAAAGCCAAAATGATTCCACACTGAAGATTTGAAAGATGCTGGTGCATCTTCAAATTTCTGTTTTTCGACTCCGCTAGAGCTCGCCATTTCTAAGTGTCTCTGTAGCATGTGTAGCCAAACAACTAGTAATATGAGCCAGTGAGTGACAGAAGTTAGCGAGTGGGTGCACAACAGTGATTGATTTGACACATTAACTTGCGGGGGCGGGCTTTCGTCTGCCTGGACAGGCAAACGCACCTGAAGGCGTGTAAAGCAAAAACTAAAAATATCAGCGTGAACTCAATGGCAAAACTGAAGTCCCGCAGGACACATGGGTAGATTGTCCCTTGCAGGGCTGACCGAACGGTCCGGGATTTTACCGTGTACTGTTGCATCCCTGTCCAGAAACAATGTCCCAGCAGGGGAATGGTCGCTGCACCCGCAGACGATCCAACTGCTGTGGGAAACGTTAGGCAAAGCGCAGGTGGACCTGTTCGCGTCCCATGAAAATGCTCATTGCCCAAACTTTTTCTCAAAAAGCAAAGACGCGCTGGCCCACGTTTGGCCCCGCTGTCCCCTGTATGTTTTTCCCCCTGTCTCGCTCCTGCCTCAAGTGTTGGAACGAATCAGGGAAAACGGATGCCCAGTGCTGCTCGTGGCTCAGCTCTGGACAAACCAGACTTGGTTCCCAGTCCTGATGCAGCTGACCAGCACTGCCCCTCAATTTGGCATCCTCGCCCGGATCTGTGGTCCCTACATACATGGGCCATCAACGGGTACCCGCTAACCTCCCAGAGGGAGTGTTAACCCTCTGGGGTCGGCCGTCACGCGGCCGTGATCTGCTCACTTTTTTTCTCATCAGTGCAAAAGAGACTCAAATTACTCTGTTGATTTTGATCTTACATGTAAGTGTTATACATCATTCAAAACTGTTAAATGTCTTCTTTTATTTGTGTACACTCATAATAAAAACAAAATGTTGTGTTTTTCGTAAAATAAAGAAAATGAACATGATGCGCGTTCTGCCGTCTCTCTAAATGTAAAGCTCATTCTGAAACGCGACAGAACATGACCTGTAACTCAGCTAATACTTGTCACTGTGACATGAAACATATGTCTTTACAACACTTTGAGTCTCTATTTTTAAATGATGTAAATCATATCAAAAACAAATATTCTCTGTTTAAGTAATTCGTATGAAAGCAAGGACGTACAGTTTCTCCAGCCTGACCTCATTAAAGTTAATGTGACCACGCCCGCGCGCAACAGCTGCTCGCATACTAATGAGCCATGTGGAGGAACGCAAACTGTTAACGACCTCAAAACAGATAATCCGCGACTTCAGTCTTCAGTCCTGCTCTTCACGTGTGCTGTGCTGTTTATCTTGGATTTACATCAGACGAGTTAGAAGAACACAATTTGATTATAAGAAGGATTTATAAGGTAAGACATGTCTTTGTTAGTAGCATGTTAGCAGCATGTTATTGTTGCATAAACTTGTAGCTACTAGTTAAACTGGTGCCAGACTAAAATGTACGTTATGAAATGTGATTGGAGTAAAACATGAAGCCTAATGCTAAATGTATATACATAAAAACATATGTTTGATAATTAAACAGCACGATACAGAAGGCTCGTATGATTGTGAATATTATGTTTAGACTTGTGTTTATTGTGTTTGTGGATATCTGCTCACACGAAGGTATGTATAATTATGTAAGAATATGCGATCGAGCCGGACCAAAAAACTATGAAACGTTATATAATATAACGTTTCATAGTTTGGTCCGGCTCGATCGCATTCAGTAAATGTTTGCACGCGCTGAGTTTGAGTCACGCGCGCTGTGGGTTTGAAAAGCAAAACAAACCAATCATTAGGCTTTATGGTTTTACTCCAGCAATCTCATCTCATAACGTTGTAACGAATGGAAACGTTTTAAGTAACATGATAATCCATATAGTTTTCTCTAATGTAGTGTTACTGAACTTTTTAGTGATTTATAGGCTGCCTAGCTGCTACAGGCTATTGTTATTATTTCATGCAGCCCTACATATGCCTACAACTACAAGGCACAACATATATTGGGAGTTCATATATGTAGTATATGTATGTATTTAGTAAATTTCATAATTTGAACCAGACAAATCTAAAATAGTTTCTCCTAATATCAGCATGTTCACAGCTGTTTTTTTGTTTTCTAAAAAAGGTTTTTACAGGGACCAGCACTGATGAGTCCAGCTGACATTCACGTGAGTCTCTGTACATGAACATGGTGAAAAATCAAACACCTTGGAGATGACAGGTATGTAACCTATATGTTTTAGGAATGGCACAAAGCTGTGTGACTGTCCAAGTCTCTGTCTTTAGATCAGTGTGTTTTACTAATGTGCTTTTTTTGCGAACAATCCGTTCATTGTGTAGCCTATCCCTAAATGCGTGCTGTCTATATGGGCCATAGATACTCGCAAATGTTCAGTTTTAGTTAGCCTATGACACTAATTATCATGCTTACTGCCTTATGCACTGTGAATACAGGTGTAAATGTTTGAAATGTAGCGATGTGTCGATCGCGAACGATCCGTTCATTGAGTGTACATAATAAATGCGTGCGTTCTATATGGGCCATCAACAGATAATCTGTTGTATACATAATGTATGCTAACAGTTATTTTGTTTTGTTTTTAGGAATGTGGCATCATGCTCTCCTTCTCCAGCACCTCGCAGAGGGACACGCAGGTCTCGTTCAGTTCTCAGTGCGATCGAGAATAATACTGAGTAAGTGCATAGACGTAATATCGTTTACATCGTCATAATGTAAAAGTTCCTATTATTGTGTGAAATTAATCCATGGTAATTAGTGATTGATAAGCGTAATAATAATACAGTTTCTTTGATTGTGTTATCAGCATGCATTCTATATGGGCCATCAACAGATGTTGTTGTTGTTGTTGATACTTTATTGATCCTTTGCAGGAAATTATATTGTCACGGCAGCTTTAACACTCAATAACAAAACATAATACAAAAAAAACAATAATACCTATATAGAATATTCAGTAACAGATGCATATTCAGTACAGAATATTCAATAACTCTGTTGTATACATAATGTATGCTAACAGTTATTTTGTTTTGTTTTTTAGGAAATTGGCTGCATCACGTTCTCCTTCTCCAGCACCTCGCAGAGGGACACGCAGGTGTCGTTCAGTTCTCAGTGCGATCGAGAATAATACTGAGTAAGTGCATAGACGTAATATTTTACAGATGAAATGTAGCCTAATTGTGTTTACATCGTCATAATGTAAAAGTTCCCATTCTTGTGTGAAATTACAAATATGTCTTTTTTAAATCCATGGTAATTAGTGATTGATAATGATAATAATACAGTTTCTTTGATTGTCTTATCAGCATGCTCACACTTTTTCTTTCTTCTTTTTTTATAACAGATGTGACAATGTCCAAGCACCAGTTCCGAAGAGAGCCAAGGCAAACAAGCAGACGAGCAACATGCAGTCCACGCTGTCATGGAAAACAGAGACCGATGTTGACATGGTTCCACAGACACTGCGATTTCTTCCTGCACGGGAAACTGGACCGCAACTGAGCTCTGTAGACTCGCATTCGCCCATGAGTCTATTCAAACAGTTTTTTTAAACCTGCGGTAGTTTTTTTTTAGTATTCTTTGAATAAAAATATTTTTTTTATAAAAAAAACAAGTTTGGTATTTTTATGTTTGTTTTTTTGAAAGGATGTGTTAAGTGATAGTAATGACTTTAAGTCTTTACATTCTTAGGAAAGAACGTAAATTCTATTTTGAATAAATGCTGTTCTTTTTAACTTTTTGTTCACCAGTGAATCATTCTTTGTTCAGGCTGCCTCAAAGCACCTTGATGGCCCATTAGCCATTGGGGGAGTGTCTTTAGTCTTCCCAGGTGTAAATCACATTAATATTCATGGGCATTAACACTCCCACGCATACAGCACTGCTGACCCAAAAACTGATGTAAGAAATTCAAATCGTTATATTGATGTTTCTGAAAGAGTGGTCAGAATGATTTTCACTTCATTTTGAAGTAAAAATTCTAGCCTACAAGAATAGTAACTCAACAGTATTGTTTTCAACTATTCATTATGTGTTAAATGGCCTTATTGCAGTGACATTTTTTTTTCCAAAACGTACTAACCACGCATATTATTTTTTTTCTATAAAATGCAAACAAGTACATCAATTTTGCTCACATATTATTGTAGCAGAGTTTGTGCTGAATACAGCAAATTTATATGTTGGCAAATGGTATGTTTTAAGTAGCTGAAATAAGCACAAATGTCAGGGCATATCAAAACACCGAAAGAGCCCCAAAACAGCTCAGACCTCAGAGGGTTAAACACGATCACACAGGAAGAGCTCCGTCTACTAGACGACTCTACTCCTCGAAATGGTCTGTGTTCTCTGCTTGGTGTCAAGCCCAGGACTTTTCACCCGTAGAATGCGGGGTTACGGAAGTACTTTCCTTCCTCCAAGAGCTACTGGATAAGGGCAGAACCCCATCCACGCTCAAAGTATACGTGGCGGCCATAGCAACGTTTGCAAAACCGGTGTCTGGCCAGTCACTGGGGAAGAACGACTTAGTTGTGCGTTTCCTCAGGGGAGCTCGGAGACTAAACCCTTCCAGGCCCCCTTCAGTCCCGATGTGGGACCTTTCCACGGTTCTGGAAGCCATAAAAGGGGCCCCATTCAAGCCAATCCATTTGTCAGACATGAAACATCTGTCTTTCAAAACGGTGCTTCTTATGGCTATCGCTTCAGTGAAGCACGTAGGGGACTTACAAGCGCTTTCAGTAAGCACGTCGTGTATGGAGTTTGGGCCTAATGACTCAAAGGTCATACTCAAACCTAAGCACGGGTACGTGCCGAAATCCCTCAACACACCGTTTAGGGCCCAGGTGTTTTCCCTGTCTGCCCTTCGGGTTCTCAATGAGGAGAAGGGCGCGAGTCTCCTTTGCCCTGTCAGGGCACTAAGAGCTTATGTGTCCAGCTCGTCTGGTTTTATAGAGACTGAGCAGCTTTTCGTTTTGATTGGCGGACGTTCTAAGGGACTTGCTGCATCAAAACAGAGCCTATCCAGATGGATAGTTGATGCCATAGTGATGGCTTACACCTCTAAGGGCCTGCGGTGCCCCTTGAGTGTCAGAGCGCACTCCACGAGAGGCGTGGCCTCTTCGTGGGCATGGTCTAGCAGTATCACCCTGCAAGATATCTGTACGGCCGCGCCTCGCCGTCTACATTTATAAAATACTATAACCTGGAGGTGTCCACCTTACAAGCTAAGCTTTTAGCGGTCTAGAATTCAGTGCTATCTGCCCCGCTGTGCGGCCCAGATACTGAGTTTGGCCTGCGTATCGCTCACTGACTGATACAGCAGCTCCATGAGTGTTGACACATGTATGGCCGCCCAGTTTAGGCTGAAAGCTTTCACCCTGGCTACGTGGTTTAATGGTCATATGATAAGCTCCTCTGGATGCTATTTTATAAGGAATGATGCTTCTAGCCTCTCTTCCTTCACTCTCTGTGAGTCTATGGTGATTATGCACTACATGCGCCCCGGGCTTCTGCCCTTGGGACTTTGGTGTTGGATCCCTGTATGCACGGCGTGTTACACTGTGTTCCTCATAGCATAAGATACTAGCAGTACGAGAGATACTCTCGTAAGAGAATGTACTCGGTTACCAACGTAACCTCTGTTCTCTCTAGAGAGGGAACGAGTACTGCATATCTTGCCGTGCTTAAAATACGCTCTGGTTCGCTTCGGCGATGAAAACCAGTTTGTATCAGTCTATCGACCTGCTTTATAGGGCGAGACCACGCCCTTTCTGGCAGGACGTGACGAAATGGGCGTGAAGTGCCCCCATTAGTCATGACGTCACGCAGAGCCACTCTCGATAGGCTGCTGCTTTTGCCGCAGGGCAGCCAATAGGCGTGTGAGCAGTCTCGCCTATGTCTGCTTGCTGCCGCAAAGCGTTTTACATTGATTAAAAATTAGGGATCATTTTTGGCTTCAATATCTCTCGAGGAAAAGAGGTTTTCCCCATAGCGTAAGATATTACGCAGTGCTCGTTCCCTCTCTAGAGAGAACAGAGGTTACATTAGTAACCGAGTACGTTTTACAAGTAGGCACGCCCTTAAAAGCTGGACAGTTTTACTATTCATTCAATTTCTGTGGGGAAAATGTCGCTTCTAGTTTATTTGCTCTTGGTGATCTTCATCTTGATTTCAACCTAGCACGGTAAGACAAGATTTGTTACAATCTGTTTTCCGATTTATTTGAACAAATATGTATGATGTATTGATGGTATAGGATTATAGGATTATAGGTATTAGTCTATCGTGATTTGAGTGACAACAAATCATACAGTCAGCCCAAATCAGTTTCAGTGGTGTTAAACCGGGAACTTTTTTTAAATGACTTCGTATAAAAAACAGGCAAATAGACATAAGAAAATACAGGGGTATCAGAGGGCTGACTGTTAGTAAGTATTATTTTACATCAGTGCATTAACTGATCAAATGTAGTTTGAATGTAATGTGAGTGAGCTTCTGCCAAATTAATAAAATGTACCCTAAACATGTTATTTACGGGGAGAACTAATTATATTTTGTAGAAAGGGTCTGTATTGTGAGTCTTGATGCTGTGGAAAATAGCATAATTTTCAAATATTTTTTTAAGGGTACTATTTATGTAATATACATTATGAGTCTATGAAAATATGAATTGGGTGTGTGTATAAGATCATACATGAGACTAATATGTTTGTCTGATGAGTGAAAGTCTGAATCAATGTTTTTCTGCTGTTTGTTTCCATGTGTTACATTACAAATCCAGACATATTTCTCTGCTCATAATCTGTAGGTGTCACGTTTTGATGTGTTCTGTTAATCTTTTGTGATCTTGTTTCCCCCTGTCTTTGTGGTTTTTGGTTTAGTCCTGTTAAGTTTTCCCGCTCCTCGTTTGTGTCCAATTTTATGCACCTGTTTTCAGTTAATTATTGTGTATTTAAGCCCTGTGTTTTCCCTCAGTGTTTGTCGATCGTCGTCCATGTGTGGTTGTGTTTCTGATTTCCTGGAGTTATTGTTCCTGTTTAAGTTTGGAAAGTTTTCATTTTGTTTATTAAAACATTTATATTGAAGCTTTCGTGTCCTCGTCTTCAGCACCTGCACAAACCCTGACAGAACGATCGACCATAACAAAAAAAAAGGGAATGAACTACGAACTCTGTGTCCCACAAGATGGCCGGGCTCTGGAAGAATATGCGGAGATATATCTCCATCTTTTCCGGGACTCTAATTGGGACGAGGAGTCCCTGACACATGAGTTTTGGAGTGGGATGGACGATACCCTCGCTCAGAGACTGTTGTTGGGAGATCTCCACCTCCCGTTAGTAAAATTCATTGCCCGTACGCTGTGGGTGTGTGGTTCCTCATTCACCGTGGGAGACATCCAGCCCGATCTCCACGGCCAGCAAGAGCCCATCACCTGCACGCCAACGCCTGAGCCCATTGCATGCACGCCAGAGCCTGACCCGTTTGACGACCTTCCAGAGCTTCTTCCCCCAGAGCCTTCACAGCCGGTCCCGTCCAGCCCAATCAAGCCTTCACCGCTGGTCCCGTCCAGCCCCGAGTTTCCTGATATGCTGGTCCCGTCCAGCCCCGAGTTTCCTGATATGCTGGTCCCGTCCAGCCCCGAGTTTCCTGATATGCTGGTCCCGTCCAGCCCTGAGTTTCCTGATATGCTGGTCCCGTCCAGCCCCGAGTTTCCTGATATGCTGGTCCCGTCCAGCCCCGAGTTTCCTGATATGCTGGTCCAATCCAGCACGGAGCCCGTTGACCCAGAGCCAGAGCCAGAGCCCGTTGACCCAGAGCCAGAGCCAGAGCCCGTTGACCCAGAGCCAGAGCCAGAGCCCGTTGACCCAGAGCCAGAGCCAGAGCCCGTTGACCCAGCGCCAGAGCCAGAGCCCGTTGACCCAGCGCCAGAGCCAGAGCCCGTTGACCCAGCGCCAGAGCCAGAGCCCGTTGACCCAGCGCCAGAGCCAGAGCCCGTTGACCCAGCGCCAGAGCCAGAGCCCGTTGACCCAGCGCCAGAGCCAGAGCCCGTTGACCCAGCGCCAGAGCCAGAGCCCGTTGACCCAGCGCCAGAGCCAGAGCCCGTTGACCCAGCGCCAGAGCCAGAGCCCGTTGACCCAGCGCCAGAGCCAGAGCCCGTTGACCCAGCGCCAGAGCCAGAGCCCGTTGACCCAGCGCCAGAGCCAGAGCCCGTTGAACGCCAGCGACGTCCAGAGCCAGAGCCCGTTGACCCAGCGCCAGAGCCAGAGCCCGTTGACCCAGCGCCAGAGCCAGAGCCCGTTGACCGCGCAGAGCCAGAGCCCGTTGACCCAGACCAAGCCCGTTGACCCAAACCTTGACCAGCCCCGTTGATGTCAAGTCAGTTCCCGATCATGAGCCTGTCCTCCCCAAGAAAATTTTGGGGGGGCGCCATACGCCTTCGCCGTGGCCGGCCAAAGATCCACGGAGACCCGAAAAGATAACACCGCCATGGCCACCTGAAGGGTCTATACCGCCATGGCCACCTGAAGGGTCTTCACCGCCGTGGCCACCTGAAGGGTCCTCACCGCCATGGCCACCTGAAGGGTCCTCACCGCCATGGCCACCTGAAGAGCCAGCACCGCCCTGGACGCCCGAGGGTCCCACAGCTCCGCCTTGGACGCCCGAGGGTCACACAGCACCGCCCTGGACGCCCGAGGGTCCCACAGCTCCGCCTTGGACGCCCGAGGGTCCCACAGCTCCGCCTTGGACGCCCGAGGGTCCCACAGCTCCGCCCTGGACGCTCGAGGGTTCCACAGCGCCGCCCTGGACGCCCGAGGGTCCAACAGCTCCGCCTTGGCCACGCCCACAGCCTGCACCGTCGTGGCCACGCCCACAGCCTGCTCCGCCTTGGCCACGCCCACAGCCTGCACCGTCGTGGACACGCCCACAGCCTGGACCGTCGTGGCCACGCCCACAGCCTGCACCGTCGTGGCCACGCCCACAGCCTGCTCCGCCCTGGAGGCTTCCTGGACCTGCACCATGCCCTCGTCAGCCTCCAGGGCGCCCACCCTCCCACCCCTTTGGATGTTATACGGCGCGAGGACGCGCCTTCGGGGAGGGGGGAGGTACTGTCACGTTTTGATGTGTTCTGTTAATCTTTTGTGATCTTGTTTCCCCCTGTCTTTGTGGTTTTTGGTTTAGTCCTGTTAAGTTTTCCCGCTCCTCGTTTGTGTCCAATTTTATGCACCTGTTTTCAGTTAATTATTGTGTATTTAAGCCCTGTGTTTTCCCTCAGTGTTTGTCGATCGTCGTCCATGTGTGGTTGTGTTTCTGATTTCCTGGAGTTATTGTTCCTGTTTAAGTTTGGAAAGTTTTCATTTTGTTTATTAAAACATTTATATTGAAGCTTTCGTGTCCTCGTCTTCAGCACCTGCACAAACCCTGACAGTAGGATACGTTAAAAAATAATTGTTTCATAGTTTTGTTTTTCTGTTAACTGTTTCTTCTTCATGTGCGTCTGGTGCACTGGTGCGTCAGGTGCGTCTGGTGATACTGCCAGTGGTTTTACTGGTATTGTTGCTGTTACTGGAAATGTCTGGTATTCTTATGCTGGTAATATTTATGGTTTAAACAGTTACATTAACCCTTACTTATCTACCTTTATCAGAAAACACTTTCCAACAGCGACTGAAACCAAAACCAGCTTTAAAGTAACACTAAGTAGTTTTTCAACCTTCATGATATATTTCCAAGACCCTTGTGATGGTAAATCGACTGCTTTACGTCAAGCGCTACAATAGTCATTATTTAGTTTTTCTTCGTTTCTGATGTCGCAATACATCATCCTTTCATGAAATCATGTAACATACTCTACCTTGTCTGTGGACATCGTTCATTCTAAAGCCGGTGCTGGGTAAACAGCGAGCGTGCGGGCGACGGTAGGCTAAATTATTTACGACAGCGGCAATGGACAATTTCGTTTCCAACCAGTAGAGCGACCGAAGAGGAAAAAATACTTAATGTTACTTTATTAAGCTTGGAATATCATTTATTTATTTTAAAATTGGTGAAACATTCAGGTATTTATTGTTCAATGTCTGTAACTGGACTTATATATGATACAGTCTGTATTAAATGTTGCTGCGTTAAACCTGATAAGTACTCATGGAGGAGTGTTAGAGCCTTAATAACACACACGTGTGTATACTTGATAAAACAATGCAAATAAACTTTTAAATCTTCATACATTAGGTTTTTAGATCTTTATGTTCATGGTTGAAATGTGCAAAAATTAAGTGTACATGAAGTTGTGAGGAAATATCTGTGACATTTTATGAGGTGCTGATTCATTCTTTCATTTTATTTTATTTTTTGGCATGCGGAGATGAAGACCTGTCGTGTTATTTAACTTTTTCTCTATCTCGTGTCTTTTTCAGTTCTATTGAGCTGTGATTGTAAAGAAGATTTTTGAAAATTATCACTGTTAGATGGAGACTAATTTGTTTTTCCAGTCTAGCCTCTAGCTTCAGACTTGCTTGGTTCTTTGGCAGCTTGATTATTGCTTGGAAACCTCTAGGGAAGTTGGTGCCTTAGTAATCTTCCTTTATCTTCTGTTATTCTGGGTGAGACCAATAAATTACTGACAAGACTAGCTAGGTGTTCGAGCTGGAAGCATTAGCGATTCGCATATACGTTAAGCAGGCTAATTCAACGTTAACGGCTATCATTAGGCTAACGGTTCTTTAACCTCGGTAAAGTCCGGTAAAATTTAAGAAATACAGCCAGACGGAGGTACCGTGACCTAAGCCTAGAATGCCCTCTGCTGACGTTTTTTTGTAGGCTACACAGACACATGCTTTTCTTACATTCAAAACTACCAAAACGTAGGGTATACCAATAACAAAGGGTCCGTGTGTCAGACACTTTACTATCTTGGGGCCACAAGTTACTATCTTGAGGCCACGAGTTACTATCTTGAGGCCACGGGTTACTATCTTGAGGCCACAGGTTACTATCTTGAGGCCACGAGATAATACCTTGAGGCCACCAGTTACTATCTTGAGGCCACCAGTTACTATCTTGAGGCCACGAGTTACTAACTTGAGGCCACGGGTTACTATCTTGAGACCACAAGATAATATCTTGAGGCCACCAGTTACTATCTTGAGGCCACCAGTTACTATCTTGAGGCCACCAGTTACTATCTTGAGGCCACCAGCGAGTTACTATCTTGAGGCCACGTGTTACTATCTTGAGGCCACCAGTTACTATCTTGAGGCCACCAGTTACTATCTTGAGGCCACCAGTTACTATCGTGAGGCCACCAGTTACTATCTTGAGGCCACCAGTTACTATCTTGAGGCCACGAGATAATACCTTGTGGCCACCAGTTACTATCTTGAGGCCACCAGTTACTATCTTGAGGCCACGAGTTACTAACTTGAGGCCACGGGTTACTATCTTGAGGCCACAGGTTACTATCTTGAGGCCACGAGATAATACCTTGAGGCCACCAGTTACTATCTTGAGGCCACCAGTTACTATCTTGAGGCCACGAGTTACTAACTTGAGGCCACGGGTTACTATCTTGAGTGCACAAGATAATATCTTGAGGCCACCAGTTACTATCTTGAGGCCACGGGTTACTATCTTGAGGCCACCAGTTACTATCTTGAGGCCACCAGTTACTATCTTGAGGCCACGTGTTACTATATTGAGGCCACCAGTTACTATCTTGAGGCCACAAGCGAGTTACTATCTTGAGGCCACCAGTTACTATCTTGAGGCCACCAGTTACTATCTTGAGGCCACCAGTTACTAACTTGAGGCCACGGGTTACTATCTTGAGACCACAAGATAATATCTTGAGGCCACCAGTTACTATCTTGAGGCCACGGGTTACTATCTTGAGGCCACCAGTTACTATCTTGAGGCCACCAGTTACTATCTTGAGGCCACCAGTTACTATCTTGAGGCCACCAGCGAGTTACTATCTTGAGGCCACCAGCGAGTTACTATCTTGAGGCCACCAGTTACTATCTTGAGGCCACCAGTTACTATCTTGAGGCCACCAGTTACTATCTTGAGGCCACGAGATACGATCTTGAGGCCACAAGTTACTATCTTGAGGCCACCAGTTACTATCTTGAGGCCACGAGATAATATCTTGAGGCCACAAGTTACTGTGTACAAGTTACAAGTTACAAGACTGTGTCTGCTTCCCGCACAATGTTAGGAAGATTGTTCCAGAGTTTTGGTGCTAAATAGGAAAAGGATCTACCGCCAGCAGTCGATTTTGATATTCTAGGTATTATCAACTGGCCAGAATTTTGAGATTGCAATAGACATGAAGGACTATAATGCGTTAAGAGCTCGCTCAAGTACTGGAGAGCTAAACCATTTAATGCTTTGTAAGTAATCAGCAATATTTAAAAATGTATACAATGTTTAATAGGCAGCCAATGCAGTGTTGACAGAACCGGGCTAATATGGTTATACTTCCTGGTTCTGGTAAGAACTCTAGCGGCTGCGTTTTGGACCAGCTGTAGTTTATGTATTAAGCGTGCAGGGCAACCACCCAGTAGAGCATTACAATAATCTAGCCTTGATGTCATGAACCCATAAACCAATTGTTCTGCATTTTTCATTGAGAGAATATGACTTAGATTTTTAAGATGAAAAATTTCACTTTTACAGATACTACACAGACCGGTGACTTTCAAATGTAAGATTGGTATCAAAGAGCACACCTAGGTTCCAGACGGCGGCGAGACGGAAACAATCATATCAACAACACTGTACAGAATCTATCTTAGTCATTTCTGTCTATCCAGATAAGTCCTTTCTGCTGTTCACAAGTGCACGGAAATCTTGTGACGAAGTGCCCTGAATCAGGCCGATCTAATCAGTCAAATCATGCGCGTAACCAGACTTTTCTCCTTGTACATCGACCCAGAGGATAACAAGGAGAGTAGAAGTAAGGTGTCCTGGGGTTAAACACTGTTGTTGATGATTAATCCCCTGGATATTATCAGGAAGGACTAAATAGTCCACAAGCAAACAAAAATCAACATTATACCATACGTGAATCAACACAGGCCACAAATAACCACGAATAAAACATAAAAAAACACCAACATCTTACATTGACTGAGCAGGAAATCCCATAGGTTCCCAGTCTGGTCTCCAGGCACCATCCACCATGCTATTAGCCTCAAACAAATCTTCATTACCTTACTAATATCCAAATCTAACATTACCTTACATTCCAGAGCAATAAGCACACTACCTCCCCCTAGTGTCAGGTAGTAGCTTTGGGTAGCTTTTAGTAGGGGAACTTGTGACAGGTCAAGACTGTTACAAGTTGAAAGGGCTTTTGTTTCATCAGCAAAGGCTAAAATGTTTTGCAAATATCTCAAAATTAATAACTACTAACTGCCATAATGCTTTAATCAAGTTTTTAATCACAACCATGAATAGGCCCTGTTCCACTGTCTGGCTAGTGAAAGTTTAGACCCTGTCGTTCAAACTGCCCCGCTTTAAGCAGGACTCAAAACTGGGCCTGTCCGCACGAGAGGCAGGCGATCTAACCAGTAGGCTAAAGTCTAAAGTTTGTGTTGATGCAAGCGATTAACCTTTTGTCTTGCTTAATAAAAAAGTAAGGAAATATTTTATGTTAATATTTTTGGTAATCAACATTACCCCACAAATGCTGTTGATTGAAGATAATTTGTACTGAATATTCCTTTTAAAAAACAAGAATATTTAAAGGGGCTGGATTAATGATCTCTACGCACTATTTACAGAAACATTGAACATTTTTGATGTAATTTTCAGTCCAGTTATATCTAGTTAATAAACTCCAGTATGTTCAGTTGTGGTGTGTGTGATGGTCAGACTTCCAGTTTGATCGTCCAGCTTCAGTCTGTCTCTGAATCTCCCATCAGGAACATCATCATATGTGGAGAAGATTTGATTTTTTTTCTTCATTTCAGCTATGAGGGCCTTTTCAGCTCCAAATGTCCTCAGCTCCGTGTCCACAGCCGACCTCTCTTGGGGTACTGGAAGGGACCATCCTGGTGGTGGTAGGAAGGATGGAGGGAAGACCGTCTTGGTGGAGGTGGAGAGGATGATGATAAGCGTTAGGATCTGCAAACTCAGATGAGTGTAAGTATGGATCTTTTATACTTCGCGCATTAGAATGCGATTGGATAGATGAGAAGGTAATAACGTAACAATTGAGTCTTCCTGTCAGAACGTACGCTAAGCTTACACATCTCATCAGATCTGTTTCTTCAGTTCAAACGTATCCAAAGCATGGAATTAAATCATTGAATATTGTTTTTATTGTTATTGTTCTTGGCTGCATATGCTTGAGCACACCTGCTAAAGTTGTCAGTGACATCCAGTGTGTGTTGTTACATTCCTGACTAGCTTCTGTTTTCTCATTTGTGTTTTCCTGTTTCCCAGGGGCATTTGTCTTCTTTGTGTGTGTTCTCTCTTTGTATGTTCTCTCTGGAAAGTCAGGCTGTGGTTGATGTGTCAGCGATGAATCGACTGATAAAAAGTTCCTTCTTCCTCAGTGTGGTTGTCCATTAAGGCCTTTCCAACAGCAGGAGTTTTCATTTGTTATGTAGTCATTTTTTGCTGTTTTGATGTTGTTTGCTTGATTAATTTATTCATTACCTTAATAAATTTACTTTTTGGTTAATTTAATTAGCGTGTGGCCTTGTTATATTCCCTGAGTCAGGTGGTTTTGTAAAGGTACTCAATACTCAGTCATTTTTATTTCTCTCCAAGTGAAGACAGAAACAAGTTAGAATAGAAATGTATAGAAAGAAAAGTAGTTTTAATGCTTCTCATTGGAGTATCATGGGATACATGCTTTTATCTTTGGTTAACAGGACCATCTGACCATCAACAACCTCTCATTTACATTTTTACGTATTGTTAATTTTATTCAGTTAGGAAATGTGTGGACTCAGCGTGATATTTATCGAAGCTTGATTCCATCATAGAATAAAAATAATAATAAAGGTAAGTCACCTCACAAGTCTGATATTTTCTTGCATTTCGAGTTAATTTCACGCAATCATAACTTTACAACTCGCAACTGATATTTTTAAGCTAGCAATTGTGAGATAAATAGTCACAGTTAACTCCTTTTTTTCCATGGCGGAAACAAGCTTCCATAGATACTTCTATAGCCCTGACATTAATACAGAAGCATTTTGCAGTCAGTTATTATGCTTATTGTGTAGTTTTACCAGCAGGTGCAGGTCCACCAGGTTTTATGTATTAAGTCTCGTATTATTCATGTTACATGATTTGCATATATGCAGATTAGAACATTCACTGAGTCATAGCTCTACCTTTCATTCAGGCTGTCAGGGTTCACTAACTAGTTTTACAAAAACGCCGTTAAAGCAGCACACTTTTATGAATAGCCATTCATTTTTTTGTGGGCAAATGTTGCTTCTCTGTAATTTGCTCTCAGTGATCTTCATTTTACTCCTCCACGGTAAGACTGAGGTTTGTTATAATCTATTTTCTGGTTTGTTATAATCTATTTTTTGGTTTGTTATAATCTATTTTCTGGTGTCCATAGGCGCTGTAGTTATAGAGTTTATTATAGAGTTGAGAAGTTGCTATTCTCTATGCATCAGTGCAAAAACTGATTAAATGTATCTAGAATGTGATGTAGCCTAAATTGCTTTGGACAAAAGGTTCTGCCTAATTAATGAAATATAATGTAGCCTAAACACGTTTACGTCGGAGATTCAAACAGTAAGAAAACAATAATTTAGTAGATCATCACACCACATAGGCCTATTATCCGTGTCTTAATGCGGTGAGGGGCATCTGAAGTATTTGTAATATTAATCTGTAATATTTATAATGAGTCAAATGTAATAAAAAATGTATTATATAAATGTGTAAATATAGGAAAAGAGGGCAAAAAAAATTATGCTGTGCAGGATCATTTTTACAGTTGTGATCAAAAGTTTGTAGAATTCCAAATGTATTTTACCAAAATAAGAGGTATCATAAAATGCATGTTATTATTTTAATTAGTAGCCTACTGCACTGAATAAGATATAAATTATGTATACATATAGTCCACAAGACAAAAAAAAAAAGTGGTTCAACCTGGATGATCCACAACTGTTTTGTCCTTGTCTTGTGATGGTTGTTCTGGAGTCCCTTGTTTGTTCTGAACAGCTAAACTGTTATTCAGATTTTCTTTCCAGCATCTTTTGCATATTTAAACCGTTTCCAGCAGTGACTGTATATGAGATCCATCTTTTCACACCGAGGACGATTGAGGGACTCAAACACAACTATTACAAAAGCTGCAAACCTTCACTGATACTCCAGAAGTAAACATGATGCATTAAGAACCAGGCGGATAAATCTTTCAACAGGATGAAGATGTACAAAAATTTTTCTCAGTTTGATTGAATATAATTTTTTTTTTTCATTTATTTCTGCCCTTCGAAAGCAACAGAAGATACATGTCTCCCAGAAGAAAAATTAAGTAAAATACCTTTATCTGCACATCAAGACGTTTACAGCCCTGTCTCCTAATGTATGTTCACTTCTGTATCAGTGAATGTTTGCAGCTTTTGTAATAGTTGTTCAAATATGTCAGAATCCAAAAATATTTGTCATCTTAAAATCTTAAAGGGGTCATATAATGGTACATGCACTTTTACAAGTTGATTGTACTGCAATGTGTGTTGTCAGTGCATGTACACAACCATCATATAATGATTAAAATCCATCCAGTGGTTTTGTTTTAATCTCCTTATATGTTTTCCCCTGCCTCAAATCGAGCCGTTTGACCGTGTGACGTCACACGGTCGCACGCCCCTCCCACGGTTGTTGATTGACAGCAGTGTTTCAACACAGACCCGCCCTGAGTGAGCTGTCATCATATAGTCCGTCATTGTTGATACACTGGAGCAGAATGGCGTCTAAGCGATTGTGTTGTTCTGTTCTTGGGTGCAATAACAAACGCAAAAATCATTCTGATGTTTCTAAATTTAAACCGCTGAAGACGCAGTGGCCTAGTTTTGTTTACGAAGGGAATATTCCCCCACGATCAACGTCAATACTTTCATGTTTGTGCGAATCATTTCTCACTAGACTGCTTTATAAACGAGGTGGGTCAGTATAAAGCTGGTTTTGCTAAGAAGCTGCTCCTGAAAAAAATTATCGGTACCAACTATTTATGTTCCCTCTGCACCTAAAGTTTTATTAATCTTTATATTAATCTTTGCAAATTGCAGGAAAAAGTTTTTCATGACCATTAACGTCAATCTGTCAATGAACTAACGTATACATCAGTAAACACAGCGTTCGTATCTCACTACTCTAACGTTACCCTGCCAGTGCATACAAAGATAGATCAAAGTAACATTACGTTAACCAACCATTCAGAAACGTCCTCAAGCCTTAATTGTCGAACTTCGGTTGCACAGATGTGTCCTCAGAGACTCCTGCTGCCATTCTCTCTCCAAAATATCCCTCAACTGTTGTCAATACAACACTTCACGTGCGCTGTGCCTATGCCCGCAGAACAGAGGGGCGGGGTTTCTTATTTAAAGGCATATGCACTGAAACGGCTTGCTGAAAACAGAGCTGATTTTGACCAGGTAAAATGGTGTTTTCTTAAAATACTAATGAGAATTTTTAATAAAAGTATCTTACAAAGTTTTCATTTAGACCATAAACATTCATATTAACTTGTATAAAACGTCTCGGTTACGTATGTAACCCTAGTTCCCTGATAGGGAACGAGACGCTGCGTCAAGCGCTGTGGGAACGCCCCTGCGTTGTGCGTCATGAAGCACGTATGGAATCAGCCCAATGGAGAGATGGAACGTCAAGGCGGGTGATGTCATTGACCAGGAAACTATAAAGCACCCCAAAAACACAAGCGCATCAGCTTCTGAAAGGCCTGAAGGAGCGCTAATGGGAGTGCCGGGAGTATGGCAGAATGACGCAGCGTCTCGTTCCCTATCAGGGAACTAGGGTTACATACGTAACCGAGACGTTCCCATTCAAGGGATCTTCGAGCTGCGTCAAGCGCTGTGGGAACGCGAATACCCATGTCGCCATAGGACCAAGTGACCGTCATGTGAGAACTAGCGCACAGAGGACGAGAGCACCTGTGCCCCAGGGGTAGAGCTTAAGTCTAGATCATAAGCGTATGCGGTGAGGACCACCCAGCCGCAACACAGACATCACTCAGAGATACTCCTGACAATAGAGCTTTAGTAGCAGCCATACTCCTGGTAGAGTGCGCTCGTACAGCCAAAGGTGAAGGCTGACCAGCCGACTCATAAGCAAGTGAGATAGCCTCGACCACCCACTTGCTCATTCTTTGTTTAGACGCGGGACACCCTTTCCTGGGTGGCCCAAAACACACAAATAGTTGTTCTGATTTTCTCCACAGGGCAGCTCTGTGGACATTGGCGTTTAACGCCCAAACAGGGCAGAGTAAATTAACCTGTTAACCTTCGCCAGAGCGAGGGCGCTCTGAGCGTTTTTTTTTTTTTTTAAATCGTTCAAAGTTACTATCAGATTCAATGTTAATACCTTGACAAACTATACATCATTAAAAAGATATAAGACTGAAGGTTTAGTATTTGACCACTATTGTATTCTGAGAATCTTATAGTGACAGTTATGTCTTAATTTGTGTCTGGAGTTATGTAATCAAAAAATGAGTTGATACCTTTGATATGAATTATGAGCGTCAGCCGCTTCCATTCAGAAAAAAACTCCAGTGAGATCGTCATGACAGAGCTTGACAAAACAACGTCCATCAGGGCTTTTAGTTCAAAAGTGTACAGATTTGGAGAAATATTGATAGATTCTCATAGGTTTACATCAGATTTATATAGACAGGAATCATATTTATTGAATATCTACCCAAATGCGTCGATTTAATCATGAGCGCTGGAGACTCTGATGTACTGTGTTTTCAATACATACAGGCAGCCTGAGGGCGCCCTGTGCACATATGCAGTCCAAATTTGGAACACGAAGAAGAATCATATCATGTGACATTTCAGGAAGTCCATCACGACGTAAACACTAACAGAGATCGCTGTAACATGCAGATAAAGATGTTTTGAAGACAATAAACATGATTGCAATGATATTTGGTTTACCTGTGTTCTTCGAGCCATGTCAGGTATTTTCATAATAATAGATTATATTTATAATGTAATGCTAATCGATATAGACTTTATCATCGTGAAGAATACTATAAAATACTATATTTTCTGTCCGATTTTTTTTATCTGAAGCCAAATCAGAGCACAGAAGGTTATTTAAAACACTCGACTTGTGCTATAAAGTAAGTTTTAGAGCACAAACATGGTTTTAATCTCATAAATTGTCGTGTATTGATGGTGTGCTAAGCTAACATGCTAGCTAGCCCTTGGTGCACCTGCTACCTAGCTGTTATATTTATGAATATTTCTAAATAGGACTGCTTGCTGAAATGTTTCTTTTTTCAAGAAGGTCATTTTATATAGTTTCAAATGTAAGGTGAGAACTTTGAGAACTTTCCCTAAAAGAGATTAGGGGTTGAAACAGTGTGAATAGCCAGTCGTTAGTAATTATAATGCAGACAAAAGAAAGCATATTTAGAGCAATAACCAGAGGCTGGAGAGGTGTGAATGTGTGCAGGGGAGACTACCACTGAATGGAGATCGTTTAGACCACAACACAATAGAGAAAATAGACTGAATAGATGCTTAGAAAATGACAATAAACATCAGTTTGCTTTTTAGAGTCTAATCAAAATAAAGTCGTTTGACATGATCTTGAAAAACATTTAACTAAAAAAAGATTTTTAGACATATCATCTTCAGATTTTAAATATAACATGGTCAGACATGTGGCTTTAGCTGCAGTGCATTTCTAGATTGCTACAGGGCCAACTTCAATTTTATTTTCATGAAAATATTTCATAAAAATAAATTTCTAATAACTTGACAAAACTTTGAATCTATTTATAACATTTATTTTTCATTATGACAATAATTAATTCTACATTTGCAATAAACTGCCAGGTGTCAGCTTTCAAATGAGATCATACTTGTGCTTTTAGAACAAATGGTTCATGAACTGTATCTGTTTCAGTTTGGGTATGCCATTTCTGGGGATTTTTCAAAATTGGGGGTGAAGCTTAACAGGTTAAGTTTCTCCTGGTCTGACGACAGAAATGGAGGATGACAGAAAGGCTGCAGAACTGTGGGTCTAACAACATTAGTAGGGACCTTTGGAACGTAACCTGGTATAGGATGTAGAAAAGCCTTAACCATGACAGGCGAAAATTCCAGGCACGAGCGTGAAACCGATAGAGCCTGCAAATCTCTGATTCTTTTTAGTAAGGAGATAGCTAGTAGAAAGATAGTTTTAAACGTGAGAAACTTCTCGGGAACTTCTTCGATTGGTTAGAAAGGAGCTAGGGATAGACCTTCCAGTACAAAGGCCAGATCCCAGGTCGGCACCCTCGTGCGAACTGCTGGCCTCAGCCTCAAAGTGCCACGAAGGAAACGAGTTATAAGTGGGTGTCTCCCGAGAGAAAACAGCCAGTGCCGCCACATACAAGTGTGGAGGGGGATAACCCTGTGAAGAAACACTCCTGCAGGAATTCCAGCACTGCACCCACTGGGCAGTTAACTGGGTCCTGCAGGTGTTCTCCACACCAAGAAGTGAAAAGTTTCCACTTCAAGGCATAAAGCTTCCTCGTGGATGGAGCTCTGGAGTGAAGAATGGTCTCAACAACCTCGGTTGAGAGACCGGAATCTATGAGCTGGGCCCCCTCAGAGGCCAAGCCCACAATTTCCATAGCTCTGGGCAGGGGTGAAATATCGTGCCGCCCGTCTGAGAGAGTAGATCCCTCCTGAGGGGGAGCTCCAGCGGAGAGCCGTCCAGGAGAGAAATCAGGTCCACAAACCATACTCGGGCCGGCCAGAACGGGGCTACTAATAGTAGGCTGACCCCGTCCCGGCGGACCCTCTCCATAACTTCCGGTAGCAGAGCAATCGGGGGAAAGGCGTACAGACGTGACCTCGGCCACGGCTGCACCATAGCGTCCAACCCCAGGGGGGCTGGATGACTGATGGAGAACCACAGATGACAATGCGTGGTCTCCTTGGAAGCGAATAGGTCCACCTCGGCGTGACCAAAACTCAACCAAAGGAGCTCCACCACCTCGGGGTAAAGTCTCCATTCCCCCAGCCTCGGCCCCTGCCTCGACAGGGAATCCGCTACCACATTCAAATACCTAGGAAGATACATTGCTCTCAGTGATAGTAATTTCCCTTGGGACCACAGGAGGACCTGACGGGCCAACTTGTAAAGCCGGCGAGACCGCAGGCCCCCCTGATGATTTATATAAGAAACCACCGACGTATTGTCTGACTGAACTAACACGTGATGACCTCTCAGGTCTGCTAGGAAGTGTTTCAGAGCCTGAAACACCGCCAACATCTCTAGACAATTTATGTGCCACGATAGATGATGGACCTGCCACAGACCTTGGGCTGGACGACCACTCATGACAACCCCCCACCCTGTGAGGGAAGCATCCGTCGTTAGCGTTACACGACGACAAAGAGCCCCCAGCACAGGACCTTTGGATAGGAACCAAGTTTCTTTCCACATGACCAGAGCACGAAGGCAGCGCCGCATGACTTTGATCGTGCGGAGCGGATTTCCCCTCGGGGAGAATCCCTTGGCCCTGAGCCACCACTGTAGCGGTCTCATGTACAACAGGCCGCAAGGTTGGATGCTGCTGCCATCAGAACCAACGGTCTCTGAAACTGCTTTACAGTGAGTAGCTGGTCTAGCTTTACTTGTTTCACAGCTGAGAGAATCGAAGCGATGTGGGTCGGAGAGAGTCGCGTCTGCATCGAAACTGAATCCCAAACTACACCCAGACAAGTGGTCTTCTGAGACGGAGATAAAACACTTTTCTTTGCGTTCAGCCTCAACCCCAACTTCCTGATATGAGCGAGAATGACATCTTGATGTCGAACCGCCATCTGCTCTGACTGAGCTAAAATCAACCAATTGTCGATACAAGGATACGAATGCCCTGTAGGCTCAGCGGCACTAGTGCTGCATCCATGCATTTCTTGAAAGTGCGGGGAGATAAAGCTAGGCCAAACGGAAGAAACCTGTACTGGTATGCCTCGCCCCCAAAGGCGAACCTCAGGAACTTCCTGTGTTGTGGAAGGATGGAAATGTGGAAGTATGCGTCCTTTAGATCTATCGTGACAAACCAGTCCTCAGATCTAATTTGTGACACGATCTGCTTGATAGTGAGCACCTTGAATTTTAGCTTCCCTACCGAGCGATTCAATAGGCGCAGGTCTAAAATTGGAAGCAACCCCCCGTCCTTCTTCGGAACAATGAAATATCGGCTGTAATAACTTGACTCCAAACTGGGAGGAGGAACCCGTTTTATAGCCTCCTTTTGAAGAAGCGTTTTCACCTCTTGTTCCATTACCAGAGCCTGCTCGGGGGCCCTCCACTGTGGGCAGAATCCCTCTGAATTTTGGTGGACTACACCTGAATTGGATAGCATTACCCTTTTCTACTGTCTGCAGGACCCAATGAAATATTTTTGGAAGGCTTTTCCACTCTGCCAGAAAATCTACTATGGGTACCATTCTCTCGAGACTGGCCTCTGGTGTAACTTAAGCAGCAAACACAGCACCCTTTAACGGCGCACCGGCATGGAACGACTGGTTTGACTGCTCTGAGACCCTCCTCAGAGGGAGCGAGCATCCCTCGGGAAAGCGCTCGCTAGGACCGTCTACGCCATCTACGTCTACGTAGAATGGCCCCCTGAGGGCACCGAGGAAGAATGGGCACCGTAAAAAGAGGTGAACACCTTTCCGCCTCGGTGGGGACCACCCTCAGCATCCTGAACGCCTCGGCGTCAGGAATTCTTCTTGGTCGAAGCCTCCTTAGACAATATCACTGTCCTCAGATCAGGTCTATTACTAGAAAGCTTCGGCTGAGAGTGCCGCGCCTGAGCCCACTGTCCAGCAGGGGGAGCACAAGATGCGACACTCTGCTTCTGCTGCGCCCTATGGGATGAGCTCGTAGACAGCTGGGGCTGCTCCCACCCAGCAGCCCCAGGGACATGAACTTTTAATGGGAGAAATTTTTTGAAAGCTGCAGCTTGATTCTTCTCTTCCTGAAACTTATCTATTACAGAATTTACAGCATTGCCAAATAACCCCATAGGAGAGAGAGGAGCGTCTAAAAGAAAAGCCTTTTCTTTCTCTTTCATATTAGTCTGATTTAACCAAAGATGTCTTTCTTCGTCCACCAGAGCTGCCATGGATCGACCCACTAGCTTGGCCGATTCTCTGGTGGCATGCAGGGATAAATCAGCAGCCTGATGCAGTTCTCGAACTACGTCAGTACTGACCTCCTCACTCTCACTCACGTCCCTCAGCAGGTCAGCTTGGTATGCCTGCAAGATTGACATTGTATGAAGACATGACGCAGCCTGACCTGCCACCGAATACGCTGTACCCACCAAAGCAGATGTATTTCTGAGGGGCTTGGTGGGTAATACCAGTGTCTTAAATGATGATGCCGCCTCGGGGAAGAGATGGCTCGCAAGCGTCTCTTCCACGCGAGGCATAGCACCATAACCATATGCTTTAGCCCCTATTATATTTAAATATATGTCGATGTCTGGGGACTAAATATTCTGTATGAAACCGGTTTCTTCCACGATCTCGACACCTCAGTGTGGAGATCGTGAAAGAACGGCAGACACCGGCGTGGAGGCTGAACACGTGAAGGCAAAAATCTTTCATCAAGTTTTGATTTTGACAAAGACTCCTGTCTAATCACTGGCCATTCAATATTGAGTTTTTCAACTGCTCTTGTTAAAACCTCCATAAGCTCATCACTTTCGGGAGTGTAAGGTGGCGAATCCTCAACATCTTCCCCAATACTAACAACATCCAGCTCCTCAGAACTGGATAATTGCAGTACTGGTGCCTCAGCCCGAGCGGAAGAAACCTCAGTGCGTGCTTCCGAACCCGGGACTGAGGCACGGGATCTCACAGGTGAAGGCAGAGATAAGGCAGAGCCCGTCTCTAACCCCGCTGAGAGATCCATCTGCGATCCCCACGATAAGCGCCACCGCTCTGCCTCGGCAGAAGCGGGACCCGAACCGCGGGGAGCGCGCACCGAACCGCCCCCCTCCTCAAAGAGCGCCCGGCGGGAGCGGAGCGTCCTTAATGGCAGAAGCTCGCAATGCTCACAATCAGCCCCCTCGAGAGAAGATTGGGCATGCTGCACTCCCAAACAAACAACGCAAAGAACGTGTGTATCCCCGCCCGTTAGATAGCGCAAGCAGGGAGGAACACACTTCTTAACCCTCTGAGGTCTGAGCTGTTTTGGGGCTCTTTCTGTGTTTTGGTATGCCCTGACATTTGTGCTTATTTCAGCTACTTAAAACATACCATTTGCCAACATATAAATTTGCTGTATTCAGCACAAACTCTGCTACAATAATATGTGAGCAAAATTGATGTACTTGTTTGCATTTTATAGAAAAAAAATAATATGCGTGGTTAGTACGTTTTGGAAAAAAAAATGTCACTGCAATAAGGCCATTTAACACATAATGAATAGTTGTCCACAATACTTTTGAGTTACTATTCTTGTAGGCTAGAATTTTTACTTCAAAATGAAGTGAAAATCATTCTGACCACTCTTTCAGAAACATCAATATAACGATTTGAATTTCTTACATCAGTTTTTGGGTCAGCAGTGCTGTATGCGTGGGAGTGTTAATGCCCATGAATATTAATGTGATTTACACCTGGGAAGACTAAAGACACTCCCCAATGGCTAATGGGCCATCAAGGTGCTTTGAGGCAGCCTGAACAAAGAATGATTCACTGGTGAACAAAAAGTTAAAAAGAACAGCATTTATTCAAAATAGAATTTACGTTCTTTCCTAAGAATGTAAAGACTTAAAGTCATTACTATCACTTAACACATCCTTTCAAAAAAACAAACATAAAAATACCAAACTTGTTTTTTTTATAAAAAAAATATTTTTATTCAAAGAATACTAAAAAAAAACTACCGCAGGTTTAAAAAACTGTTTGAATAGACTCATGGGCGAATGCGAGTCTACAGAGCTCAGTTGCGGTCCAGTTTCCCGTGCAGGAAGAAATCGCAGTGTCTGTGGAACCATGTCAACATCGGTCTCTGTTTTCCATGACAGCGTGGACTGCATGTTGCTCGTCTGCTTGTTTGCCTTGGCTCTCTTCGGAACTGGTGCTTGGACATTGTCACATCTGTTATAAAAAAAGAAGAAAGAAAAAGTGTGAGCATGCTGATAAGACAATCAAAGAAACTGTATTATTATCATTATCAATCACTAATTACCATGGATTTAAAAAAGACATATTTGTAATTTCACACAAGAATGGGAACTTTTACATTATGACAATGTAAACACAATTAGGCTACATTTCATCTGTAAAATATTACGTCTATGCACTTACTCAGTATTATTCTCGATCGCACTGAGAACTGAACGACACCTGCGTGTCCCTCTGCGAGGTGCTGGAGAAGGAGAACGTGATGCAGCCAATTTCCTAAAAAACAAAACAAAATAACTGTTAGCATACATTATGTATACAACAGAGTTATTGAATATTCTGTACTGAATATGCATCTGTTACTGAATATTCTATATAGGTATTATTGTTTTTTTTGTATTATGTTTTGTTATTGAGTGTTAAAGCTGCCGTGACAATATAATTTCCTGCAAAGGATCAATAAAGTATCAACAACAACAACAACATCTGTTGATGGCCCATATAGAATGCATGCTGATAACACAATCAAAGAAACTGTATTATTATTACGCTTATCAATCACTAATTACCATGGATTAATTTCACACAATAATAGGAACTTTTACATTATGACAATGTAAACGATATTACGTCTATGCACTTACTCAGTATTATTCTCGATCGCACTGAGAACTGAACGAGACCTGCGTGTCCCTCTGCGAGGTGCTGGAGAAGGAGAGCATGATGCCACATTCCTAAAAACAAAACAAAATAACTGTTAGCATACATTATGTATACAACAGAGTATCTGTTGATGGCCCATAGAACGCACGCATTTATTATGTACACTCAATGAACGGATCGTTCGCGATCGACACATCGCTACATTTCAAACATTTACACCTGTATTCACAGTGCATAAGGCAGTAAGCATGATAATTAGTGTCATAGGCTAACTAAAACTGAACATTTGCGAGTATCTATGGCCCATATAGACAGCACGCATTTAGGGATAGGCTACACAATGAACGGATTGTTCGCGAACGAACGACACATCACTAACTTACATTTCAAACATTAAACCTGTATTCACAAACAAGTATTTACGCATGATGAAGTGTCATAGGCTAAACAAAACTGAACATTTATATATAACATATTGTATTTAGACAGAATCTATCACGTTTTTACCAGAGTCTGAAATATCACATATAACCTAGCAGTTATTCCCCAAAAAATGCATTACACATAGGCTAAGGCAGTAGGCTATTTTAGCATGATAAGTCATGGGCTAACCAAAACTGAACATTTATATATAAAATATATTGTATTTAGACAGTATCACGTATTTTACCGGAGTCTGAAATATATTTATCTCAATCACATAACCTAGAAGTTATTCTCGAACAAAATGCACTACACATAAGGCAGTAGGCTATTTAGCATGATAATCAGTGTCATAAACTAATCAAAACTGAGTGAAAAATATGTATGCTACAAATATGTTCAGAGAATATCACATTTAAAAAGTTTACACGAGCATACAATGTTAGGGATATTGTGAGGTATTTCCTATGTCAAAAGCTAGCCAAAACTAGGCAAAATATAAAATTTATTTGAGCTATATATGATAAGAAAACGAATTATAACACTAAAAAACTTACTCCGAACTTCTATCCTCGGTTGGATCAATTCGTTCTTGAAAATGCAGCCTTTTCGTCGTCCGAATTGCAATCTTCCTCTGAAGAAAATGTGAATTCGTCATCACTGTCCAGAATCATCTGAAGGGCCTCTCTGTCGGAGTAGCGTGCTGCTGCCATCCTCCAAACGCGATGAACTAACAGTGAATGATCTGAAGAAGCTTCATGTTTTTGTGGCTTGATCGCGGGGCGTGCCGCGTGTGCGATGCATAGATCACCTATTTTACCATGTGAAAAGCGCTGGGGGCGTGGCGATCTGAGCTGATTAATGATAATGAGGGGAGAACGAAACAACTGTAACTCTCCTTGGTTTCAAACGGATTACATAAACTGGAAATATAATTTTTTTAGTAGCTTACTTCATTTAAAAGAAGAGAATCTCAGCTTCATAAAGAGACATCTCTCGTATCTCTGTGACAAGTATTAACAGAGTTACAGTTATTTTTTCGGACGCGTTTCAGAATGGACTTCACTGACGGAGAGAAGGTAAAACGCGCATCGTGTTTATTATTCTTTATTTGACGAAAAGCACAACACTTTGTTTTTATTGTGAGTACCCTAAAAAAAATAGAAACTAAACAGGATCTAATGATGTACAACACTTAAATGTAAGATAAAAATCAACAGAGTAATTTGAGTCTCTTTTGCACTGATAAGGAAAAAAGTGAGCTCATCACGCCCCCGTGACGGCCGACCTCAGAGGGTTAAACTGCTGTTCGTTCGCCATTCTCTCAATATATATATATAAATTGTTTGTGTGGTGCAGAGTATGTAGGGACAGACAATATTCACACAGGGACCGATTCACATACAGCGCGACTGAAGGCACAGAAGCCGATGCGCTTGTGTTTTTGGGGTGCTTTATAGTTTCCTGGTCGATGACGTCACCCGCTTTGACGTCCATCTCTCCATTGGGCTGATTCCATACGTGCTTCATGACGCACAACGCAGGGGCGTTCCCACAGCGCTTGACGTAGCTCGTTCCCTTGAACGTTCCCTTGAAAGGGAAATGGCATTATATGACCCCCTTAATGATCTGTAGAAAAACATTTTCACAGCCGTATTGTATAATTGCTTTTAGCTTATGTTTCTTCTTCAGGAGCTTCTGGTGTTGATACAGTTGAAGTGTCAGTGATGGCGGGAGATTCAGTCACTCTATACACCTGTCTTCAAACAAACCAACAAGAAAAGATTAGATGGTATTATAATGAGACTCTCATTGCTCACATCAGTGGAAATCTCAGTGTTATCTGTACAGATGTTCAGTGTAATGAAGATAATGAGAGATTCAGAGACAGACTGAAACTGAATCATCAGATTGGATCTCTGACCATCACAAACATCAGAAACACACACTCTGGAGAATATACACTGAAGATATTCAGCAACAGCATAGGCAGTGAAACGATCTTCAGTGTAACTGTCCAAGGTGAGTCATTTAATAACGTTTAAATGCAGATTATATATTTTTAAAGCACATTGTTAATGTGTGTTTACAGGCACAGACCAAAATGTTTCTTTTCAGATCGAGAGTCAAGAAAGGGCTTATGCAAAGTCATGTTCACAGTTCTCTCATGTTGTGTAGTTTTTGTTTGTTTTCAGCAAAATATCCTCTAGCATCTGTCGGGTTTGTGTTTCAGGTGTTTCTGCTGCTGAAAGAGATGAAGTGAAGAGAAACGAGGGAGAATCCGTTACTTTTGATCCTCCTGTAACAAGAAAACAAAATAATGTGATGACGTGGTATTTTATTGACATTGTCATCGCTGAAATCACTGGAGATCCAAATAAAACCTGTACAGATGATCAGTGTGAAGATGGTGATGAGAGATTCAGAGACAGACTGAAGCTGGATCATCAGACTGGATCTCTGACCATCACACACACCAGAAACACAGACTCTGGAGAATATAAACTACAGATGATCTTCAACAACAGCAGCTTCAGCATCACTAGAGTGAAGAGATTCAATCTTGCTGTCATTGGTGAGAATATTTTAATCCTTCATTGTATTTTCCTTTGAGGAATGAAAAAAAGCGGTAATATTTTTAGATCAAAACAATGTTGAGTTGTTGAGTTTTTTGAGCTTTGCCCAAGTAACAATTTGACTATTTGACTATAAACTAAATACTTTGAAAAATACATAATGTTAGTTTTCCAGTGAACGCTGCTGTTTCTGGTTGATATAGCTGATGATCAATAAAGAAGGGTCTAAAGTAAAAAAATATTAAAGGTACAATATGCAAGATTATTTCGCCACCAGGGGTCGCTTACCTCTTACAATAACAAAGGCGTATATTAATGACGTATATTCCGCATTAAGCGGAATTATGGATCTTGTCGTCAAGCTGATGGATCTTTTATGGATGAGTGAATACAGTGATGTTTTTAAACTTGACTGTAGTATGAAGCAGGGCGCGATTGCTAGACCTACACCATCGCCACACACAACACGAGTCCCGCGGATATAAAGGAATAAGGACATTTAATTCTACCGAACTACACGCTGAATTACTCACACAGGTCAGTTTATTAGAGGAATTAAACTTGAGGTAACGCAGCGCTGCTTCACTTGCTCTAACAGTTTCACTATCACACTAAACTGCATTTGTGTGTGTTGAATGTTGTTAACGTTATTTAGGTTGTTTGTTGGCTGTATGAGACTAAGCTAGATTAACATTAGAGAATAACATACAGATCATATTCTAACTTTTCATCATGTTGAACTACATAACATTGATTAGTTTTATATACATTAATTTGCTCACCTGTCTAATAAAGTAACATGTAACACTCACGTCTCTGTCAAGTCGAAGTTAGTCGCTCTCGGCATCTCGAAAGATGTTGATCTTCGTTTTAGTCCTCTTTTGGTTTCAAAGTCTGCTTGCCATGGTCCATAATGTTTGAACAAAACCCTGCTAGGGACGCTCACGCTGTTGAGCACGCATAACAGGCATAACCGACCCAGTTGTCCACATCTGTCGCCATGGTTACTATTGCAGTACGAGGTCAAACCTGGCGGAAACCGGGGGTAACGCGGATATGACGTCATTGACTGGTGACTCCTCACCCCTGCTCACACGCCCCGTTTCCTTGGTTAAAAATCGCAAATTTCTCACGATTTACAAATAGTTGGAAACATTTGGGATATTGTAAGTAATCAACTAAAAAAAATATATAACATTGGCCTAGTGTTACGATGTGGTTTTGTGTCCTGTCATGTTTAGTGGTTCCCTGTCTTGTCATTTAGTTATCCCAGGTGTTTCTTGTTATCTCCGCCCCCTTGTTATCCTGTAAGCTCGTTTGTCCCTGATTATTTAAGCCCTGTGTTTCTGCCCTGTCTTTGTGAGTTCTTGTCTAATGTTTAACGTGATGTTGGTTGTTCCTGTTCCCGAGTTTTGTATCCTGCCTTGCCTGTTGTAAAGTGTGTAGTCTGTTAACTAAAGTGTGTGTGCTGCATCTGGATCGTGCTCCTCTCTACTTCAACCGCACCATGTTACACCTAGTGATCATTCACAATCATGTCTGTTTCTCTGTAGATGTTCCAGGTTCAGGTCTGTCTTCAGAAGCTGCCGCAGGAATAGTTGTTGGTGGTGTTGTTGTTGCTGTTCTGCTGGTTTATGCTGCTGCTGCTGGTGTGATTTACTACCGTCGCAGACAGAGACATATAGCAGTACCACTGAATGTAAGTATTACATACAGCTGATTTAACAAGATATAAGAGATGTAAAGTGCATAAAAGAACAGTGGTATGATTATTTTATTTGAATATATAATAATGATTTTACTTATTATTAAATCATCAAAAACACAAATAACTCCTAAATAGTACAAAACAAAAAGTGCTAATTTTTCAGAGGGCTAGTGTCTTAATGGTCAGTTCTAGAATTTTAGATGCGATGTTGAAATCATAATATAATTTTGTATTAATGTTTTGCAGAAGGTTTGATTCAATTTAAGATAATGGGCCTCATTTATAAAACGTGTGTAGCCACAAATTTGATCTTAGAGTATGCATACGCTTAAATCCACACCGACATTCAAATTTAGGAAAAAAATATTTTTGAAGTGGAAATGTACTTTTTCTTCTGGCAGAGAATCAGAAAACTGCCGGTATTTGGAAATATAATAAATCTTGCTGCTCACCATTCTCAAGTAAAAGTTTTTGACGTTGACTGGTGTTCTTTTATATGTTAATGACATTATTACAAGACATTGTTTAAACAAGACAAAAGACATTCAGCGGTGCACAAATTTGTAATTTCACATTTGGAAGAAATGCCTACTTATGTTGTTTGTGCAAGCGTGCATTCATTTTCTGAATCACATATTCACATTTGATAAACGCTCGTTAGATCAAATGCACAACGGTTTCTATGCAGCATTTTACAAATGAGGCCCATTTAATAATAGGGGAAGAAAACTTCTGTACATTTCACAAACAACAAAAGACAATACAATTCAAGTCTATAGTATGATGACTTGGTGAGGGGGTGATGATGGCGCAGTGGATAAGACACATGCCTTTGTTGGGAGAGACCCGGGTTTGAATCCACTGTGAGACACCAATGTGTTCCTGAGCAAGACACTTAACCCCTAGTTGCTCCAGAGGCGTGCGACCTCTGACATACTGTATGCAATTGTAAGTCGCTTTGGATAAAAGCATCAGTTAAATCTAAATTAATTGTATTACTTTAAAGGTGAAATTACGTACACTTTTCACCAGATTTAAAATAAATATATGGTGTCCCCAGAACGTGTCTGAGAAATTTTTTGCTCAAAATACCCCACAGATCATTTATTATAGCTGGTCAAATTTGCCCCCTTTTGGGTGTGAGCAAAAACGCCCGATTTTTGTGTGTGTCTCTTTAAATGCAAATTAGCTGCTGCTCCCCACCTCCGTGACTCAGGAAGAGGTTGCAACTTTTAGATGGATGTTTATGGATGGTTAGTGGAGACATTTATGTAGTTGTGGTGAAGTTACATTGATTCGTCTGAGGGATTTCCGTTCTGGGTTGTCATTTTTCATTTGTGCACACGGAAAAAGTCAGATTTTCATGATATGTGTAACCATCTGTGAATCTTTGTTTTCCTAGGATAATGGCTTGTGATAACTCACCACGTGGCCTGACTGACATTACTTTGAAAAGGATGATTCCTACAATCAGACTCAGACCGAGGCAGCCAATAAAACAATGTGACATTATAATTTTCATAATAATTTTTTTCCTCAATTTGTTCCAAACCTCTATGTGTTTATTTGTTCTGCTGAACACAAACGAAGATATTTGGAAGAAAACGTCTCGGGTTATGACTATAACCCTTGTTCCCTGAAAGGGAACGAGACAATGCATCGAGAAATCGATACTTTGGGGACGCTCCCTAAGCGTGCGCCTCTGAAGTAAAATGAAACTAGTCCAATCCTGATTGGTGTTGCGTCGTGACGTAACATGTGACGGCATACCCGGAAGTATAAAGGTCACGCTGATGCATAGCATGCCAGCCTCGCGATGAAGCAAGACGCTCTAAAGGCCTAGAAGGGCGTGGCAGACCGATGCATTGTCTCGTTCCCTTCTCAGGGAACAAGGGTTATAGTCATAACCCGAGACGTTCCCTATCGAGGGAACTCCACAATGCATCGAGAAATCGATACTTTGGGGAACGAATGCCCACTAGGCCACGCACTGAATAGGCCTGTCCCGGAGTGAAACTAAATTAGGCACTCAACTAGGAAGAAAGGACGTGTGCACCAGGTGTACTAGGGAGGTGTAAACTGTAGAACTTAATAAAAGTGTGTGGGGTAGCCCATCCGGCTGCCTCACAGATCTCCTGGAGGGGAACTCCCGAAAGGAGGGCCCTAGAGGAAGCCATGCTTCTAGTCGAATGAGCCCTAACAGCTAAAGGTGAAGGCAAGTCGCGCACCCTGTAAGCTGAAACAATAGTTTGAACAATCCAATTACTAATGGTTTGCTTGGATGCCGGGAGCCCCTTCTTAGGTGACCCAAAACACACTAATAACTGTTCCGACCTCCTCCAGGAAGAGGACCTCTCAAGGTACACGCTCAAAGCTCTGACAGGGCAGAGCAAATGAAGCTTCTCCTCCTCTGCCGACACATGAGGCGGAGGATGAAATGCCTGAAGGACCGTGGATCGAGCCGTATTCATAGGAACCTTAGGAATGTAGCCCGGACTCGGATGCAAAAAGGCTTTTACTCTGCCAGGGGCAAACTCCAAGCAAGCTGGTGTTACTGCCAGGGCTTGGAGATCTCCCACCCTCTTAAGAGAGGTAATAGCTAAGAGAAACACCATTTTTAGCGTAAGATCCCTAGGCGAAGCCGACTGAAGGGGTTCAAATGGGGGCCAGGGATAACCCTTCGAGAACCACCGCCAGGTCCCAGGTAGGAACCCTGGACCTAATTATCGGTCTCATCCTCCAAGTACCATGGAGAAAACGAATGACCAGATTGTGCCTCCCCAGAGGCCCATCACTTAATGGTGCGTGGAAAGCCGCAATGGCAGCCACATACACCTTAAGCGTGGAAGGGGAGAGACCCGTAGAGAAACGATTCTGAAGGAATTCCAGAACTGAAGCCACCGGGCAGTTGACTGGATCCAACTCCTGTTCTCTACACCAAGTGACAAAAACATTCCACTTGAGGCCATATAATCTCCGTGTAGACGGAGCCCTAGAGCTAAGTATGGTTTCCACCACCCCTGCTGACAGACCAGCATTTAGGTACTGAACCCCCTCAGAGGCCATACCCACAGCTCCGGTTGAGGGTGGAAAATTGTGCCCTCCGCCTGAGACAACAGATCCCTCCTCAGAGGAATCTGCCATGGCGGAGCTATTAGGAGTGAAACTATGTCTGAAAACCACACTCGGGTCGGCCACATTGGGGCAACCAGAAGTAGACTGATGCCCTCTTGACGGACCCTCTCCAGGATCCCCGGAAGCAGAGCGATCGGGGGAAATGCGTACAGGCGAAGCCTCGGCCAGGCCTGCACCATGGCATCCAACCCCAGTGGGGCTGGATGTGAGAGGGAGAACCAAAGTGGACAGTGGGACGTCTCTCGAGACGCAAATAAATCCACTTCCATTCGTCCAAACCTCTCCCATATCAACTTCACCACATCTGGATGAAGTCTCCATTCCCCGGGCCTCAGCCCCTGCCTCGACAGGATGTCTGCTCCCTGGTTCTGAACCCCCGGAATATACATTGCTCTGATAGACAGTATTTTCCCCTGGGACCAAAGAATAATCTGATGCGCCAGTCTGCACAGAGGGCGCGATCTGAGTCCCCCTTGTCGGTTCAGATAAGCTACCACTGATGTATTGTCCGAACGTATCAAGACATGGTAACCTTTGATGTCTGGAAGGAAGCTCCTCAGAGCCCTGAACACAGCCAACATCTCTAGGCAGTTTATGTGCCACGAATGATGATGGTCCTGCCACAGACCCCTGGCAAAGCGGCCGTCCATGACCGCGCCCCAGCCAGTGAGGGAGGCGTCTGTCGAAACGGTTTTCCAGCGACATGACGCTCCCAGCACTGGCCCTTGGGACAGGAACCAAGGTTTCTTCCATATTTGTAGAGAACGAAGGCATCTGCGCGTTACTCTGATTATACGAAATGGATTCCCCTTGGGGGAAAACCCCTTGGTTTTTAGCCACCACTGAAGGGGCCTCATATGTAGAAGGCCCAGAGGTATAATGTTGGAAGCCGCTGCCATGAGGCCCAGCATTCTTTGAAATTGCTTCACAGTGATGGCCTGGCCTAGTTTTAACTTGGACACCATCACCAGAAAGGACTCGATACGTGCAGGAGACATGCGTGCCTGCTTCGTAATCGAGTTCCACACGACGCCCAGAAACGTTGTGCACTGGGACGGTTCTAACACACTCTTTTTCGTGTTGAGTCTCAACCTCAAATTCCGAATGTGGCCAAGGACGACATCTCGATGCCGAACCGCCATATCTCGAGACTGGGCCAGAATGAGCCAGTCATCGATATAATTCAGTATGCGGATGCCCTGAAGTCTCAGTGGAGCAAGAGCTGCATCCATACATTTGGTGAATGTGCGGGGAGAGAGTGCTAGGCCGAACGGAAGAACCCGATATTGGTAAGCTTCGCCCCCGAAATCGAACCTCAGGAACCTCCTGTGACATGGAAGGATGGAAAAGGATGTAAATAAGCGTCTTTTAGATCTATCGTGACAAACCAGTCCTTGGATCTGATCTGACTCACGATAACAGGAATTGTAAGCATTTTGAACCTGAACCTTCTCAAAGACCGGTTCAACACCCTGAGATCTAAAATCGGCCTTAATCGGCTTAAAAAATCGGCTTAAAAAAGAGGAACACGTTCTATGGCCTCTTTTAGCAGCAGAGCTTGCACTTCTTGTTCCATCACCTGAGCCTGCTCTGGAACCACTGTAGTCTGCACCACCCCCCGCGAATTTGGGGGGGCGGTGCCCGAACTGCAGTCTGTACCCTGACTTTATTATACGCAGGACCCATGCAGATATGTTGGGAAGATGATACCATGCCTCTACAAAATCTACTAAGGGAACCAGCCTCTCGAGGCTGGCCTCGGGTGTTTTTCGAGCACTGTTCTCGACCTCCTGAAGCGAGAGACCGGCAGGATTTAATCGAAACGGTTTTTGTGACCATAACAGACACTCGTTTTTTATTTTCTGACTCGAACGGTACGATGTGCGTTCGCTGGAAATTGATGTGGCCCGAAGCGTCAGAGACGGCGGGAAACCTACATCGATTTCGTGAGGACTCCGCTGTGAGAACAACCTCGGTTGCTCTGCAGCGGGGGGGGCAGTCCTCAGAGGTCCTACCACTTCGGTTAGGACCTTTTTCCAGAAGCCCTCCTAGCCTGAAGGACGTCCCTTAGATCGCCCCTCGGGTTAGAGGGCTTCTGCTGGGAGCGTTTCCTCCGTTGCCAAGCTCCCGGAGGAGGGGCTCTAGAGGAAACACTCTCCTTTTGCTCTGCACGGTGTGAGGAACTGGCTGATGGCTGGGGCTGATCTGCTTGCCCCACCCTACTCGATTTAGATTTACATTTACGGGGGAGGAACTGCTGGAACGCCGCCGATTGCTTTTTCGCCTCCTGAAACCTGTCGACGACCGTTGTAACGCCGTCGCCAAACAGGCCAGAAGGCGAGACCTGCGCGTCAATAAGAAACGATTTATCCTTTTCTTTAATACCGGATAAATTCAACCACAGATGCCTCTCCGTGGCCACCATAGCTGCCATAGAGCGGCCAATAGCGCGGGCCGTCTCTTTAGTGGCCCGGAGAGATAAATCTGTGGCCTTACGCAACTCCGCAATATCTTCAGGAGTCGGCCCCTCCCCCTCATCTAAATCTTTCAGGAGATCCGCCTGGTATGCCTGCAAGATCGCCATAGAGTGCAGGCATGAACCGGCGCGACCTGCCGCCATATAAGCCCTGCCTATTAAAGCAGATGTATCTCTGCAGGGCTTACTAGGCAGCGCCGGGGCTTTAAGGGAAGATGCTAGTTCAGGAGATAAATAACCTGCTAAAGCTTCCTCCACACTAGGCATCTTCCAATAACCCATATCCCGTGCCCCCACCACATTACTATAATCAACCACACTGGGACTGGAGACAAGGGATGAATGCGGTTTATCCCACGATCTCGTTAACTCTTTATGGAGATCGGGGAAAAACGGCAAGCCCCGGCGCTGAGGCTGTGATCTGTGCCGCAGGAAACGCTCGTCTAGTTTGCTTTTAACTTGCGTTCCCTGCTCATCTTGTGGCCAGTTAATATTCAGTCTGGCCACGGCACGCGTCACAACCTCAACCAGTTCCTCATAAGCCTGACCGTGAACTGGTACATTTAACTCACGGTCGTCCTCATCAATGCTGAGCGCTTCCACTTCCTCGGAAGCAGATAACTCAAGCACTGGGACCTGTTCGTGGGCAGAAGAAGCCGCGATGCGGGCTTCTGCACCACTAACAGTAGGCTCAGGATCCTCAGATGATGAATGAGAAAGTGCCTCAGCAGTCTCATTCTCATCTGCAAGATCCCGCTGCGATCCCCACGATCTCAGCCGTCGCGCTGCCTCAACAGACGCGGGACCAGAACCGCGGGGAGCGCGAGCCCGACCGTGCTCATCAAAACAGGCCAACCGGGAGCGCAACACTCTTATGGGCAGTGTTTCATAGTGATCACAAGCGGCTCCCTCGAGAGCCGCCTGTGCGTGTTGCAGTTCCAACTCCCAAGCAGTTCACACACAAATCATGCGTGTCCCCACCCGTAATGAAACGAGGGCAGGGGTGCACACACTTCTTGAACTGCTCGGCCATAATATGAGATAAATAGATAGATATAATTGGGGAATCAGACAATACAACACCAAATAAGACAGACAGTCAAAACACAGAGCGCTTGCTGAAGAGCGAAAGCTGGCATGCTATGCATCAGCGTGACCTTTATACTTCCGGGTATGCCGTCACATGTTACGTCACGACGCAACACCAATCAGGATTGGACTAGTTTCATTTTACTTCAGAGGCGCACGCTTAGGGAGCGTCCCCAAAGTATCGATTTCTCGATGCATTGTGGAGTTCCCTCGATAGGGAACAGATCTCAACCCCTATTGACTACCATAATATGTATTTTTTCCTACTATGGAAGTCAATGGGGATTGAGATCTGTTTTCTTCCAAATATCTTCCTTTGTGTTCAGCAGAACAAATAAACACAGAGGTTTGGAACAACTTGAGGGTGAGTAAATGATGAAAGAATTTTCATTTTTGGGTGAACTATCCCTTTAAATCATAGTATGTCTTCATACGTTTGGAAGATATATCTTTATCTTCATTGTTAAAATGTGCAAAAATGAGTCTCAATGAAATTGTCAAATTCAGATATATTTTATGAGGTGCTGATTAGTTCTTTTATATTATTTGTTGTCATGTGAGGAGGAAGATGAAGAGCCATGTTTTTTGTTATTATGTTTTTTTTAATCTTGTGTCTCATTCAGTTTTGGTCATGAATTATATTCAGTTGTGTTTGTCAAGCATCTCGTGTCTCTTTCAGTTCTATTGTGCTCAGCTGGGTTTTTAAGAGTCTGATTGTGTTTTAAACTCATGGCATTATTGTATTTTGCTGATATGTAGAATATTATCTCTGTTTGATGGAAATGATTTGGCTAGTCTTCAGCTAGCTGACTTTGGTTCTTTCTTTTGGCAATACTCTTGTTATTTTTTTCCCTTTTTTGGATGGTGTCTCTTGTATGGTGCTCATTTTAAATATGTAATATGCTCAATAATTTAGTCTAATTTATTTTAAGTGTCAAACCAAATAAATGCTAAACTCCTCAAGCCTGTACCTCAGATTTAAAGGGATAGTTCACTTTGAAATACATTTTTGGTATGTTTTAGCTTACCTCAAGGGCATCCAAGTTGTAGGTGTCTTTTTTTCCACAGTATTTTCAATTTTGATATTTTTAGGTCAAATCGTTCTTGTCTGTCAGTCATATAATGCAGGTCTACGGTCACTTTCTCAAAGAGCATACACAGAGAAGTCCAAATTAAACATGATTTAATGACTCGTAAATGTAAGTACACATTGATGGCCTAAGACGGTTTGTGTGAGAAAACGAACATTATTTATATAGTTTTTACCTCTTGTAAACACAGCCACGTCCAAGTGATCTGAGGGCGCCGGCGCTTCGGTCTGCGAAAGATTACATAAAATCTTTAACTATTACGATTATTTTCCTTTGATCAACTTTGTGCTCGTAAACATGGGGCTATTTTAATATAAAGTGCTAAAATAATGTTAATTGGCATAAATTATTTTGCTCAGTAGGCTAAGTAGAGATGCACACAGTCTCGGTCGGCTGCATCCTATAGCGAGGCTCTCACACAGCCTAATGTTCCTCCCATCTCATAGTTTTTTCCCATAAACATCCGTATACCATAAAAGAAAGAAGAAGAAAAACCGGAGCAAAATATCTTCTAAGTTTGTATAGGTTCCCAATAGGGTGAAGGACTTTCTACAGGTCAGATGACCAAAACGTTTAATCTGTGCATGAGTGGGTTGGATATGCACAGATATACATCACATTATTGTGGAAACCATAAATATTAAATCAAAACATGAAATTGAATTATTTGAGTCGTAATCAAGTAGTACACCGAACACGAGAATGACAGAATTACAAATATTGCACACTTCTGATTTCATAAAATTGAAATATATTTTATCATCTATGAAAGAAGCCTTCAAAACAAATTATGAATAAACATATTTTATTCTTATTAACTGTAAACTGTAAGCATTTCGCCCCCGTCGCCGAGAGGAAAGAGGAAGGACTGAATTGTGCTTCATTCAGTTTGTCTCAGATTTCTAAATAATGTGTGCACTGTGTCACCAGACCAAAATTATAATTCATAATTGCTTTTAAGCAGTCGCTCAAATCAAGCGAGAGGTCACTTTTTAACTGCGTCTGAATGCCTTGTGAAATGGAATAAAAACAGACCTTGCTCGATCGTGCAGATTGAATATACAGCTGGAAGATATTATAATTAATAATCTCTGACTTCTCTGACCTCTCAAATCTTCACGTGAGAGGGAGAAACGTGTTCCTGTTTTTCAAGATAACTCCATTGAGCAGAGCTCCCATCAATCTGTAAGTATAATACATTTAGTGGGACATCTCATTTACCTTAATTTCTGTCCCTGAAACTGTGTGATTTCTCTCTGACTCACCCCATGAGTGAAACTGGAATAAACATGACATCACATTAACAGATCAGGTTTCCCTGGTTGACATTCACGTGAATAAGATATTGAGAGGTATTTTTTTCTCATCTCTGTTTTGGCAATTTGGAATCTATAAGTAAGCTGTCATACAAATCTACAGCTCCATATCATTACTTGTATAAATACAAAAACTGTATGAGACATTTTTGACATGCAGTTTCTTTTTAATGCATGTATGTAACTACTACTTTTGCATGCCATGCTTAGATTATTTCCATTAAAGTAGGATCAAAATGAATGTGCACTGTCTATGTTTAACAGGTCAGTAAACTACCAACAACAAACAAGCCAGCTCACTGCTCAGTTCTCAAGTATTTCCCATTGGCTCCAGTCCATTGCAGTCTGACGCAGGGATAAAGTGAACCTAGGATACATATTACCTAGATATTTCTTTTTTTTTTTCATGTCAACACATTGAGATCAACAAATCATTGATAAACCAACAATTATGAACAGAAATGTTTTATGGCTTAGTCACATTTCTTTGCATTAAAGGTGCTATATGTAACTTTTCTTTTAAAATGTATAATTTTTTTATTGCCTGTGTGTGAACGGGTTGTAATCACACATTACAATGATCCACTTGTCGGGTTTTGCTATTACCTCTGAAGGCCAGTATTCCTATTTCTGTGTGAAGTCTCACACAACATGCTGGAAACTCATGTAAACTCTCACTGCAATGAGTTTCCAGCATGTTGTGTGATGCTTTCTCCGGTGTGTTGAAAGTCTCAGTGTGGAGACTTTCACACAATCTGAAACATCACTGATAGAGGCCGCTAAAAAATACATATAGCACCTTTAAGAGCGAGTGGTTTTCAAACTGTGGTAAATCACACCACTGTAGAAAAAACATTTTAAATGTGCATTTTATTTTACCATGTTCTACATCTAATTTCAGAACTACATTTTTTTTTTGTAGCTTTGCGTGTCTAATCATTAGACCTTGAACCTTTTAAAGGGATAGTTCACTTTTAAATAAATTTTTGGTATGTTTTTAGCTTACCTCAATGGCATCCAAGATGTAGGTGTCTTTGTTTCCGCAGTATTTTCAATTTTGATATTTTTAGGTCAAACCGTTCTTGTCTGTCAGTCATATAATGCCTTAAAGAGCATAAACAGAGAAGTCCAAATTAAACATGATTTAATGACTCGTAAATGTAAGTACACATTGATGGCCTAAGACACGAAACGAGCGGTTTGTGTGAGAAAACGAACAGTGTTATATCGTTTTTACCTCTTGTACCCACGTCCAAGTGATCTGAGGTCGCGGGCGCTTCGTTTTCTCACACAAACTGCTCGTTTCATGTCTTAGGCCATCAATGTGTATTTACGAGTCATTAAATCATGTTTAATTTAGACTTCATGGGCATGCTCTTTGAGGTGGTGACCATAGACCTTGTTGTGGCAAAAATACTGTTAAACATCATCACTAAAATCGTATAGGGTCGCTAATGCCCCGAGGTGTGTATAAGTATATTTTCATGAACAATAATTAAATCTTTGATGACTGAATACGTGCAATTCACCTTTATGTCCCAAGCAATGTCTGATACACAATGATGAGGACAGTGATAATGGAATAAAACATCTGCTCAAAAACTCATCCAAAAGGCAACATAATATGCCTTATTTTATTCATCTGTAATTTTTACTCAAATATCTGGAGAGTTTTATATTATTGCGATAGATCCAGAGATATAGATCTAGGTCGCAAATTACACAAATATGTAAAACATTCATTTACTGATTAATTAACATTGACTGTGCACAGCAAGACTAGATGATTCACATGTTAGTGACACTTCAGTGTGATCAAATGTGCTACTTGATCTGACAACCACCGATCCAGAGTAAAACAATCCAATCAATAGTTTGAATCCCAACACAATATTTTAGATCAGGGGTCACCAACACGGTGCCCGCAGGCCTGGTCTAAAAATATCACAACTCACTTGTGAGCTGCGTCTGAAATTTAATTGTATTCTGTTGCTATTCTTTTTTAGTCACTCTTGCATTGCATTTATATATATTTAAAAATGACAATATCTTAAAAATATGTTCATTAGTTTAGAACTCTAACCTACTCTAGTTCAAAGGTCAGTATTGTGCGCGGGACAAAACTAGAGCTTGTGGAGAGTAACGTTAGCTAATCTAGCGGGCGCAGCGAAGATAGTAGTTGAATGCAGTTTCTTGCCCCAAAAACATGGCAGAAAAAAGGAAGAAAACGTATCACTTTCACAACGATTGGGAGGAGGAATTCGTTTTTACGACTGTGAAAGAAACCTGCGTGTGTCTCCTTTGCGAGGCGACTGTGGCGACGGCAAAGCGGCACAATGTGGAGAGACACTTCACTATGTGTTACAGAAGCTACCATACTAATCACTCACCGGGAAGTGCACTACGGGCAGAAAAAGCCGTGAGCTAAAGGCAGCTTTGGGTAAGCAACAGTCTTTTTTTCACAAGGACAGCGAAAAAGTAATAAAAGAAAAGCAACCGAAGCCTCGTTTAGAGCTACACATTTTCTGATCAAGAAGGTGGGATTTTCAGATGGAGAACAAACACAGAACACGCCTCACTGATGCACATCTGAAAGACTAACAAAAGACTCACAGTTGCAGTGTCAAGTTACACACCAGATTACAGTACACTGGTCAACAGCATGTAATGCCAGTCTTCTCACTAGAATAGAAACCGATACCAGGAGCCCGCCCTATCTTGCACCCGGCGCAAATGACTTCGTACACCGACGCATGTATCACTCATATTTTGCACCTGCGCAAAGCGGGCTTTTCACTCCACAGACGCACGCCGGCAAACTAGGGAATGAACTTGCGCTCCCTGGGCGGGTCGGCGTAGAAAAAGGAGGCGTGTTTCGGCGCAAACATTCCCTGGTGCTATTTTGTAGTTTCAGAAAACAATTGCGCCACTGACCAGAAAAAACCTGGTCTAAAGTCAGTGGTGCGTTGCGCGTACATTCAGATGATATTTTAAGCGCGCATGCTTGGCCATAATACAGAGTGTGAACAACGCGTATACACTGTAGATGATTCTCTCATCAACACAGATGCATTTTACTTATTGCAAATAATACATTATTATAAGGAAAACTATTAAAACACGAGGGATATCATTGTTGTGTCCATGATGATGAGAAAAATAGGCATAAAGCTTACACAATTACCCAAATTATTACATGCATGTTTAACCGAAGCTAATTTGGGTGTCACTTCTCTTTCTTTTACGGCCCTGACGAGAACATCGATCTCCTCAGCTGTGAACCGATTGTGAACCGCGTCTGGTAAATGCGCTGTTATAATAGTATTGCGCCATGGAACAAGCGCACCTCATTTATCACGCTCTTAAAGGGTATGTTGGATGACGCTCTTATTAGTTTGTTTCCTGTTACGCACAAACCACACCTATGAATACTGAAGCTACTTTAGACCAACCCCTTTTAGATTGGTCATTTATCCCGCCGGTAAAATAGTAACAGCGCCCAAGACCCGCCCACAAAGTTACTTGCGCTTCGTGCTTGATACTTGCATTTCATATCGTTAAAATAGGGCCCCATATGTTGTCAGTGGCAACATGCCAGTGCCATGGCGGAGTTGAATTTTGAATATTGAAGAATTGTGTTCAATTTAAGTGTGTTAAAAAAATTCAGCAGATTTGGTCATTAGTTCAAAATGTGACAAGATTTATTTAAAAGTAAGTTGATTTTTCTAACAATACATAATTGATAACTTTTTGCAACATAGTTCATGGTTTGCTAAAAGAGTTTGTCAGTGGCTAGTGAAAATGGGACATTTTTCCAATGAAATGTAGTGATGTAAGTGATCATCTGAAAATGCAACAATTGCTGAGATTAAAGTGCTGAATATTGATATCTGTTTCCCACCTTATTGTCATTGTTGATAATTATTGTGAGAAATCACTAACGTGATCAGTGTCTTCACAAAGATGAGTAAAATAAATCAGGCAAACTGAGCAAATTTGTTATTTCACAAGTGCGTATCAAACTGGTAGCCCTTCATATGACTCAATAACCATGAAGTAGCTCTCAGTTTCAAAAAGGTTGGTGAGACCCCTGTTTTAGATCATATTCATCTATATGAAGGATCTCATATAAACTAGACTTTGAAACATCAATGTTTTCCTTTTTGAATATTTGCAAATAGCAAATAAGGACGATGAAATTTCCGTCAACTGAATAACTTGGTCAAGGTCATGTTTGCACTGTCCAGTGTTTAAAGGTCACGTGAGGTTTGCAATAAAAACTCCAGCGATACTGTCGGACAACACTGAAGTCAAAACTTGTGTTTGGAGCAAGTTTCGGTTTGTTCATTCTGTGCTGTTGATATTGTGAAGCCTTCAGGCAAAAGAAGACAACTGTTAGAACAAGATATTCATTTACCCAGAACAACAAGGTAAGAACTGTAGAACTTTACTCAGAAAGTATAAAATATATCATACAGAAAAACAAAGGGACCGCCACAGCTGGGTTAAACTATACAAGTAAAAACAAATGAAGGGTCCAATCATTTATTTTATTGAGGAGCCTATGTTCTTAATGAATTACAACCAAACTGCTTTATAAGTCGAATGTCAGTAAAGGTGTTCTGATGTGTGTGTTGTTCAGCAGGCCATGGAGATTCATCAGTCTGCTGTGATTCTGCTGCTAGTCGTGTGTGTGTCGTTCTCTCCGCTCATGCTGATCCACAACCACCAGCAGATATAGAGCCCCGTTATCTAAAATTCCTCACTCAGCATTTCGGTCCTGGTATGAGTGAGCAGAAGTGTGACAGTAAAATGAATAGTGGCATTACTGGACCTAACGGTGTCTGCAAAGATGTCAACACCTTCATAAAAGCAAATTCAAATCAGATTAAAGTAGTTTGCGACCCAGAAAACGGAGGAACTCCACAGGGCGGTGACCTGTTTAAGAGCGGACAGCAGTTCCCTTTATCGAAAAAGGGAACTTCGAGATGCGTCGAACGACACGGTGGGAACGCCTCTTGCGTGATTGCGTCTGAAGCATCTATGCCAACTAGTCCAATGGAATGAGAGAATGAGCGTCACGGGCGGGTGACGTCATGAACCAGGAAAGGATAAGAGCACTTCCGCTGCTCGCCGGCATTTAGCTTCTGTTGCCTCAGCAAGCGATCTGTGTCAAACTGTCTCTGTCTATTTATTGTTGTCTGTTACAATATTGTCGGAAACGTTATGGCGAAACAAATGTACAAACAGTGTGTTCCTCCCTGCCCGCGTTTATTTAAACGGGTGGGGACACACACAGCTTTGTGTCATTTTGTTTGAGAGTAAGAGCATGCTGAGTGCTAACATTGTGAAAGTGAAACTACAAGATTAGCATGCTCTGCTCTCGCCTGTCACTATGATAGTGGCAGGCTCGCGATTCTCACGGGATGCAGGACCCGCGTTTGCCGAGGCGGCGCGGAGAATGCATTCCTGGGGATCGCAAAAGGATCTTTTGGAGGGGTGGGAGAACGGTCCGAGGGCCTTTTCTTCTTCCTTGCCCGGAAGATCCAGCTCTATCTCCCCGGTGTTGGAAGCACGCTCTGCGGTTTCTTCCGCTCGGGGAGAGAGAGCCCTTTTTTCCTTCATATTCTTCCTCCGAGGAGGTTTGTGTTTGAGAATATTGAAAGTGAAAGCAAGCACACACACTGTTGAATTAGATTCGCCATCTATTTTTCCAGTATATGATGAACTGGTGGAGGTTTTGTCCCGTGCTGTTAGTAAATTAAATATTTAATGGCCAGCTGAGAAAAAGGAACGCTCGTCCTAAGAAACTTGATGAGCGTTTTCTTATTTCTATCACATTATCTCCACCACGAGGCTTCCATTTTTTCCCTGGTTTACACACTGAATATTTAAATTATGGAATAAACCGTATTTATCACTACTTTCAGCCCTCGTGTTAAATTTTTATTCAAGATTAGAGGGTTGAAAGATTACGGTTATGATATGATGCCCCAGGCTGAACAGAAATAAAAATAGGAAAATGCTATTTTTTCACCTGGTCCAGTATCATCATTTAAGCCTCTGCTTTGCTCATAAGCCTATACTAAAGAATCTCGCGTTTGCCGAGGCAGCGTGTAGGTTTAATGTTGTAATCAGAATCTAGCTCGGATCTCGCGTTTGCCGAGGCACCGCTTAGATTTCGAGTGTATTTTGCAAAAATAAGATTCTGTGGCTGGGATCTCGCGTTTGCCGAGGCAGCGCGTAGGTTTAAGCAGAACTACTTTGGTTTTATGGGTAAAGCTTATACGGCAGCAGGTCAGCTGGAGAATGTTTATAGAAATCTATATTATAATGCTCCAGGCTTATCAGGCCGATCTGCTGGGGTTCTGGATATAGCAAAATTTGAGCCTTCGGGTCTCTTCGGCGACGCATTCCATGCGGTCGTTGTTAGGTGATACAAGATATATATATATATATAAAAATATATATATAATAAGGTTTCTCCCTCGCTGTGTCCAGCCCCCCTGGGGCTGCTGGGCGTGAGCAGCCCCAGCCGTCGAGTTCATCATATTATGTGCACAGAAAGAGAGTGCTGCGTCTCGTGTTCCTCCATGTAGATACTGGAGACAGACGCAACCCTCTCAACCGAAGTCGTCTAAGCCTAAGCCGGATCTGAGGACCGTTCTTCAGGCGAAGAAAATTTCGGTTCAAGGGTCTTGACGTTTAGGCGTCAGGCCTGTGAGGACAGCCCCGACCGAAGTAGAGTGGTGTACACCTCATTTCACGGTGCCCGTTCCATTTCGGGGTCCTCACGAGACCCTCCTGCCAACCCTGCCACCTCCGGTGCTTCAGGGCGCAGCGGTCTCCAGCGAGTCGCTGATGCTATGCTGCGGTACAGCATTGGTTTCGCGCCCTCTGAGGGGGGCTTTTGAGTAGTCAGGTCAGGTAGTTCCTGCCATTATGTTTCAGGCTCCAGATTTGGCTCCCTCAGTAACACCAGAGACCAGCCTCGAGGGGCTGGTTCCCTTAGTAAATTTTCTGGCAGCGTGGATGCTTCTGCCGAATATTTCTCATTGGGTCCTGCAGTTTGTAGAGAAGGGATACAGAATCCAGTTTGGCTCTCGTCCTCCTCATTACAGCGGGGTGCTGCCCACAGTGGTGCATCCCGAGCAGGCTCTGGTAATGGGACAAGAAGTAAAGGCCCTGTTAGCAAAGAAGCTATAGAACAGGTGTACTCACCCGTCAGAGAGTCGGGTTTTTACAGCCATTATTTCATTGTTCCAAAAAGGATGGAGGGTTGCGTCCCTTTTAGATCTTCGCCTGTTTATTCGGTCAGTTCAGAAACTAAAGTTCAAGTTAGCTGACCCTCAAACAGATCGTGACCCAAATCAGATCCGAGGACTGGTTCGTCACGATAGATCTAAAGGATGCATACTTCCATATCTCCATCCTCCCTCAGCACAGGAAGTTCCTGAGGTTTTCTTTCAGGGGCAAAGAATACCAATATCGGGTTCTTCCTTTCGGCCTAGCTTTGTCACCCCGCACGTTCACGAAATGCATGGATGCAGCTTTAGCCCCTCTCAGGCTTCAGGGCATACGCATTCTGAATTATATCGACTGGCTGATTCTAGCGGAATCAGAGCAGTTGGCGGTTCGGCACTGAGGTGTCGTTCTCGCTCATATAGAGATGTTGGGGTTGAGGCTCAATGCCAAGAAGAGTGTACTTTCTCCAGTACAGAGAACCACTTTCCTTGGTGTGGTATGGGATTTATTATCCTAACAGCCACAGAAGAGCTGAGGCTAGGCCAGTCACGCACTGTAAAACAGTTCGAGAGACTGTTGGGTCTACTGGCAGCAGCGTCCAACGGAATTCCTTTTGGCATGCTGTACATGAGACCTTTACAGTGCTGGCTCAGGACCAGAAGGTTCTCCCCGAGGGGAAACCCACTTTGCATATCAAGGCACGCGGCGATGCTTTCGTGCCTTAATTATATGTAAATTCTGGTTCTTAACCCAGGGTCCGGTGTTGGGAGCTCTTTGCCATCGAGTAGTGATCTCGACAGATGCTTCTCTCACCGGCTGGGGAGCGGTAATGGAAGGCCGCTCGGTTCAGGGTCTGTGGAAAAGCCATCATCTTTCTTGGCACATAAATTGCCTGGAGATGATGGCCGTCTTCAATGCGTTGAGACATTTCCTTCCGGACCTAAGAGGCTATCATGTGCTCGTTCGAACAGACAACACATCAGTGGTCTCTTATCTGAACCGCCAGGGGGGTCTGCGCTCGCGTCCGCTTTGCAAACTGGCGCACCAGATCCTCCTGTGGTCTCTGGGGAAGGTACTCTCTCTGAGGGCAGTGTATATTCCTGGGGACCAGAATATAGGAGCAGACATCCTGTCGAGGCAGGAGCTGAGGCCAGGGGATTGGAGACTCCACCCCGAGGCGGTGGAGAAAATCTGGGAGGCATATGGTCAGGCAGAGGTGGATCTGTTCGCGTCTCAGAACACGACGCACTGTCCTCTCTGGTATTCTCTGACGCACCCAGCCCCCCTGGGGCTGGACGCCATGGTGCAGACGTGGCCGAGGCTACGTCTGTACGCCTTTCCCCTGTTGCTCTGCTCCCAGGAGTTCTGGAGAGGGTCCGTCGGTATGGAATAAGCCTACTGCTAGTAGCACCACGCTGGCCAAGTCGGATCTGGTTTGCGGACCTGATCCTTCTGCTAGACGGGCCTCAATTGGAGATCCCTTTGAGGAGGGACCTTCTGTCTCAGGCCGGGGGCACAATATTTCACCCTCGACCAGACATGTGGAATCTTTGGGTTTGGCCTCTGAGGGGGGCCCAACGTATAGATAGTGGTCTTTCAGCTGAGGCTGCTGAGACCATCCTAAGCTCCAGAGCTCCGGCTACGAGGAAACTTTATGCGCTTAAATGGAGAGTTTTCTCCTTGTGGTGTCACCGACATCAGTGGGATCCAGTTAACTGTTCTGTCAACACAGTACTCGAGTTCCTGCAGGAGCGCTTTGTGTCAGGTCTTTGTCCTTCCACACTAAAAGTTTACGTGGCAGCCATTGCGGCTTACCATACCATGGTGGGAGGTATATCTTTGGGTCGAGACCCCCTGATTACACGTTTCCTTCGTGGCACTTTGAGGCTGAGGCCTGCAATTCGCACTAAGGTGCCAGCTTGGGATTTGACTATAGTTCTAGAAGGCCTGTCTAGGGCCCCATTCGAGCCCTTAGATTCGGTCTCAGAAAAGTTCCTTACTTTCAAGACTATCTTTCTGCTAGCTATTTCGTCCCTAAAGAGAGTTGGTGACCTTCAGGCTCTTTCGGTCTCCCCCACCTGCCTTGAATTTGCACCGGGGATTGTCAAGGCGTTCCTATATCCAAAACAGGGATACGTCCCTAAGGTTCCAACCTTGACTCCGAGGCCTATTGTGCTGCAGGCTTTCTGTCCTCCTTTTGCAACTGCGGACCAGGAAAGACTGCACCTTTTGTGTCCAGTGCGAGCACTGGACACTTATGTACGGCGGACTTCCTCAATCAGAAAGTCCGACCAATTACTGATTTGCTTTGGATCACCTAAGAAAGGTCTTCCTGCTTCAAAACAGACAGTCAGTAAGTGGATAGTCGAGGCTATTTCACTGGCATACGAGTACTCGGGCCAGCCTTGTCCTTTGGTGGTCCGAGCCCACTCGACCAGGAGTATGGCGGCTTCTAAAGCCATATTGCAGGGGGTATCTCTTCAAGATGTTTGTGATGCGGCGGGCTGGACCTCTCCGCTCACATTCGTGAGATTTTACAGTTTGGACCTGGATGCTGCCCCAGGTTCTCAGGTGCTGAGTGCTTAGATCAACAGACTGACACTCAGGTACTTGTAATTATGGCGGGTTGGGTATTCTCGTTCCCACCGTGTCGTTCGACGCATCTCGAAGTTCCCTTTTTCGATAAAGGGAACGTCTCAGGTTACTATTGTAACCATAGTTCCCTGAGAAACAGGGAACGAGACGATGCGTCCCCCTGCCATACTTCCTGCGTCCCTGCGATCGGCTTGCTTCGGCAACTGTCGAAGCTAAATGCCGGCGAGCAGCGGAAGTGCTCTTATCCTTTCCTGGTTCATGACGTCACCCGCCCGTGACGCTCATTCTCTCATTCCATTGGACTAGTTGGCATAGATGCTTCAGACGCAATCACGCAAGAGGCGTTCCCACCGTGTCGTTCGACGCATCGTCTCGTTCCCTGTTTCTCAGGGAACTATGGTTACAATAGTAACCTGAGACGTTTCCTGTGATCACGTGTAAATTGAAACGTGGGTCGAGACCCCCAAGATGTGCCTATAGGGGGAAGAAATCGAATCGTTACGTTGTGTTGGGCTGTGAGAAAGGCTGGCCTGTGCATTATGATGAAGGCACAATTAATTAGCATAGAAAACAAACTGTTTTCTATGCTAATAACAAACAAACAAACTGCAAGCTCTACAATATTTTCCTATTTTATATAAAATATTTTCCAATATTTTGTTCTTTGTTTTTCAAGTTTGAGAAATCTATAATGAAGCACAGCTGTGAACATGATCACAACAGATTTATCCATAATTATATTCGAACAAGAATCAGAACTACGTTTTTTCTTTTCTTTTGAAGAACAGCACACGGTTAGAATAAATGCACTGTCTCATCATTTAATGAGCATAATGTTAAAAATAACTCTTATTTCTTTAAATGAATTCTTTATTCTGCACTTCATGTCTCTGTGTGTAATTCTGCTTTTCATGTGCAGATTCAGCGAGTCTACTGAATTTAAGCACTCTGTTAATACTTTTTGTGCATTAAAAAACGTTTTAATGTGAGTAGTGAATGGGCAAAAACAGATGAGGGAAGAAAGACACATATGTTTTTACACCTGTCTGTAATCCTCAATAAAACTTCTCTACCATTAAACTCTTCTGCTGGATTGACTTGCATCTCAACAACTCTAACTGAAGAAAAAATATCCAATTTACTTAATTTATTTGAGTAAAAGTTACCACTTTTTCTTTTTAATATCCACAAATTTAAAACAATGAATTATAATAAATCATTTACTAATATATATATATATATATTGATTTTTTTTTTATTTGGAGCCAGTGGTTCTCGAGAACAATAAGAATCTAGATAAATGTGCTCTGGTGTGGTGGTAAATGGACTAAATAACTTTTGCTAATAATTTACTCACTCCTATTGTCACGTTTTGATGTATTGAGTTCTGTTTTGTATCTTGTCTTCCCCTGTCTTTTGTGATTTTGGTTTAGTCCTGTTAGTTTTCCCGCTCCTCGTTTGTGTCCAATTTTCTGCACCTGTTTTCAGTTAATTATCTTGTTTGGTTCAGTTCATTTAAGCCCTGTGTTTTCCCTCAGTGTTTGTCGATCGTCGTCCATGTGTGGTTGTGTGGTTCTGATTTCCTGGAGTTCTGTTCCTGTTTAAGTTTGGAAAGTTTTCATTTTGTTATTAAATCATTTATATTGAAGCTTTCGTGTCCTCGTCTTCAGCACCTGCACAAACCCTGACAGAACGATCGACCTGAACAAAAAATGGAGAGCTGGAAGCAGGCCTTCGTAGGTACCCGGAGGGCCATATTTCGTGGGACCCGTGGAGGTCGTAGTAGGGGATGTGACCGAGTTCTGGTGGTCCCGAGTCCAGTATGGCCTGAGCCCATTGCATGCACGCCAGAGCCTGACCCGTTTGACGACCTTCCAGAGCTTCTTCCCCCAGAGCCTTCACAGCTGGTCCCGTCCAGCCCAATCAAGCCTTCACCGCTGGTCCCGTCCAGCCCCGAGTTTCCTGATATGCTGGTCCCGTCCAGCCCCGAGTTTCCTGATATGCTGGTCCCGTCCAGCCCAGAGTTTCCTGATATGCTGGTCCCATCCAGCACGGAGCCCGTTGACCCAGAGCCAGAGCCCGTTGACCCAGCGCCAGAGCCAGAGCCCGTTGACCCAGAGCCAGAACCCGTTGACCCAGAGCCAGAACCCGTTGACCCAGAGCCAGAACCCGTTGACCCAGAGCCAGAGCCCGTTGACCCAGTGCCAGAGCCAGAGCCCGTTGACCCAGTGCCAGAGCCAGAGCCCGTTGACCCAGCGCCAGAGCCAGAGCCCGTTGACCCAGACCCAGAGCCCGTTGACCCTGACCCAGAGCCCGTTGACCCAGAACCAGAGCCCGTTGACCCAGAGCCGGAGCCAGAGCCCGTTGACCCAGAGCCAGAGCCCGTTGACCCAGAGCCAGAGCCCATTGACCCAGCGCCAGAGCCCGTTGACCCAGCGCCAGACCCAGAGCCCGTTGACCCAGAACCCGTTGACCCAGCGCCCGTTGATGTCAAGTCAGTTCCCGATCATGAGCCTGTCCTCCCCAAGAAAATTTTGGGGGGGCGCCATACGCCTTCACCGTGGCCGGCCAAAGATCCACGGAGGCCTGAAAAGATAACACCCGCCATGGCCACCTGAAGGGTCTGCACCGCCATGGCCACCCGAAGGGTCTTCACCGCCATGGCCACCCGAAGGGTCTTCACCACCACGGCCACCTGAAGGGTCTGCACCGCCCTGGCCACCTAAAGGGTCCTCACCGCCATGGCCACCCGAAGGGTCCTCACCGCCATGGCCACCCGAGGGTCCCACAGCACCGCCCTGGACGCCCGAGGGTCCCACAGCTCCGCCCTGGACGCCCGAGGGTCCCACAGCTCCACCCTGGATGCCCGAGGGTCCCACAGCTCCACCGTGGCCACGCCCACAGCCTGCTCCACCGTGGCCACGCCCACAGCCTGCTCCACCGTGGCCACGCCCACAGCCTGCACCATCGTGGCCACGCCCACAGCCTGCACCATCGTGGCCACGCCCACAGCCTGCACCGTCGTGGCCACGCCCACAGCCTGCTCCACCGTGGCCACGCCCACAGCCTGCTCCACCGTGGCCACGCCCACAGCCTGCTCCACCGTGGCCACGCCCACAGCCTGCACCATCGTGGCCACGCCCACAGCCTGCACCATCGTGGCCACGCCCACAGCCTGCACCGTCGTGGCCACGCCCACAGCCTGCTCCGCCGTGGCCACGCCCACAGCCTGCTCCACCATGGCCACGCCCACAGCCTGCACCGTCGTGGCCACGCCCACAGCCTGCACCGTCGTGGCCACGCCCACAGCCTGCTCCGCCGTGGCCACGCCCACAGCCTGCTCCGCCCTGGAGGCTTCCTGGACCTGCACCATGCCCTCGTCAGCCTCCAGGGCGCCCACCCTCCCACCCCTTTGGATGTTATACGGCGCGAGGACGCGCCTTCGGGGAGGGGGGAGGTACTGTCACGTTTTGATGTATTGAGTTCTGTTTTGTATCTTGTCTTCCCCTGTCTTTTGTGATTTTGGTTTAGTCCTGTTAGTTTTCCCGCTCCTCGTTTGTGTCCAATTTTCTGCACCTGTTTTCAGTTAATTATCTTGTTTGGTTCAGTTCATTTAAGCCCTGTGTTTTCCCTCAGTGTTTGTCGATCGTCGTCCATGTGTGGTTGTGTGGTTCTGATTTCCTGGAGTTCTGTTCCTGTTTAAGTTTGGAAAGTTTTCATTTTGTTATTAAATCATTTATATTGAAGCTTTCGTGTCCTCGTCTTCAGCACCTGCACAAACCCTGACACCTATCCCCATGTCATCCAAGATGTTCATCAAATGTTCAACAAACAAAATGAACGAAATGACTCGAAAGGAAGATTTGTTCATTTTGATGAACGAGTTCGAACAGGGGAGTCACAAACTGGGTACCAATACCAAACAGGTCAAGGTCCAAATGACAGTTTCAGTGCAGCTTGAAAGTGCTTTAAACGACACCAGGCGATGAATACGGGTCTTATCTAGCGAAACGATCCATCATTTAAAAAAAAAAATAAAAAAGTTTAAGTTTTATTAGCACAAATGCTCGCCTTGCTCTGTTCTGTGCAGAAATTTTAAAAAGTGTCCATTAAATAGTTGTAAATATAACAAGGGCTTTAGATGAAAGATAATTAAGTGTTTATACCTGTAAAAATCAGGGGAAGTAGGTCTATGCTTATTAAGGTTACAAAAATCTAACCCTAATGGGTGGATTTGGAAGAAAAAAGAAAAAAAGTTGTAGAGAGCCAGATTGAAAGAGAAGTACAAAACATCCCAGAATCACATACACCTTACAATGTCCTCCTTTCTCTCACACGTTAGAGGTCCAGTGTACCCACATGCTACAGTTCCTTCAGAAAGGTCAATTGTTCACTAATTTATTTATTTATTTATTTATTTAACATGTATGTGTGCATTAAAAGTACAATTTCGGCAATGAGAACATTTCTGTACCAAATGAAGATAAAGATGTGTTCTGGTGACTGGCGTGTTTATAATAATAATAACAATAATAATACATTTTTTTATAATGCACTTTTCATTTGCGAACAAATCTCAAAGTGCTACAGCAAACGTAAAAACGGGCAAGAATAAGAGAACAAGAAGAAGTTCAGGTCTGTGAGAGTACAGGTCTGTAAGAGCCAGAAATCTTGCTGGTTTGTGGGTGACCAAATACTTATTTTCCACCATAAATACCTATGATGAAAATTACAGACATCTCTCATTATTCTAAGTAGGAGAACTTGCACAATCAGTGGCTGACTAAATTCATTTTTGATTTTACTTTTGGCCGCATGTGTGCTCAAAAACCGTGCCAAAAGTGTAAGCGCGGAAAAATGAAAGTCTGAAGAATACTGATCCCATTTATTTTGCATAAGCATTAAGTTGCAGCTTCAAAATACATGAATTACACTTACGAATAACACTGCAATAATGCTGCAAATATTTTTTTCTTACACTTGAAGGGTGATTTACACCTTTACAAATCTTCGACAGGGCCATGGCCAGTCTTCAGGGTTGTCTGGAGGCCACGGATATGATCATCTTCAAGGAGGCCACAGACAATATTCATGATTACACGTAGACTGTGAGTGACTTTATCAGCTGATGCACCTCCATATGTGTTCTAGCACGAACTGTCCGTGTTTTTCCAAACCAAAAGCCTTGGTTCAATGCTGACGTATGGAAGAAGATCAAAGAAAGACGTAAGGCTTACAAGTCTGCAAACAAAGAGGAGTATAAAAGAGACAAACACCAATTGCGGAAGTCCATCAAAGCAGCAAAAAGCGCATGCTCCCAAAAACTTGAAGGCCTCCATCTACAGAACAACACACACATTATGTCGAAGGAAATCCAAGCTATTACAAACTACAAAAGGAGAACCAACATCAAAGAGGTTAGAGATGATATCCTGCGGACTGCCTTTACAACTTCTACTGCAGATTCGACAGGATGAACTCAGACACACCCTCCAAACTCACCCATAACGCCGAGGACACCGCTTTACAGGTGACACACACACACACAAGTGCTAAAGGCTCTGAAGGGACTGTGCTGAGCAACTAGCAGGTGTATACACAGACATTTTTAACCAGTCCTTGTCACAAGAGGCAGTTCCACATCTGTTCAAGTCTAGCATTGTGATACCGGTTCCAAAGAAACCGAACACTGCCACCCTGAATGACTTTAGGCCTGTGGCCCTAACACCTGTTGCCATGAAGTACCTTGAAAAGCTGATATTAACTCATATAAATTCCTACATCCCAGAAACTTTAGATCCAGTACAGTTTGCCTATCGCCCGAATAGATCAGTGGACGATGCAGTAGCCTTTGTTTTACAACACATACTTCAACATCTGGACTATAACAAAACATATGTCAGGATGCTATTCCTAGACTATAGCTCTGCCTTTAATACCATCCGCCCTGCAAAACTCATTGTGAAATTAACAGACCTTGGACTGCCGACCTCTATTTGTAATTGGATTTTGGACTTTCTTTTGAACAGACCGCAGGTGGTAAAGATGGGAATGTTAACATCAAGAATTATTACAATTAGCACAGGCACCCCCCAAGGCCGTTGCCTCAGCCCAAAGCTCTATACACTGTACACACATGACTGCGTCTCCACTCAGGACAGCTCACTCGTCATCAAATATGCAGATGACACAACCATCTTGGGCCTTATTAAGGGTGGGGACGAGACAGGGTACAGGGAGCTGGTCAATGACATAATTAACTATGGAGAGGAAAATGACCTGTTCCTCAATGTAGACAAGACCAGGGAGCTCGTCATTTTAGGAAGAAAACCCCTCCTCTGCAGCCTCTCACAATCAAGGGTACTGTGGTAGAGAGAGCCGACAGTCATAAATTCCCTGGCCTGCATTTGACATCTAACTTGAGCTGGACTACAAACACGTTTACCACAGTGAGGAAAGCTCAAAAACGCCTTTATTTTGTCAGGCTTTAAAAGAAGGCTGGGCTTGGGGTGTGCTCTATTACTCATGCCTAAAGAGGACTCATAGAGAGTGTCTTGACATATGGCATCATCGCTTGGTTTGGAAATGCTACACAGGCAGAGAAGAAGTCTCTCCAAAGAATTATAAAGACTGCAGAGAGAATCATTGGGACTAACCTCCCACCCATAACCACACTGTATATAGAGCACTGTAAGAAGGAAGCTCAGTCCATACATCATCCAGCGCATTCACTATTGAGGCCCAGATACAAATCCTATTACCTGAGACATACAGGAGCGGCAGTGTCATCACACAAAGAACATGCTTTTATAACAGCTTCTATCCAGCAGCAGTGAGACTAATTGCAAATTCATAAAAATACGGGTATTTTGTATAATGGGCTAGCAAGCTCTGGTGCACTTTGTTTCTTGCCCCTAATGCCGAGTTCAGACTGCACGATTTTAGCCACGATTTTGGCTCGCCGACAGGTTTTGAGAAATCGCCGACAAATGCCCGAAATCACAGGCAAATCGGTGCTCCTTCACGCGAGTGACAATCACGCAGTGTGAATGAGCAAAGACGCTATCTGAGAGAATCGCCGACGAGTCGCCGACGCCCGTGAGATATTTGGCATGCTAAATATCTGGACCTGTCGGCGATTCACAATCCTGCTGTGTGAAAGTGTTCTGACTGAAAACTACATCGGCGATGACCGACAGCCAATGAGAGAGCATGATACAGGACAGCAGGCTGTTCGAGGAGGAGTTATAGACCAGAATATCAGTATTTTAATAGATAGATAGGCCTATATTTACAATTATATCAAACAGAAACAAAGCACAAACATTTGCATGACCAGCAGCAACAGCAGGACGTTTGCAAAATTATTTATTTACCCCCAACTCTCTTTCCAAAACACAGTCCTTGCTCCCCTCGTCTTCCCAAACATTTCCTCCTGCATAAACTGAATATTTATTTGTTTCATTTTCGCTACAAATCAGTGCACAGACAATTTGGATCGCAATCTTCTTGTAGGCTATCATTTTTAATAACAAACAGTGTCGCGCGAGAACTCCGGTCTCACGCACGCGTGATCTTCCGTTATTTCCGTATCACTTCTCGCGTTTGTTTGGTTGTGAAACGTAGTTTGCGGACCAGGCAGAGGTTGTCGGCGATTCTTTCTTTTGTAAAGTCATGCAGTGTGAAACCTCCTGTCGCCGACCCATCGTGCAGTATGAACACAGAAGCAACTGAATGTTACCCCAGTTAGTCATGCAGTGTGAAAACAACAGTGACCCGATTATTTTGAAAATCGTGCAGTCTGAACTCGGCGTAAGGGTGGTGCGGTACAATTCCAATGCATGTGTATAAATTATTTTGTGCTTTACAAATTGCAAATAAAACTTTGAACTTTCCTCTTGCACATGCACATTTAATTTAAGCTTGAAATCTTATGTAGCCTACACTTTTACAAATCTTAACCTGCGCATGCGATTCTTTATGTCATCATTTTACCTTAATGCTTGTTATCTGTGGTATTTGCTGCAGAAGTTACCCTGATGTGTTAGTCATTGACCTACAAGTAAGCAAGTTTGCCTTATGTTTGTGTTTATAGGGAGTGGTATTTAGTTATTCATAACTGTCACGTAGGCATGTCCAGACATGCCCTCAGCTATTGTTTCCGTTAGTTAAAGGTGCTCTATGTAACAATTAGCGGCCTCTAGTGGTGATGTTTCAGATTGCAACCAATTTTTATAAGAGCGCTCGTGCTCGTACTGATAGACAATACCGTCTATTACGCAAATATCTCGGCGAATACTAGGCGGATTCAGGGGGCACCGAGCTCGTTGGGACCATCTAGTCGAACTGAAAAGAATCATATAAGTTCCATAGTTTTTGGTGGTGTTTTCGCGGAGATATTAGCAGAAAACCATCGGGCGCGCTGCAACATTGCGGACGCCGGTGACGTCACGATCTCAGAAGAAATCGCTCGTATCTCCGGAACGCAAAGACCCAGAGAGCTCAAATTCGGGTGAGGAGGTCCCAGGGGGACCCTTGCCCGAACGCTAGAGTGGATGCCCCATACCGCTGGGACCCCCGATTTCGAACGGCTATAACTCGGGGAGCCGGGCGAGTTGGACCTCGGGGGTGGGCTCGTTCGAAAGGCCCCGTCCAGCACTAAAAACGATTAGAGTCTTGGGAATATTGATCAAAGATTGACCGAGATATAAGCCGAAAAACGTGCGCCTTTAACCGGACGTAACTCCCTGACCGTCTACAATAGACTGTATATAAGGAGAGAGGGTCGGGAGCGCGCATGCACATCACATCCGTTGGATTTCGCGGTAAATCCGACCCGGAGACTTCACATAAAAATATGAATATTGGCCTTCAGAGGTAATAGCAAAACTCGACAAGTGGATCATTGTAATGTGGGATTACAACCCCTTCACACACAGGCAATAAAAAAAGGATTCATTTTAGTAGAAAAGTTCCACACCTTTAAGCTTAATAACGCAGTTCCATTTGTGATTATTTCTTCTTTATTGAGATGTATATCACTTTTTTTTTTTATTATTCTTTTTTTTGGGCGATTCTTTTGGGATGTGAATATGATGTTTTGAGCTGTTTATACCAAACAAGTGATTACAATCTGATAGGCCTATGCTGTAGAGTGATGTTTATTGTGCTCGATGATTGCTTATGGTCTATAATGTACAATGTGATTCCTTATTTTCCTTTATTGGATGGTATATTTCATGCTGAGATGTTACTGATGAGGATTTAGTATGTTTTGGCTGCTTTTATGTACCAATGGATGTATATTATCCAGCCATATCACCCTGTAGCCCAAGACTGGTTGCCCACTGAAGCTAAGCAGGGCTGAGCTGGTTAGTACCTGGATGGGAGACCTTCTGAGAAAACCAGGTTGCTGCTGGAAGAGGTGTTAGAGAGGCCAGCAGGGGGCGCTCACCCTGTGGTCTGTGTGGGTCCTAACGCCCCAGTATGGTAATGGGGACACTATACTGTCAAAGAGCACCGTCCTTCGGATGAGACGCTAAACCGAGGCCCTGACTCTCTGTGGTCACAAAAAATCCCAGGATGTCTTTCAAAAGAGTAGGGGTGTAACCCCGGCATCCTGGCCAAATTTGCCCCTTGGCCTCTGTCCATCATGGCCTCCTAATCATCCCCATATATACTGATTGGCTTCATCACTGTCTCCTCTCCACCAGTAAGCTGGTGTGTGGTGAGCGTTCTGGCGCAATATGGCAGCCGTCGCATCATCCAGGTGGATGCTGCACATTGGTGGTGGTTGAAGAGATTCCCCCTTCTATGTAAAGCGCTTTGAGTGACGAGAAAAGCGCTATATAAAAATGTCATGAATTATTATTATTATTATTATTGTATATATGCCCAGCTATTTTTGTTATTCACATTCCTTTATGGTATTTCTTGTTTTCCAGACTAATGCCTCGAATGCCTTTATTTGATACCTACCTGTGAAATACCTGTACCACTGTGGATTGTCCTTTTATCAATACATCATTGAAAACTGCTCAACTGTCTCCTCATCCTTATCAAACTGTGCTCTGACAGGCACCCAGAGGGGTTCACTTTTCTAATTACAAATCAGATCTATACAGTCAAAAGTCTCCCAAACAGTTATTATTGGCATTGTTTTTCCGCCATACATATGGCCGTAAACATGGGCAGCCAATGTGCAACAAAGGTTCATGAATTTCACAAACGGTTTTATTCCAGGCTACTTCCTTAGCAGCAAGCCACGCAGTAATGGCGGCGCTGCTTTACTTCCGTGTTTCGCCGGATTTGTGTATAAATATTGAGGATGGACAAGTTCACTCTGGAGTAGCTACAGTTCTTTCTAACGGAAGAATTAGGTCAGTTGCGTTCCAACCATCCCACTGCACACAGAATATCCAACCCGTTCTCACGGCAATTCGAACGAATTTTACGAGGGGGCTAAATTGTAACATTTCGTACGACCTCAGTCGTACGAATTAGTTAGATTTTTGCTAAATCGTACATATTTTGCGAGTTGGACAATTCGTATGAATTCGTACGAATGATCTACCCCTGACCCCGCCCCTAAACCTACCCATCACGTGGGTTTAGACAAATCGTATGAATTAGTGCGAATTAGCCACTTTTTAATCACTCGTACGAATTCGTACGCATTGGTCGTGAGATAGCGTTGGAATATCTCACACCTGTTATAGTATAGTGATGTCTAAACGCATGAATAAATCAATAACAAAGCTTTTGGCATCCCCTAATCTAAAGTGTAAACTTTTCATCACTTGTAAATGTGTTATACATATACATTTTAGATGAATTAACATTGAAGATCTGAAATTGATTACTGGGCAAACAAAAAAACTCTTAGTGCAGGTGTTTTTATGGTTTACAAATTCCATGTGAACAAGGAATCTAATTACAGCGCCCCAGTGGTCACCTGTGGAAGTTCAAAAATACATAATACTTTATATGCTTCTTATTTATGTACAAAATGTTTTTATGTGACCATACTAACACAGGAAAATAATATTTCTGTTTGGTCTTTCATACCAGCAGATAAAATCACAACCAACAGGACTGTCAATAAAAGCAATATATAACCACAGAAATCAGGTACTTTATTTGTCTTCACAGATTAATTTTTCTTTATGACAAGATTTCTTAACATTTTCTATAACATATCATCTCAACCTAGAGTGATAATATACCCCTCTCATAGATCACCATGTTCAGTGATCAGAGGTATCAGAGGAAATTTCTTCTCCCAACTCATTGTGGGTTTCGTTCATGTGTTTCATCTCCCAACACTGCATATGCGACACACATTGATATCAGGATAATAATAAATACAGGGACCATTGCTGTGATGCCCAAACCAAGAATCATCTTAACACCGATCATCTGAAAAATAGGGAGGGGGGAACAAAATCGTTACATTCAGAAATTGCTATAATAGTGGATGAGTAATGGTCATTTAACAGATACTTTTTATCCAAAGTGAAATACTCAAAGGGAAGCAATAAAGAGTTAAATGTAGTGCAGAGTAATCATATTCATATCAATATTCATATTTTTTTGTTTAAAATGAAACTTAGATGTTGTCAAGTAAAGTCATCCTCATTTATATAGCACTTTTAACAATGTAGATTGTGTCAAAGCAGCTTTACAGAGATAAACATATAAGGTAACATAGATTGGTTTGGTTTTATAGTGGTCACCTGTGTCTTAAAAGTAAAGGTTTACCACCATGGTGGTACATTACATGTCATCACAAAGAAAGCACATAAAATGTGTAAAAATGGTGGTAAACCTTTACTTTTAAGACACAGCTGACCATTATAAAACCAACCCAATCTCTGTTACATTAAATTATGTTTATCTCTGTAAAGCTGCTTTGAAACAGAGAAAATTAAATAACTAACTGAGCGCACGGGTGACGCGTTAACAGTCTGATGTTATGTTGTGACATAACATAAACCCTTTTTGTGCATTTTAAAAATGTAAAGAGATTCAGTTACAGCAGAATAATTTGCCTGTATGGGAGACATTTTGCTAAATCTGTTTTAAAAAGTTTTTCATTACATTTCTGAAGATAACATACCTGTGACTCAACGACAAAGCCCTGAGTCAGAGCTCGTAGTTCGGTGTCATTTGTTCCAGGGACTGAACTGATCGGTTTACACCATTTGAAATGTTGCTGATCATCATAAACATACAGTCCATTCCAGTATGTTTTTTTACAGGCAACATAATCACCGTCAAGGAACACAAGGGTGATCCACAAAAGAGGTGGAAGCAGGCAAAGCAATAAAGTTTTGAGCAGTTGAAGTCTACTTTCAATTTCAGTGAAACTAATATACAAAATTAAAGCAAAAACAAAAACAAATGGTCCAGCAAAAATGAGGTTGATCATTTGTGCATTCAGCTCAACATCGCAAGGACATGAAAAATCTTTATCAAACAAAGCTTCCAAAAGCATTAAAAAAAAGCTCAATGCAAGACAGGTGATAAGAACCTTTCTGTCATGCTCACTGTCAAGTAGTCCGATTTTATCATCTTCAGGCATATTCTGAGGTCTACACAGCAGCACACAACAAGTACTGTAAATCTGATGATGTTTTGACTGCTCTTCAGTTGTACGGTCTCAGAAAAAGCTTTTAATCTTGAACCTCAAATGTTCCAGAAGTGCTCAAGGCTGGACCGGTACCTACAATTAATGAATAATAATAGTTTTTTTTCACATTGAAATTTGTAATATTAAATGAGTATATATGCAAATCTATCTGTATATACAATGGACATCAGGTAAAAATATGCCTTTTTCTTTTTCACAAAATATAGGAGACCAAGATTTTTGGGTAACACTTTATTTGAAGGGGTGTGCATAAGACTGACATGACACTGTCATAAACATGACATAACACCTGTCATAAACATGAAGGAGTCTTTATGAATGTTTATGACTGTTGTCATTAAGTGTCATTCGGTAAATTATGACAATTTCAATGCAAAGTTGACATTGTTTAAAATGTCTTTGTTATGACAACTTGACATTACCCAAGACAAAAATGTCTTGATTATGACAACTTGACATTAACAAAGACAGAAATGTCTCTGTTATGACAACTTGACATTAACCGAGAAATCATAACCTGTCAACCTGTCACAACTTTGGCCGTCATGACACCATTATAACTGTGTCATGAATATTACCTGTCCTCAAGTAAAGTGGAACACATTGTACTAGTTATAAAGATGTCATTAAGGGTTATTACACAGCAAAATGCTTGAAGTTTGATAATTAGACCTGTTATGACATATTTGTGACAGGTTGACAGGTTATGATTTCTTGGTTAATATCAAGTTGTCATAACAAAGACATTTCTGTCTTTGTTAATGTCAAGTTGTCATAATCAAGACATTTTTGTCTTGGGTAATGTCAAGTTGTCATAACAAAGACATTTTAAACAATGTCAACTTTGCATTAAAAGTGTCATAATTTACCGAATGACACTTAATGACAACAGTCATAAACATTCATAAAGACTCCTTCATGTTCATGACAGGTGTTATGTCATGTTTATGACAGTGTCATGTCAGTCTTATGCACACCCCTTCAAATAAAGTGTTACCGATTTTTGTCTTACTCTTGTACTTGCTCTTCTTGTCTGCTGTGATGTGTTGATGATTTTCAATTTCTGCTCCCAAAAATGTTACATGCAATGAAGGCTAATAAATCACACACAAAATGAAGACAGGAGAGAGAGAAGAGAGAGAGAGAGAGAGAGAGAGAGAGAGAGAGAGAGAGAGAGAGAGAGAGAGAGAGAGAGAGGAGAGAGAGAGAGGGAGAGAGGGGGATTGTTATAATAATGGTTAATAAGCTCTTTTAATAAAAGTTAATAAAAAACGATGAGAATTCGATTGTTTAAAACACAACTATCTTTGCAGGAAACCCATTATAATTTTAATATGTATATATTAATATTTTACCTTTTTTAAAAAGTGTAGTTACTCAGATCTTGCAGTTCAGTCTCTTTTCGTCCTTTTAGAAGTTATAGAAGTCACTATGAACCTGTTAAACAAACTGCATCATCATCAGCACATGCAAGAATGAAAGGAATCCAACTGCTTTATAAGCTGGCAACCCTTGTGACTCATACACTTTATGAACAATTCCGTAATGTGTATGTTCTGATACGGTTCTGTTTCCCTGTTCCTGTAAATGTATTTATTTTATGACAGGAGACTATTGCTAGCCTGATGCCTTTAGGTAGTATTCTAGGTATTGTTTGCTTGTATTGAATTGCTGTTTGTTTTTTTATTTTGAGTTTTGTTTATTCTTTTTTTTTTTTTTTTTTAGTATGCATGTCTCATGAGTTAAATAGGAGCAGGAGTGGAACTCTGTACAAGCCTAGAGTGGCTTCGTTCCCTCCTTGCATTGTTTTGTACTTGTACTAAACATGCTAAACAAATAAACTTTAAACTTTAAACTTTAAACTTTAAACACCCGGCAACAATTCGAGTCAGCCCCTCCGACACAGCTGGACAGCACATCCAGACCACAGTCAGCCCTGGCCCAAACAACAGCAGCCACTGCAGGAAATCCAGGTGAGTCTCCAGCACAATTCGGCAAGATAGCCAGGTCGCAGCCAATCCCGATCCCAATCTGACCACAAATATCCACCGGCGGCGACTCCAGGTGCTGAGCCAGAATTCAATACGACACCACCTCCAATATCCACCAGTGGCGACTGCAAAACCCCTCCAGGTGCTGCGCCGGAATTCAAAACGAGACACTGAGCACCTTTAATGTCACCAGGGCCTGGAATAAGATGAAAAAAAATAAAGCAGAACCTTTCTCTGGGGCCACATAGATTTATCTCGTGTTGAATTCTTTGAAACAAATGTTGTTGAAGTATGTGGCAAACTGTCCCAGTCCATTTAAATTGCTTGGTGACTGAAACTCGTTGCCACATACACGGCTAATCCAACCACACTGAACTGAAGTGTAAAGGAGGGCAAACACATATGCGAAAAAAACAAAGTTCTCTGCATAGATTTCATCTTATGGAAGTTCAAAAGAGCTGCAGCAAGATTGATCAGCATATGAAACCCATTAAAAAGATGAAAATCAATTCGCTTCAATCTAGTCCTAAGAGCAGTTCCTGCCACACTGCATCTCAGGTCCGCCATCTTTGACCAGATCTTTTGAGGGAACTCGAACTACATGGGAAATGCCCCTAGTGTAGTGCGTCTCAAGCATTAATTAAACTACTCCAATCCTGATTGGTGTTGCGTCATGACGAAACATATGACGGCATACACAGAAGCTACAAAGGGACGTCAGCACACACCATAGTTAGCTTTTTGCCCTTCAGCAAGCGCTCTGTGAGAACTAAAGTTCTGCATTGCAATATAGAATCTAGTGGCTCGGATCTCACATTTGCCGAGGCAGCGCCTAGATTACTGCTCCACTCTGCAATAAGGATTCTGTGGCTGGGATCTCGCGTTGTCGAGGCAGCAAATAGATTAAAGATCTGCATGGCAATACAGAATCTAGTGGCTTGGATCTCGCGTTTACCGAGGCAGTGCGTAGATTGTGGGTCTACTCTGCAAAAAAGATTGTGTATTGGTGAGAGGCATTCACATTCCGCTCCTGGCAGTGTTCATTATGAAATATTTTGACACGTACAGCTGTGCACTGTCGGATGTTTCAGCCTTGCACCTGCTGACATTTTTCCTGAGGGATAAAACCCAAATATATTGTAACGGCTCGAATCTCGCGTTTGCGAGATTATGAGATTGTATAAATAAATAATAAAACCGTATTGTCTGATGATTATGGCTGCATTTAATTCTAAAGAATTAAAATAATGGAATAGGCTATTATCTGACTTTAAGATATTTTAATTCAGCCTACCATTCAGAAAAGAAGGAGTGTCACTTCTTGAGGTCCCCCTCAGAGAGCTTGGGACTCTAGGCGGTGCTCTAGCCCACAGCCTCCTGAGAAGACCGAGGACCGTCCTTCAGGCAAGGAAGGCGTTGGGAAAGAGGTCCTACATATGTGAGATCTTGGAGGGCCGCCCCCCTTAAAGAGAGCGATCGAGATTCCCACTCTGGTCGTGGCCCTCAGGAAACTGGTGTCAACATCCTGCCGCCAGTGGCATTTCGGGACACATTAATTTCCAGCGAATGGACACTGCTCTGCCTTCCCCACAGGCTTGAAGCCAGGCAGCGCTCGCGTCCACCCACCGAGAGTCGTTTTTGATTTTTCTCTGAGATTTCTCTCTCTACTTCAGGGTATCGTGAAGGGCTCTCACAAGACACTCGACACCAGCCCTGAGGGGAATTTTGCCGAGGCATGGCAATGTCTTCCCAATATATTTCCATAGGGCCTGCGCACTCTAGAAATAGGGTACAGGTTGCAGTTCCGGATCCACCCACCAAAGTTCAAAGGGTTGGTCTGGACTACAGTAGACCCACAACAGGACCAGGTGTTGGAACAGGAAGTTTACTCCCTCCTGGTAAAGGAAGCCATAGAACATGTTCCTCCACCAGACAGGGATAACGTATCACCCAAGAAGGGGCTTCCCGCATCCAAACAGACCATCAGTAACTGGATCGTTCAGGCTATATCAGATGCGCAGCTTGCCTGGAGGCCATGAGGGCTCATTCAACCAGGGGCATGGCGTCGTCTAGAGCCCTCCTTTCAGGGGCCTGATCAGATTCTATAGTCTGGATATTCCTTCTATGCTAGGCACTATAGTGTTCTCGTCCTAAGTGCGTCTATGCGCAGCTCCACACTGGTACTCGTTCCCCAAAGTGTCGTATCGACGCAGTATCGGGTTACGACAGTAACCCTTGTTCCCTGAGAAGGGAACGAGACATGGCACCCCTTCGCCACACCTTCCCCTGCCTGGGACCGACTTTGTGACAGTCGTAACCCCGAGATGTTTTCCTCAGTACATTTATTTTTTAGTTTCCATGGTTCTAATTTAGTAAATATCTTTTTCTGTTCCAGTTAATTGTATATAAACCTTGAGTTCTGTCTGTTCATTGTTCTATGTCGTCTATGTTAGCATGCTCTAACATTGCAACCTCAATGTGACAACTTCATGAAGCATTATGTGTATCTGGAATCGTGGTTTCTGATTTTAAGTTGTTTTATTTCTCTTCTTCTTTCGAAAAAAAAAAAGTTGCTCAGTTGTACAAACCATAACGATATAAAACGATGACACTTTAGAATACTGTTTCATCATATGAACAGAAACAAATGAAAACGCAATAATAACATTCTTGTAACTATTATTAGCTAATAAGAAACTTTGATCAATGACTAGTTGTAAGAAATTAAATTGTCCAACGAAAGTGCCCAATCTTGGTCTTTATTCAAAAAGGTAATGAATGAACAAACAATACACCAGCGCTGGGGAGGGAAGGACCTCGCCCCAATATTCTTTGTTTATGGTATAGTGGAGTAATTGGAGTAATGGAGTAAGTGGAGTAATACAAGTCTAACCAATAGAACCATACATTACATCATAGCATATAATTTATACTTTATATAACAATTCTATATACAGTAGTCAGTATCTGGTGATTCATCCTCTTGGTCCTGGAGACCCAAAAAGGTTTCTCAATGTACAATATATAAAGAGAGAAGAAGGGAAGGAGCAGGGAGAAGAATCCATCCTCCATTAATGAATAACAGATGTTGGAGTACATTATCTCAAGACAAAAGAATCTCTAGTGTAATAGACTAATGCATTTTATACTGGACTATGCTGAGACTATTAGACACTCTGGGCACTATAAACAATCGATGTAGCCTACTCCTAATGATGCAGATTATTCTGTTCATACTTTCATGTCTCGATTCACCCCCAACATGTCCTGTATTTTGCGTTCGAGAGTCGAGCAGTACAAGTCCTTCCCTTCGAGCAGTTGGGGCGTCAGGTCAACCGGGAAAAGTTCAAACTCTCCCCTGTGCAGAGGACCTCTTTTCTCTGTATGGAGTTCACTCTTAACAAAAATGGTGCTAAATAGCACTAAAAGTGGTTCATTGCCTTGTAATCATAGGAACCACTTTAAGCACTTATCTTTGTCAAATGGTGCTATGTAGAACCATAAGAGGTGCCATAGTGCACCTTAACCACCCCAGAGAACCACTGAAGAACCGCTGAAGAAACAAACTGGGCTTAACAGGTTCTTTAAATGGTAGTGGTGCTATATAGCACCATCGCCACCGCAAAGAACACCTGAAGAACCGCTGAAGAACCTTTTTTTTTTAGAGTGTTGGACTTGGTCAACCAGACAGCACGCCTCACAGAGGATCGTGTTAAGTCAGTGTTGAACTGGGATGGCCATTGTGTTTGTACAATTTATACACGAAAATTAGTTTTTAAGTGCATATGATACGTACTGTAAACCCCTTGGGTAGTATTAGTGGTGTGGGGTATGTGCGTATCATACGTTTGGGTAGGGTTAGTGGGGTGGGGTGCATGAGAATTACACGCCATGACCATAAAGGGTGTATCATACACAAAAACTTATTTTCGTGTATAAATCGCACAATACATAAATGCGTGCTATAGATACATATTTCATGAGATCAGGTAGGCTAGAATCTATAGAATGCATCCCACATTTGTGTCGGAAGGGATCTTGCCTGCTTATGGACACTATCACTTAAACCAAGACTCTCTAGTGCCATACCTTGCTGCATAGTAGTAAATTTGTGTTTATTCATGGCCTGCAGGCGCTTTCTCAGTCACATCAGAGTAACTTACCCACCTAAGGAATCACACAAGTTTATACAGTAGGATAAAGCATGGTAAGTAAGCACATATCACTGTGATTGGTTCTGTTCTTTTCATTAAGGTCTCTCTGTTACTATAGGCAGCTAAAGGTTGATATACAGTTAGATTTTTAGTTCCCATGCACATGTTCTTGCCCAAGTATCATAGCTATAAATAGAAGGCAAAATCATAGCTTTGGGTAGTTGCTGTGAGAATACCCTTCTCACATCCTCTTTATCACAAAGCAAGTTCTCTTTTCACCAAATATGTCTTCTAAAACATTGAGTTTCCCACATAACCCAGTCTAATGAATTAAATGGACAGGGCTTGAACTTAGAGTACTCAGTGAACTCAGGGTTTGAAATGGTGACTAAAACGAAAAATTAATATCATTCAGCTATCGGTGAACATATCAAACTAGCGATCAAAGACTACAGATTTTGAAAAGTGATTAGATTTTAAAGTGTCAGCCCTTACCTCAATTCCTGAACATTGGCTGGTCACTACTACTAGTCTTCTCGGTATTCACATCAACATGTGTGTTGTGTCGCAACACCAACGGTCTGTCTCATCGTTCTTCCCATTCTTACTTTCAATTTTACCCAGCAAGTTCTCTTTTTCATCTCACTTATGAAAACACCAACATTCTATCTCATCGTTCTTTCAATTCTTACTTTCAATTTTACCTTTTTACTGCAGTTCCTGGATGTCAACGTTGAATTTACTGTTGAATTTGAACCACTGAATTTGTCGAAGTGAATTTGCAGAGCTAAATAAAATGGACCGAAAACCGCCTGTTGAATATTATAGGTTGCATTTATAGGTTATAGGTTTGAATATTTTGGAAGTAAAATATGAAAGGTGAATATGGATTATTGAAATTTTACTAAAGAAAATGTGTTTGAAATGTTTTGAATTTAAATGTTCGCAGCTTAAATATTCAACCATGCTAAATTTCTATGGGATGATTATAGTATCAAAATGATTAACACGTACAAGCGCACTTATCAATGAACTTGATACATGTTGCAGAAATGTTTTATCCATGCCTTTCAACTTGCGTGTGCAAAATTCAAAATTCAATGAATGTGAAGCAATTTGTACAAATAGAGACATTTTTGTGAATACAAATGTTTTCCTTTGTATTTTCTGATACCAGCTCTCAGTGATATGTGTCGGGTCCCCGCTATGATAACAGTAACTTTCTTAAATGTTTACAAAACAAGCGGGAACCCAGTGTGCCTGAATCTTTCCCTATTGCTGTTCAACTACATGATAGAAAATCTAAGGCCTTCAAAAGCCGTACAGCAAACCCATCTAATCTGGTGCCTATTACACGCCAAACTAAGATCGCTGTGGGGACAAAAAGTAAGACCGTTAAGTTAGCACTTTTAAACATCCGCTCACTTAAAAATAAATCACTTCTAGTCAACGACTTAATAACCACATACAACCTGGACTTTATGCTTCTAAATGAAACTTGGCTAGAAGACAGCTGCAGTGCAACAGTCCTCAATGAAACATCCCCTCCTAACTTTACTTTTATGAGTGCTTGCAGAGCGGGTAAGAGAGGCGGGGGCTTAGCTGCTCTTTTTAAAGATGTCTATCAATGTAAGCAAAAATCACTTGGGAATTACCCATCTTTTGAATATCTGGGTATTGTGTTAAAAGGTGCTCCACGTATTTTACTTATCATTGTTTACAGGCCTCCAAAATACTCTCCAGCCTTTGCTGAGGACTTTACAGAACTGTTATCAACAATTTCCTCTGAGTTTAACTGTTTTGCCATTGCTGGAGATTTTAACATTCACATAGATAATGCAGAAACCAATATGGCAAAAGAAATCAAAACTGTTTTAAAAACTTTTGATCTGACACAGCATGTAAATGGACCCACACATAATCGTGGACACACTCTAGATCTACTTATCAGTACGGGTCTAAACCTCTCATCGATTGTTATTAAGGATGTAGCACTGTCTGATCATTTCTGTATTTTCTTTGATATTTTGATCTCTCCTGCCATTGAAGCTAGATCTGTGTCTGTCAAGAAGAGATGCTTAAATGAGAACACTAGTGTGCTATTTATGAAGGCTATATCATTAAAACCAAGCATATCTGCTGACTCTGTTGATTTTCTCCTTGAATCTTTTAACTCAAAAATTAAAAGTGTAATTGATGATATTGCTCCTGCGAAAGTCAGGAAGAATAGTGGTAGACAAAAAGCACCTTGGAGAAACTCAACAGCAGTGCAAAATATGAAAAGACAATGCAGAAGAGCAGAGCGCATGTGGCGGAAGACAAAACTTGTAGTCCATTATAACATCTACAAAGACAGCATCCATGCTTTTAATATGGAACTAGGCAAAGCTAGACAGACTTTCTTCTCAAATATTATAAACAGCAACTTAAACAACACACGCACTCTTTTTGCTACTGTAGAGAGACTGACAAACCCCCCAAGCCAGATTCCCAGTGAAATGCTCTCAGACAGCAAGTGCAGTGAGTTTGCTTCTTTCTTCTCTGAGAAAATCAGTAATATCAGAAAGGTGATCAGCTCATCCTTGAGTTGTGCTGGGGTCAAACAGATCCGACCACTACCTGAGAAAGTAGTTACTATGTCTGTTTTCGAAGAAATTGATGGCAAAATTTTGGAAGAAACCGTACAGCACCTTAAAACATCAACCTGCGCCCTTGACACACTTCCCACATCTTTTTTCAAAAGTGTGTTAAACAGTTTAGAAGCAGATCTCCTAGAAGTGGTAAATGCCTCACTTCTCTCTGGGAGTTTTCCAAACTCCCTAAAAACTGCAGTTGTCAAGCCCCTCCTGAAAAAGAGCAATCTAGATAAGACCATATTAAGCAATTATAGACCGATCTGAAATCTTCCCTTCATAGGCAAGATCATTGAAAAAGTTGTCTTCAATCAGCTGAACAAATTCTTAAGCTTGAATGGTTACTTTGACAATTTTCAATCTGGTTTCCGATCGCATCACAGTACAGAGACAGCGCTCATAAAGATAATAAATGATATTTGCTTAAATACTGATACAGGCAAATTATCAGTGCTGGTACTACTCGACCTCAGTGCTGCATTTGACACTGTCGATCACAACATACTTATTGACAGGCTTGAAAACTGGGTGGGGCTTTCTGGGATAGTCCTAAAATGGTTCAGGTCATACTTAGAAGGGAGAGGTTATTATGTGAGTATAGGAGACCATAAGTCTGAGTGGACATCCATGACATGCGGAGTCCCCCAAGGCTCAATTCTTGCACCACTCCTATTCAACCTGTATATGCTCCCAATGAGCCAAATAATGAGAAAGAACCGAATCTCTTACCACAGCTATGCAGACGACACACAGCTCTACTTAGCCCTATCGCCTAACGATTACAGCCCCATTGACTCCCTGTGCCAATGCATTGATGAAGTAAATGGTTGGATGTGCCAAAACTATCTTCAGTTAAACAAAGACAATACTGAAGTCATTGCGTTTGGAAACAAAGATGAAGTTCTCAAGGTGAATGCATACCTTCACTCTAGAGGTCTAACAACTAAAAATCAAGTCAGGAATCTTGGTGTGTCTCTAGAGTCAGACCTTAGTTTCAGTAGTCATGTCAAAGCAATAACTAAATCAGCATACTATCATTTGAAAAATATTGCAAGAATTAGATGCTTTGTTTCCAGTCAAGACTTAGAGAAACTTGTGCATGCTTTCATCACCAGCAGGGTGGATTACTGTAATGGACTCCTCACTGGCCTTCCTAAAAAGACCATAAGACAGTTGCAGCTCATACAGAACGCTGCTGCCAGGATTCTGAGCAGAACCAGAAAATATGAACATATCACACCAGTCCTCAGGTCTTTACACTGGCTCCCAGTTACATTTAGGATTGATTTTAAAGTATTATTACTGGTATATAAATCATTCAATGGGCTAGGACCTCAATATATTGCAGATATGCTCACTGAATATAAACCCAACAGATCACTCAGATCATTAGGATCACATCAGTTAGAAATACCAAGGGTTCACTCTAAGCAAGGAGAGTCTGCTTTTAGCTACTATGCCAGCCGCAGCTGGAACCAGCTTCCAGAAGAGATCAGATGTGCTCCTACAGTAGTCACATTCAAATCCAGACTCAAAACACTTCTGTTTAGCCATGCATTTACTGAATGAGCACTGTGCCACTGTTCGTCCGACTGTTTTTACTGTACTTTATTTTATTTCTTATTCTAAAATGTTTTAATTATTCTTATTTGTTTTGATTATTTTATTTTCTCCTATGTAAAGCACTTTGAATTACCATTGTGTATGAAATGTGCTATATAAATAAACTTGCCTTGCCTTGCCTTGCCTTGCCTTGCCTTCCTTTGTATTAGTGTATCATAATTTGCACATACAACACAGAAGATGTGCATGTGTGGATCAGGTGACACGCGTGCATTCATTGACTCGTTTCTGAGTCGATCCTATTTTGATTCATTTGGATTTTGAGACTTTCATTTCGCGGGTTTCGCCTTGCACGATCCACACACAGCTGTCTGAGAAAACCTGCTACCACTAGATGGCAGTATTCTGCTAAAACAGACAACGGCAGCATAATCAGGCGTTCTTTCCGCATTTAAGACGCTTAATGAGAGTGATATTGAAGCACCAAATTTAGTCCCTGCACATCTCAGGGACTTTGTAGAAGTTTAACCAATTGCTTATTCAAGATATAAACTTATTCAAGCATAGGTATTCAATATATGACATTATATTTTGCAAATCGGCGTCCTCGAATATAATCTGATGAGAGTGCTTATTCCATCGCTAAAATCAGACTGATCTGTAGGTGCAATTTTAACTACATGACAAAGGCATGTATTTATATAGTTAATTTATATAGTGAACAATACAAAAAAGTTTGTTTCTGCTGTACAGCAAATCTAGAAGAAAACACTGTCATAGTCCATCTTGAGTAAGTTCAGTGATGGTTAATTTTTCTAGTAAAAAATTTATTCATTTAGTTAATTTATCTATGCCTGCTCAGGAGAAAACGTCTCAGTTACGGATATAACCCTCGTTGCCTGAGTAGGGAACGGAGACGTTCCGTCGGATGAGGACGAATGGGGTTTTGCTTAGAAAGCCTATCGACTTTGAGTATACAAAACGAGCCAATGGCAAAGAAAATGCCATAGGTCTGCAGAATTTGCATAACGCATCTCCGCCTTACCTCGTGGTTACGGTGGAAACATGCAGATATGTTTCTTCGCTGAGGAGCCGAGACTGAACTCAGGCGATCCTCGCTGTACAGCGGAAAGTGGCAGGAAGACAGAACGTCTCCGTTCCCTACTCAGGGAATGAGGGTTACATCCGTAACCGAGACGTTCACTTTCGTTGTCACTCCGAGTTCCGTCGGATGATGACGAATGGGGATACCAGTCTAATCACGCCACCTTTTCAGCTGTCTTCCAGTGCCCTGCGCAAATCTGAGATCCCTGTCATGACTGGCACGGACGAAGGCCTCCTATTTAGCACAGGAATACCAAGGTACAGTGGGGACCATATCCCATAGCTTAGGCTAAGTCCACATTAATCCGGATACATTTGAAAACAGCATTTTCGTTTAAAAACTCTCTCCGTCCACACTAGCATTTTCAGGTGTTTTACGACGTTTCAGTGTGGAGAAACTTCTAAATTCAAGATTCTGATACACCCGGTCAAAGTCCCATCTTTGACCGGGCATAACTCAGAAACCAAGCCGTCTTTGGGCTCCATACTTGGGGGTCAAGGGGGTCTCATGGGTACCCCCCCACACCCGGAGTTTAGAGCTCCAAGTCGGCCTGGTTTCCGAGATACACCCGGTCAAAGTCCCATCTTTGACCGGGCATTACTCAGGAACCAAGCTGACTTTGGGCTCCAAACTCGGGGTCATGGGGGGGGGCCATGGGTCCCTACCCATGCCCAGAATTTGGAGCTCCAAGTCGGCGTGGTTTACGAGATACACCCGGTCAAAGATGGACCGGAAGTGGCCGTATCTCGCAAACGGAAGGGCCCAGAAGCTGGGGACGGTGGGGTCTGAAGGGGCCCTAAGGACACTCCCCGTACCCGTAGTTTGGAGCTCCAACTCGGCTTAACTCCCGAGATACAACCGGTTATACATAAGGGACTTTTGGAATACATGGTCTATATTTCAGGAAGGAAGAGTCCCAGTGGATCGTGCTTTGGGGTGGTGAGGGGCCCACAGGGGTGCTCTCGGACCCCAGAGTCCCGAGGTTCTGGGACCCTTCCTTCTGAAGTGCACCCTTTCCTGTTGGGCCCCGTATCTCAGCCTGTGGGGGCGCCAGAGCCTCGGGCTAGGGCCCATTGGAGAGGGACACTCGGGACCCTACTTTGACCCGAGTTTGGTGCATCTTGGTGGCTTGGTCGCGGAGTTATAGGCGTTCATGTGATCCAGTTCCAGAGGTCCCACCTACAACTTATTTGGCGGAGCGCCTGTACGCTCCCCGTGGACATTGCATTAAAAGGTCATATTTCATAGATAAAGGGGTTATTTGTAGTCAAACCTACTGCACACCACTCAGAGGACACGATACAACACACTGATGGACATTTCACCCAATAATTGTGCAAAATTAGCATAAAATCATACTGTCCACGAACAGCTCACAGGGGCACCGTCAAATAAGTTGCAGGTGGGATGCTGTTTCTGACTTAGAGATTTTCAGCCGGTGAATCCTAGGTGAGTCCTAGGTTGGTGTAAAAAAATTCCCTGCATTCTAGGGACTCGTCCTCCTAGTATGTGGCAATGGGGCCCCTAGGCTACCAGGATGTGAAGTTTGGGGCCGATGGGTCGAATTGGTGAGAAATAGGTGCCTCGGTGGATGAATAGGCTGTTCGTGGACAGTGGTCGTGTCCGGGATCGATCCCCGCCCCCTGGGTTCATTTAGGCTGTAAGGGGACAAATAGGCGCTTCGTGGACAGAATAGGCTGTCAGGGGACAAATAGGCACTTCGTGGACAAAGTAGGCTGTTAGGGGACAAATAGGCACTTCGTGGACAAAGTAGGCTGTCAGGGGACAAATAGGCACTTCGTGGACAAAATAGGCTGTCAGGGGACAAATAGGCAATTCGTGGACAGAATAGGCTGTCAGGGGACAAATAGGCACTTCGTGGACAGAATAGGCTGTCAGGGGACAAATAGGCACTTCGTGGACAGAATAGGCTGTCAGGGGACAAATAGGCACTTCGTGGACAAAGTAGGCTGTTAGGGGACAAATAGGCACTTCGTGGACAAAGTAGGCTGTCAGGGGACAAATAGGTGCTTTGTGGACAGAGTAGGCTGTCAGGGGACACCACAGGCACTTTGTGGACAGAGTAGGCTGTCAGGGGACAAATAGGCACTTCGTGGACAGAATAGGCTGTCAGGGGACAAATAGGCACTTTGTGGACAAAGTAGGCTGTTAGAGGACAAATAGGCACTTCGTGGACAAAGTAGGCTGTCAGGGGACAAATAGGTGCTTTGTGGACAGAGTAGGCTGTCAGGGGACACCACAGGCACTTTGTGGACAGAGTAGGCTGTCAGGGGACACCACAGGCACTTCGTGGACAGAGTAGGCTGTCAGGGGACAAATAGGGCACTTCGTGGACAGAATAGGCTGTCAGGGGACAAATAGGTGCTTTGTGGACAGAGTAGGCTGTCAGGGGACACCACAGGCACTTTGTGGACAGAGTAGGCTGTCAGGGGACACCACAGGCACTTCGTGGACAGAGTAGGCTGTCAGGGGACAAATAGGGCACTTCGTGGACAGAATAGGCTGTCAGGGGACAAATAGGTGCTTTGTGGACAGAGTAGGCTGTCAGGGGACACCACAGGCACTTTGTGGACAGAGTAGGCTGTCAGGGGACAAATAGGCGCTTGGTGGACAGAATAGTCTGTCAGGGGACAAATAGGCACTTGGTGGACAAGAATAAGCAGTCAGGGGACACCCTAGGCACTTGGTGGACAAGAGGAAGACTACGGTATGGATAAGCAGTCGGGGGACATAATAGGCACTCTGTGGACGAAAGGATGAAGAATAGGCTGTCAGGGGATGGTATGTGCAGTTCTTGGACATAGGGGCCCCCGTGGACTTCGTAGGCCATCTGTGGACACCACCGGTGGAGCGAGGTCGCCCCCTAGAGGTGTCCATCAAGGGCCCCATGGGCAATGCGATGCATTGCTACGCCTTACCACCCAAAAACGCAAAGTGTCCATTTCATCATTAGCTTAAGCGGCAAATGGGCATCCATTTGGAGCAGAGATCCCTCCGAGTGCTTAAGCGTACAATGGCAACTTAAATGAATGGGAAAATTTCCACGAACAGCCTAACTTCCCTTACTACTTTCAAGATGGCTGCTAATATGTGTAATTCCGTTGCGTCTCTGAAAGAAGTTCCTTTTAGTCGACGATCCAATGCAGACAAATTGGCATTAAAACAATCAGGACCTCCAAGACCAAAATTAATGATTAAACAAATTTCTATAAAGGCAACAAAGTCCTACACCCGAGGATTTTCAACAAATTGGTATGTGAAAAAAAGCTGGCTAGCAGGTTGTGAAGAAGCTAACGCTGTATTCTGCTACCCCTGCCTACTCTTCCACCCTAACACCCTGACGAAAGACAGCGCTGCTTGGGTTTCGACTGGTGTTACAGATATGCACCATCTGTCTGAGAAAATCAAGAAGCATGAGATGTCAAAGATCCACATGGATAGCTGCTTGAGGTTTGCGATTATTGGGAGGGTGAACATTGCCACTCAACTGAATGAGGGATACAGGCTAGCTGTTCGTCGCCACAACGATGAGGTGAGCAAGAACCGACACATCCTCAACCGGCTCATCCAATGTGTGAAGTTTTGCGGAGTGTTCGAGTTGGCTTTGCGAGGCAAGGATGAGACGGAGGGCTCCACAAACCCAGGTATTTTTCTTGGATTGGTGAACTTCGTGGCAGTTAGATGAAGTTTTTGATGAGCACCTGAAAAACGCCACTGTGTTCAAGGGCACATCCAAGACGGTGCAGAACGAGCTTTTAGAATGTATGCTAGCAGTCGCGCGGGAAAGGATTGTGGAGGAGGTCAAGTCAGCTAGTTATCTGGCCATCCAAGCGGATGAAACTACGGACGTCTCCACGCAGACACAGCTGGTTCTTGTGCTTAGATACATTGATGACAACCATGCAGTGCAGGAAAGTTTTTTTGAGTTTATTCCCATCCCGGATTCAACGTCAGTTTCAATTGCCAGTAGAGACCTGCGCGGGACGGATTTTTCCGTCCCGCTCCCGCCCGCTCCCGCAAGATTTTGTCCCGCTCCCGCCCGCTCCCGCAAAAATATATGTTATTTTCTCCCGCTCCCGCCCGCGACAATCAAGTTTCGTCCCGCTCCCGCCCGCAAAATCCCGCCTAGTTTTTTTTTTTTTAGGAATAGCATGTCGTTCACTGATGAGGGCTTCAGATTAATCCGTTTCTGCTCCAGCATGCGAGCGACCGCAAATAGGTGAAAGCCCTCGATGCTGTGCTGGAAGCTGGAATGCACATTTTTCTGTTGTTGTTAGGCTACATCTTTTAGTGCACTTGACACTTTCGACTGACTTGCCGTAAACGTCAGGGAAGTTTGTCTTTCAAAACGCTGCACACATGACACTTCAGACCTGAAGTTACAGACTTGTAGCCTACGTGAGTATTTTGCTGCATTTGTAACAGCTCGCAAAAGGAAGGTGCTTTCCATTGCTGTCGCATTGGCCTACTAGGCTACTAAAACATTTCCAAATATCAGACTTTTCTTTGTTTGGTTTAGTAGTTTTGCATGTTCCTTTCTTTAATAATGAACTAATATAATCTGTAGCACTAAACAATCCACCTGAGTCATGTGGTGCAGACATTTTGCCTCTCTGTGAATAAAAAAAATCGTTTTTATTTTAGTTATCCTTGTTGCTTGTGCATTAGATAAATAACGGTTTATTTGTTTCTAGTTGTTTTGTATCCCGCGGTAGTCCCGCGGGAGTGCAGGTCTCTGCTTTACACTCATATTTAATTTGCGGGAGTGCAGCGTATTCTCCCTCCCGCCCGCACCCGCAAGTGCACCTCATCATCCCGCCCGCTCCCGCAATGACCTTTCAAAATTTGTCCCGCGCCGCACTGTTTTGCGTCGCGACCCGCGGGTCCCGCGGGACTCCCGCGGGAGTGCAGACCTCTAATTGCCAGTGTACTTTTGGAGAGACTGAACCAGCTTTTGGCTGATGACAATGACAAAATGAAACTCGTTGCACAAGCTTACGATGGTGCCAGTGTGATGAGGGGAGAGAAGGCTGGTGTGCAGAAAAAGGTGCGTGAACATTTTAAGAATGCCCATTATGTGCACTGCTATGCACATCAGCTTAATCTGATCATGCAGCAAGCTACCTCCCACATCAAAAAAGTTAACGTTTTCTTTTCCGATCTGAGTGGTATTGCGTCTTTCTTTTCCTGGTCACCGAAACGGTGCAGCGTTCTGGACAAGATTGTTTCACGAAGACTGCCTAGAGCTTCATGTACAAGGTGGAATTTTAACAGCAGGATCGTCAACACTGTGTACGAGAACCGAGATGACCTCCTTGAATGTTTTGAAGCCGTCAAGACGGGTTCACATGGTCCATTTGACCAGCTCAGCGTGAGAGAGGCATCTGGCCACGTGAGGATGCTACAGGACGAAGATTTTATTTTTTTTCTGTGTTTTTTTCACAAAATCATGTCCCACGTCGACATTCTGTACCAGAAGCTCCAGAAGAAGGACATTGATGCAGCTTCATCAAAAGGGCCCTCGAGAGCTTCACAAGCAGTGTGCAGACCATTAGGTAAGATAACATTTATATTATTCGATCCTTCTCAAAGCAGAGCTTTGTTATGAGAACAGATGCATGAAAGGAGTATTTGTGTTTTTTTTTTTTTTTTATAATATATGTTCTTTTTTATAATATATTGCCAGTGGTGTAATCTAGCTTGTTTTACTCTGTGCTGGACTTCCTGGTTAGGTGAGGTTAACTTCCTGGTTAGGCTTAAAAAACAGTGTTTAACAATACACCCCTGCCCATTTTAACCCTCTGACGGTCTTCAAAAAAAGTGACACTTGTGGTCTTTGGGTCTATTTGACAATAACATTTAATTTTGTAACAGAACAATATATATTTTTTTTAACAAATATAATTTTACTCTGTTTATTAATGTTTTTACTCAACATTTGTAATATAAATGTAAAAAATATCATAAATCCTCCAAAAACTACAAATGTTGAGTAAAACATTAATAAACAGAGTAAAATTATATTTGTAAAAAAAAAAAAAAAACTATTGTTCTGTTACAAAATTAAATGTTATTGTCTGGGGTCCAATAGACCCCAAAGACCACGAGTGTCACTATTTTTGTCACACCTACATAAAAACAGATAACATTCCATTTTACATATTTTTTTGTAGATCTAGAAAGTGTTGAGAGCCGTAGGAAGTTTCATACCATTTGGAAAAAGAGAACTTTTTTTTTTTTATTTAAGCAGAAGTCATTTGGGGTCCAGTGGACCCCAAAGACCATCAGAGGGTATACTGACATCTTTGTACTGGATAAAGTGTGAACATGTGCATCACGTAGACTACAGTACTGTACAAAGCCTAACAAACACATTATTGATTTGTTTGCATTCAGAGACTCTGACCAGCTGCAAGAGCCATCAGGAACCGACAGACCAAGGACGGCTTTGACAGAAGAGGCGAAACAGAGGCTGTCTGAAGAGGTCTGCGACACCATCCTGGCTCACACCAAAGCGAGGTTCTCTTTCACTGGCCACCTTGTGAGTGCTACCTTAGTGCAGGGAGATATGTTTGAAAGGTACTGCCATTCATTTCCTGCTGAGGCTCTGACTGCCACTGTGAAGGCATATCCTACGCTGAACAAGGCAAAGCTCAAGACGGAACTGTCTCTGATCTATGAGAATCCTGAATTCAAGGCTTGCTGTGGTGCACTGGCACTGTACCAGGTTATCATGAGCTACAACCTCCAGGAGACATTCTCTGAGACTGTGAGTTTGTTAAACATTCTCATAACTACTCTCCATGACAACAGCTGAAGCTGAGAGATGTTTCTCAACTTTGAAGAGAATTAAGACATTCCTGCGAAATTCAATGGGCCAGGAACGTCTGAATGCACTTGCCATGCTCTCCATGGAGAGGGAACTAGTCCTCAAAATGCATGATTTTAATGAGAAAGTCATTGACCGCTTTGCTGCACTGAAAGAGAGACGTGCAACATTTCAGTACAAGTAATTTAGTCTCTCTCTCTATCTGTCCCCCACCCCCCCTTCCCGTGAGGATGGACACTGGGTTACAGCGGCCCTCACAACCCCACACCCCCCCTTCCTGTGAGGATGGACACTGGGTTACAGCGGCCCTCACAACCCCACACCCCCCCTTCCTGTGAGGATGGACACTGGGTTACAGCGGCCCTCACAACCCCACACCACCCCTTTCAAGTGTGCATATATTGTATATAGTTCTCTGCAAACCTATGGTGGCATCATGCCTTCAGTGTGCATATTGTATATAGTTCTCTGCAAACCTATGGTGGCATCACACCTTCAGTGTGCATATTGTATATAGTTCTCTGCAACTAGATCAACCTAGTGTGGAATATCTCGCAACCTATCATGTTGCATATATTGTATATAGTTCTCTGCAAACCTATGGTGGCATCATGCCTTCAGTGTGCATATTGTATATAGTTCTCTGCAAACCTATGGTGGCATCACACCTTCAGTGTGCATATTGTATATAGTTCTCTGCAAACCTATGGTGGCATCACACCTTCAGTGTGCATATTGTATATAGTTCTCTGCAAACCTATGGTGGCATCACACCTTCAGTGTGCATATTGTATATAGTTCTCTGCAAACCTATGGTGGCATCATGCCTTCTTCAGTGTGCATATTGTATATAGTTCTCTGCAAACCTATGGTGGCATCATGCCTTCAGTGTGTCTTGAACAACCACACATAAAAGGTTGCACATATTATATTGGTATTTTATCGTATTTGACTGTATTTGCATACTTGACTGTAGATAGATTTATGAGTGAAGTTACCAACACAATAGATTGGCCATAACACACTCACCCATTTTAGAATCACATTCTCTCTCTCTCTCACTTTCTCACAAACATGCATACAGACACAGAGAGAGAATGTTAACTTGTGTATAATTCCCAATTTCTACTGATGTGTTTTTTGCACTTTTAATCTTGTTGAATTCTACAAGGCAAATAAATTAAGTTAAAACTTAGTTCCCCGACCCTTTTCGTCTTTGTAAGAAAATGTTCTGTTTTGTCTTTATTATTTTGTCAGAATGCACCAGAATGCTTCGTTTGTATGTGAAAATCAAAAAAAAAATCTTATGGGGGGGGATGCCCCCAGACCCCCCTACAGGTGTTTGATTTAGCCCCCCCTAAAATACATTTCACCCGCCGCTGCTGACTAATAGGCTAAATGTCACCGGCTGTTGTAACGTACTTCCGCTAAAATGTCAGCCACCGCGAATACTTCCGGTTAGCCTACGCATCCACTTGTTTTGGTTGGTGGCTGCTACGCTAGTTGATATGAAAAAGTCAAAGTTTAAATACCAGAGAGTGTCTGGTACAACTGCCGAACACTGCTGTGTGCCACAGTGCCAGGCATCTGGAAAGTACAATACTGTACTAAGTTTTTTTTTACTTTTCCTGCCAATGAGGAGCTTAGGCGTATGTGGATTGTCGCTATCCGCAGGGACAAATTCACTGTAACGCCTCACACCCGGGTGTGTAGCCGGCACTTCAAAACGGAAGACATCCGTGAACCAGCATCAGAAACAGGTCGACGGCTGTTAAAAAAGGGTGCTGTTCCTTTGTTATTTGAGTGGAACAACTTCTCCCTTCCACCTACAAGACCGGGGGTTTGGGAGAGAAGGGAAAGACCGCCGCCAGAGGATGACACCGAGGATACACCGGACCACGTAACATTCGGCGTCCCTATGCAACACGACTACGCGTCTAAACCTGAAGCTGCAGTCGTTGATTTGGTGCTGGAGGAAAATGCATCTCTCCGGGAGGAAAATCGCCTGTTACGCCAACAGATCGAGGGCCTTACACCGAGGCAGCGGTTTGGCATTCACCGTTTTGCTGACTCGAACAAGGATATCAGGTTCTTTACAAGGTAAGTACAGACAGGTAGGCTAACATGAGTGAGTGAGTGTGTTGTGTTGTGATGTGACTGAGGGATGGGAGAGGTTGTAAAGTGCAATATATCAGGGTATAGTATATTTATAGGTAAAAACAATGTTTTTTTTATTTTTATTCACCAATCACTTTTTAGGTTTTAGTATTTTTTTTAACCAAACTTTGTTGAATAATTATTAGTAATATTGATATGTCATTTCTTTCCCTATTCACTTGTTCTGTCACCCATAATGCCTGACAAACATTATTTAAGTCTTTGTGTCCTCTACAGTGGACATGTAGAAATAAATGTCCTGTTTTGTAACAGAAAGTCATATTTTGATTAGAAACCCCACACATTTTCCTAAGATGTTGATTTATAACAAACAACTTTCAAATGAATCCTATTTAAATAATTATGAAATATTATCATATTTCCATAACATTTCCAGTGCAACATTTGATCACTACATTAATGTCAGTCATTTTTAAAACAAAGGAGAAGTTGTTGAAACTCTTGTGGTGTAATAGTAACACTGCCACCCATGGGTGGAGACTCCAGGTGCATGTCCTGGCAAGAGTGAGACATCCATTTGGGTAGCTAGTCCACTAGTTTTGTACCACACTCCTTAGTGTTTTCAATTTTGCACAGATACATTTAACTAAAGTTATGTGTGTAAATTTTGTGTAGTTAATTATGAACAGTTATTAGTAGAGTATCTGTATTCCATTTCTTTAGGTTTGCATCATATGATCTACTGATGCGTTTCTGGGGCTTGATTGTGAACTCTCTACCATCCATGGTTAGTGTTCAACAAGCACAAAGGGGAGCCCTCACAGAGTCGAATGCTATAACTCATTCCCTGCAGCCCATTGATGAGTTTTTCTTATTTTTGAATTACCTTGCCCTTGGGTCCAAGCAACGGGACCTTGCTGACCGGTACGGTATCCATCAGTCCACAGTCAGCAGGATAATATTGACAACATGGAGCAACTTCCTGTTCACAGTACTCGGCTCAGTGAGGATCTGGATACCCGAAGAGGAGATACGGAGAGAACTGCCAGCAGACTTCAAGGACTACCCTGACACCACAGTCATCCTTGACTGCACTGAGCTGAGGTGTCAATGCCCATCTTCCCCTCTCCTCCAGAGTGAGGTATTTTCCTCCTACAAGTCCCACTGCACTCTGAAGGGGCTCATTGGGATCGCGCCACATGGGCCAGTGACATTTGTCTCTGCGCTGTATGCTGGGTCTATCAGCGACAAGCAGATTACACGTGAATCTGGTGTCCTCAGTCTGCTCAAACCTGGTATAATAGCCAGTCTAATACTGTGCTAGAGTTGTTGTCCCGTAGCTACTTGTTATGACACGCCAGGCGGCTAATGGGAAACCTGTCGTTACGTGCAAGTTAGATCCAGAGGCATCGTCTTCGTTGCAAAGTCTGGCAGAGGGCAGCTAACTCCTTTATACAAGTTGTTTCTGTGGGAAAAATGCAAACAAATGTGTCACAATTAAGAAGTATATGTGCAAAGGCATGTACTGAATGTAACTAAATAAGTTTTGTGCACGTGACAGTGTGTGCGCGCATTTGTGGGTTGCTTGAATGAAGGAGGGAGAGTGTGTGTGTGCATCAGTGGCGATTTCTTTAAGACTGCAAGGGAAGCTCAGCTTCCCCTATAATGTCAAAAAAATGAATGGTCAAATGTGTACTATTGTGTTAACATTTTATTTACTAAAAATGCGTTAGAACACGTTCATCTCGAAGACGAGTTAGTTCAGAATCAGCTTCATAGTTTGGCTGACTCGATTTCCTTCTCATACATTCCCGGAGCGTCACAGGGCATTTCCCCGTTGAAGTCGGGCGTCCATTGACTTCAACGGGGCTGCTTTAAACAGTTTTTTTCAGTGCTTCGAAACTAGACGGTCATTGGATAAATGCTGCGATTATGTCCCGCCCACGGACGCCCGGCGTCTCTGGGGTGAATAGAGAAGTGGGCGGGCCTGGAGTCCGGGCGTCTGCGTGATGATTGGAGGACTACATCTCCTTTTGATTGACAGCGATTTCGTACAATAAAAAGTTAGGAAGCTATTCGAGATTTCGAGCTCAGTCCCAACGCGGATTTAAAAGTGTACTCGAAAGACAAACTGGCTGCTGTAACATATTTCTTGGTATTTGCAATTTTCATCATACATTTCACAGTTTAACCTAATTCCCACATTTCCTCCGTCGATGTCAGGTGCCTTGTTAGATGTGCGGGGCGTGGTGGTGTTTGAATCACGGCACATCTGTCTAGTTTGGTTTCGGTTTTGTGTCGGGATTTGGACATTCATGCTCCTCGTGTTTGTTTTCTGTTGTGAGCGCACATGATAAGCTTCCACTCGTTCATGCATAACGTTCTGTTGTCGTGTTCGCGTGCGGTTTCGTGTTCGCTCTGTCCACGTGTGTTGTGTTTTGTGTAGCATGCGGTTCGTGTTTACATCGGCCGCGTGCTTTCATGTCATGTTTTGTCTTGTGCTGTGTGTAGCACAGCTTGTGTTTTACACTAGCTGTGTGCTTTCATGTTGTCATGTTCTGTGTGAACACATGGCTTATGAGTGTTCATGTCTCGTTTTGTGTGAGCACATTGCTTGTAATTTATTTTACTGGCCATCATGTTCTTGTGTTTTTTTTTGTCATGTTTGGTGTGAGCACATGGCTTGTTGTCATGTGTTTTCCTTTGCCATGTGCTCTCCTGTTGATTGTGTGACTCCCATCTTGTTTCCTGATTATAAGTTATTTTGCCCCACCTGTCCTCCCTTGTTACCTGCCTTGTTTGCTCCCTATTTATTTTCCTTGTGTTTGCAGTCCTGTGCTGGTTCGTAGGTTTTGTTTGTATTTTTATTTTATTTTATTTTATTATTAAAATAAAGCCCATCAACTCTGCACCTGAGTCTTCGCTCTTTTAACCATCCCCACACCTGACAGTCGAGTTTAAAAAAATGAGCTTCCCCTTTTTGAAAGACCAGCTGTCACATTCACGTTCACCTCCATCATCTGTATTCACTACATTTCCCAGCATTCCCCTGGATCCTCACCTGCACTCGATTCCCTCATCACCACACCTGATCTCTATCACGTCATCATCTCATCACCAGCACGGACTATATAACACTCACTCTCCCTGCAGTCACTGTCTGATCTCGTCGCTACATGACACACAGACTATCCTGCTACTTACCTGCTACTTACCTGTCTTCCATTGGATTATCTTCATCACCGCATGCCGTCTTCAGTTCCCAGCCATCCTTCTGCAACCCATTCCAGTGACTGTCCACCTGCATCTGAAAGAGAGACTATTGTTATTCCAGTGGCTAAGTCCTTCCTATTATCATCTGTTTGAATACTCACCATAACTCCGTCTTCTTCTACTGTTCTGAAAATAAACTCTGATTTTCACTTACCACCTGTCTGTCTCCTGTATCACCCGTGACACCAGCAGCCGCCACTGATGTGCATACATACTCTCGTTCTTCTACCTACCGACAGGCAGCACTCAGTTAATGACAACTGCATACATTTTGGCACAGGTGTGTATTTTTATTTGAGTTTTACTATTTCATCCCCATTTCCTTTAAAAAAAAAATCTATTTTAGACTAGTAACACAGAATAGTTCCTCTCAGTGCCTTTTGGACAAAAAATGTCCACATTCAAACTGCAATTTTTAATCCCTGTGCCATTTAACTATAAAATGATGCAATCTTTGTTAATAGGCTTTCATTCTGTTGGCAAGGGTTCAAAACTTAAATTAATATTTTTTTTACCAGATGGTGCAATTTTTTTCAGGTTTGGCCTACAAAGCAAATACTCACTTTATTCCTGTTTTCTGCTTATGTGTATGTGGCGAGCAGGACGAGGCCAAGGGCCGTGAGAGAGTGTTTATTTATTTATTAAAATCGTTGAACGTTCGCTGGTTCCCACCTCCTCCTTCTCATAGCAACTGAACCTCGTTACAGTGTATTATAGAGCCAATTGGATAAATTAAGAAGCTATAATTGTGTTAAAATGTTCACAAATCAATTTCCTAAATTTAAATTTCTAACTTTTTTTGGATTCACTTTTTAAAATTTTTTTTTTACTTCAACAATAATCTGCCACAGGTCTTCTTTAAAATGAGACCACAGAAAATGTTTGACATTTTTGTCCACTATGAACCTATGTGTAACTTTTTTTAATTGATGCACAAGGGTTAAGCAGGTAAGTACCTTTGAGCGTGCGTAAATGTATGTGTGCAAATGGATTTGTTGTGTGTGTGTAGTATAGACAACAACACATACCTGATTCCTTCTACAAGTCTCCTATCTCTTGGTCTGGCTGATATGATGACCATGTCATTAACTGGACCAGGTTTAATACCCTGCATCGAAAATAAAAACATGTTTGAGAAAAATTCAAGAGATATCCATACATAAAATGAAAGAGTCAGTAAAAGGCTTGCTACCATGGTCCTTGGTTTGTGCCACTTTTGTTCAGTTTCTGTGCAGCTGAACATTGGAGGGACTGATGTAAGCCTCAGCTGGGAGTAGTGCGCCGTCTGGTACAGTAGAGCTGCCACATGACTGCACAAGGCTGTACCTGCCACACAGGTACACTGGCATCGCTGTAACACCACCGGCTTTGAATCCCTTAGCACAATCTGTTACAACACCAAATATTTGTTAGAGAAAATGTAACTAAACAAACAACGTAACAAACGCACTAAATTTGAGAACTTTTTGTTAGTGAAAATCTGTTAGTGAACTTTAAAATGTGTAAAGTGATACAGGGATTGTTACAATTTATTTAGCCTATAGTTGACCATGTCAAATGTAATAGATCATGATTAATCTTACTTTACTCATTTTAAAATAGCAGTGCAGAATAAGTAATGAAGAAATTATAAGAACTCTTAACAAAATCTTGCTTCTGTGAGAGCCATTAACTTTACATTCTTTCTGGCACAGCAGGCACACCCTGTATTTATATTTCACATGATATCTCAGGTACCATATGATTCGTATAATGCAATGATGGTGTCTATCTGTATCTAATTCACAGCAATGATATGACTCACAGAAACTTCATTTTGACAAACATGAGCCTGTTTCTTTTTAACCTGAACTGAAACTGCACTGAACCTGCAGGATGACTTTCCCTTACACTCAGACAGTGAGGCTTCTGGCTTTTCCTCATAGATCTGAAGCACTCCGACCTAACCGTGACCTCTCCTGACTCCTTGTTTGAAACTGTGATTAACATAGAGGTTAGGGTATTGCATTTCAGAAACACAAAATATTCATGCCGTTAACCTATCACTCTGCTAATGTTATTTTTGTTGCTTCTTCACTTTGCTAACTTTAGCTAGTAAAGAGCCAAGGAGCTAGCATATTCATCGTTAACTCAAAACAGAGGCTGGTTAACTTACCTTCGTAGTTGTTTATGTAGCTGGACACATACAATTCAAAACCTTTGTCCTTTTTTGACGTTGGTGTCTTCGAAGAGGCTTGGATTATCCTATGTACATCATTTGCCGTCATCATCGGCAGGTCCTGCAGCGATCGCGTAAAAAACGGCATAGCTACAGCAAACGCTAACGTGAACCGGAAGTACTGAAGCTGGCTGAAGAGTCCGGAAGCGCCAGAATGGAAGTCCGCGGCATTTAGGCTATTACATGCTAATTACAATATTAGACCATAATAGACTCTGATGTATAGCAGGGAAGAAATATCAAGGTGCAAAACTGAAAACACTCCAAACAAAGTGCACCTATACAGTAGGCCTACCAGGTTCAATGTCTTTATTAAATGCAAGCTATAGTGCTGAGCTGAGTTCACACGTTAGAGCCAGTGAGAGTTTATTTCAATATTCTGTCAAAACTCTTCACTTTTAATGTAGAAAGGGTTTTCTAAACCTGTCAGTACAGTACAGGACCACAACTGTTAGACTGAATTTTTACAAGGTAATATAACATTGGTTTTATAATGAGTTGTTTGTAGGTGGCGATAACATTGGTGTGTGGTGGTTTATTCTGTGGCTCAATAGTTTATTTAGGTGGATCAGCATGGACACACTAAAGTAGGGTCAAAACAATCCACAAAGCTGTGTGTTTGGCTTGATGAGGACAAAGATGGTCAATCACTGCCAAAAAGATGTAGAGCTGGGGAGAAACGAAAGCGAGATTCAGCTACTGGTTGGTTTTTTGTTTGTTTTTGTTTTTGTAAGTTCTAAATGGATATTCATATTTTTGCAGTTTCTTCAGCAAGCGTTACACCCTCCTGTGCTCCGTCTACCATACAACTGAAGACACCGTGACCATCGAAGACTTAGGTTTTTTTCCCTTAATACTTCTTTCCTCATTTGTTATGTGGTAATTGCCCAGATTTCCCATTGCCTTCTTCCCTTTTCATTTTCAGGCTCCCTCATTCAAGATGTCCGAGACCTCTTGGGAAGTGGTGCTGAGCAACCTCTCCCCTCACACTGGAGGAACAGGCAAACTTCCTCTCTGGAGAATTGGACAGTAATGAGGCCCCTCATGGTGAACAATATGTTGTCATCTGAGAAGCCCAAGGAGGGAGTTTGCCATCATTGTGGACACAAGGCTGCAGTAGTGATGTGTAGGGACTGTTTACCACGATCACTCTACTGCACAGGCTGTGACCTTTCCACACATGAGGCCCTGGTGCTTCATAACAGAGCATCCATGGTGGAGGGTTTCTTCAGACACCTGCCGCCATCCACTTTTGTTCAGCAGCGTGAGAGAGGGAAATTCTCCTATCATGAAAAAGGTAGTTTTTAAGTCTCAGGTTACATAGGCTGTTTTACATTTTACACAAACCCAGGTTTACTCCAACAAACATGCTGGATGAAGTTTTGTTTGATAGAAACAACACCCTCACTTTTGAGTTTTTGGTTTCATTTACTCAAATATGTAAACTAATTCTGCTTTTTAGATTGCAGGTTACCAATCGTTCCTCCCTGCTGCGACTGCTCCACTTGGCAAACAAACTTTTCCAAGGGAAAGCCAGTTATTTTAATTGGAATGAATGGTAAAGTTTTTTTTATTATTTCTTCCTATTGTGTTTTTTGTTTCTTGTGAACAAGAGATAATTGTTTTTCTCTGAAATTTCAGGAAGATACAACCTCTTCCTTCCATCAGTAAACTGCTCCTGTGGAAAAACCTTGCCAGTGACAATAAGTGATCTGGTTGAAAGTGTTTACTGGCCAGCCACTGTCAATTTTGAGACCTTGTACATGGTGGACCTGTTCACCACGTATGAGGATCTAAAAATCACTGCCCCAGGGATGTCGAGACAAGCTTTTGTCAGCATGCTCGAGTGTCGTACAAAACTCTTCGGGCGAGTGAGTGGACTCATCATTTAAGTTATCTTGTTTGGATCACCTTTTAAATAACTGATTCATTGTTAGGACTTGTTCTTACAATCCCCAAAATGTCAGCACATATTTCTTGACAGAGCCCTTTCTTCGTCATGACCACGGTCTGAAGCCAACCTTCGAAACAGTTACTGTTTTGTTTTGTTTTTTCACTTTTGCTCTCAGAGTGGTAAGATATGTGGGGACACAATGCAGAGGGCCTTCCTCGAATGGACCTATGCCAAATGCTACATTTTCTTCTATTTTCTAATTTTCTAATAGTTCTTCATGTGTAACACCACAATTTCACATGTTTATGAATGCTTGCCAGTTTGTTTGTTTTTTCCAAAATTTTAAACTTTTGGTTTAAAATTTAATTTAAGTAATAGAGTGGCATTACGGCATCAAATGTCATAATACCATGATTTACAGCTTATTTTGTAAAATGTAACTGTAAATGTCTGTATTTGCCCTCATTGTTTAAGAATCCAGGGAAAGGGAAATGTGGTGCGGGTCAGTGGACCGCAGCACGAGAGTCCGCCAACAAGTCTGCAAGCAAACTAGACGAGGAAGGTGTTAATGTTGCTGTCTGCCGTCATGGGGTTTTGCTGAAGGGACTGAATATGTTCCGTGGAGAAATATTTGCATACCCATTATATCTCCAGAAACAGCTAGCTTCACAGACCGTCCACTTTTTTTGCTCTGATGTGGTCTGCAAATATTGGCCATATCTGCAGAAAGTTGTGGACCACTGTCCAGAGTTGGAACACTTGCTGAACATGCGCCCATTTCTCTCCATCATGCATGCAAAAGCGCATTCATGGATGTGTGAGGTAATAATGACAATTAGATGTATTTCTTACCATTTGTACCACACATTATGATTGTCTGTCCTCTGCCCCTACTTGTTGTTTTCCAAATGATAGCATTCATGTAAATGTGTTACAGTTCAAATGGGGGGGGGACGCAATCAAGAAGGAGCTGGAACAACAATCGGGGAGGAGGTTGAACAGGTTAACAGCTTCCTCTCCCGAGCTGCCATATGTTCCAAGTACATGTCAAAAGCTGGTAAGCATTTTTCATGTATAGTTGTGTCCAAATTGAGACCATGGGGTTTGAACACTGATGCTTTGCCTTTGCATTTTAGAGTTCCATGCATAGATGCTCCCTTAGAAAACAACTAGTCTACTCAGCACTTTTACACCGATCAGGATTCTCTTTATAATAATTTAACTTCTGACACATTAATTAAGTGTATGATTATTTCCAGGTTTATGTGTGAATACTAGAGAATGATCAATGTAGTATCTGACCTTTGGTCCTCACTGTGAACCTAAATTACTGCACATACATTGTGTGTCAAGTTCGCACAGACGTGCTAACAATACAGGCTAGTGGCTGGAACAAGCGAAAGGCAGAAAACCTTGACCGGACACTGGCCATAAGATACATCAAGGTACTAGGCAAATGTGTATAATAAATTTTTGTTTTTAAAGGGATACTCCACCCAAAAATGAAAATTCTGTCATAATTTACTCACCCTCAAGTTGTTGCAACCCTGTATGAGTTTCTTTCTTCTGCTGAACACAAAGCAAGATATTTTGAAGAACAATTGGAACTTTGGCACCATTGACTTCCATAGTATTTTTTTTTTCTACTATGGAAGTCAATGGTGTCAAACAACTGTTTGGTTCCAATGGTTCTTCAAAATATCTTCCTTTGTGTTCAGCAGAAGAAAGAAACTCATACAGGTTTGAAACAACTTGAGGTGATGACAGAATTTTCATTTTTGGGTGGAGTATCCCTTTAAATTGTGTCTCAGCATTTGTTAATGCTTTGACCTTTAAGGCATGGGATGAGGCAGGTAGACATAGATGGGGTCCGTTATTTGAATACAAGAAACAGGCAAATGCAAGGTTTAAATATGCGCTACGTTTCATTAAGAGGAAGGAAAATACAATGAGGTCTGACTCTCTGGCGAGGAAGCTGCAATATAAAAGTCCTATTGAGTTCTGGAAAGAAATCAAGAGAATGAATAATTGTAAAACATTGTTACCATCTAATATTGATGGGGTTAATGGCTCTGAAGAAATTACTCAGTTGTGGCAGAAACATTACAATGAGCTTTTTAACTGTGTTAAGAGTAAGACGTTTACAATGAGTGACATTGATAGTAATGAAGATACAACAGTCTTTCCTCAAGAAATATATGATGCAATTTCGATGCTAAAGGATAATAAGGCATGCGGTATGGATGAGATATCTGCGGAGCATTTGAAATTTGCAAGTAGAAAACTTTGTCCCCTAATTGCTATGTGTTTTACTGGGCTGTTAGTCCATGGTATTTTACCTGATTCTATTTATCTGTTACATTAGTGCCTATCATTAAAGATAAAGCGGGTAAGATTAATAGGGTGGATAATTACAGGCCTATAGCTCTAGCCAGTATTTTATCCAAAGTCTTGGAGAGGATTATACTGAACAGGCTGGAACATTTTGTCTTGACCTCTGACAATCAGTTTGGTTTTAAATCTAAACATGGCACTGACATGTGTATTTTCGCCCTGAAGGAGGTTTTAGATTTGTATAACAGGCATAATTCCACAATTTTTCTGTGTTTTATTGATGCCTCTAAAGCCTTTGATAGGGTAAATCATGAGAAGCTATTCTGCAAATTGTACAACAGAGGGGCTCCCAAATATCTAGTGAGAATCTTGGCCTTTTGGTATGCTCATCAGTCAATGTATGTGAAGTGGGGTAACTCTTTGTCTGCCTCATTTAATATAAGTAATGGAGTTAGGCAGGGAAGCATTTTGTCTCCTTTTCTGTTTAATATTTATATGGATGACCTATCAAAGCTGTTGAACAGCTCTGGAACAGGCTGTAGGGTTGGGGACACCATCATCAACCATCTAATGTACGCGGATGACTTGGTTATTCTCTGTCCATATAGTGCTGGTCTTCAACAGCTACTAAGGGTCTGTTCCCAATACGGCTTGGACTTTGATATTACGTTCAACTCTAAGAAGAGTAATATAATGATTGCTAGAAGCAGGGAGGACAGTAATCTCTCATTTCCTGCTTTTTATCTGTCTGGTACTCTACTTAAAGTGTGTGATGAGGTCAAGTACTTAGGACACTATATAACTGATGACCTGTCTGATGATAGGGACATTCACAGACAGTATTGTATGTTGTATGCACAAGCTAATATGCTGAATCGCAAATTTAGTATGTGTTCACTCTCTGTGAAGACTACACTTTTTAAAGCTTTTTGTACTCCGATGTACACTGCCCACTTGTGGCGGCGCTATAAAAAAAGCAGTATGCAGAAACTCAAGGTGGCATATAATGATGGTTTGAGGCTGCTGCTTAAATTGCCACGAGGGGGCAGTGCGAGCCAAATGTGTGTAAGTGTTAATGTATTCACGTGTCCTGCTGTACTCAGGAATCTCATGTACAGATGTATGTGTAGACTAGCAGAGTCACATAACAGTATCATCGCAACACTAGTGGACCCTGCATTGAGTGCAGTTAGGTTCACTTCGGGTTTGTGGAATCACTGGCGCTTTAGTCTTTAATTTATACCAATAATTGAGGACATCCTCTTGTGTATTGTGAAATTTTGACTGTGTAGTCATTTTTTACAATTTTTTATCTTTTTTCTATTTTTGTACTTTATCTTGTATAGTGCTATGGACCATTTTATATGTAAGTCCTGAATAAAGAATGATGATGATGATGATGATGTTAACACGGATATTTATTTCGGACAGACTGTACAAAGGATTGCAGAGGTAACAAAGGACCTGGAGAAACTCACTGCTGAGTTATCTCTACAGCAAGACACAGTCCAGCAGTGGGTGTCTGATGTTCAGCAGTGAACCTCAGGTACTGGTAACCAGACAGTTGGCGGCACCCATTGACATCCATAGTGTTTTTCCCCCCTACTATAGAAGTCAATGGGTGGCGTCAACTGTCTGGTTACCAGCATTCTTTAAAATATCTTATTTTGTGTTAAACAGAAGAAAGAAACTCAAACTGGTTTGGAACAACATGAGGCTGAGTAAATGATGACAGAATTCCAATTTTTGGGTGAACTATCCCTTGAATTTTTTTTTTTTACTCCAGATTTACTCAATGTTACATCGTGGCCCAGTAAAAGAATGAGATTTTCTGCCGAAATGTTACATGTTAATTAATTGATATTGATATATTATTGATATTATATTTGCACTGATATTTCATTTTACTAATAAAGTTATACAAATCATTCAACTGACAAGGTAATTGTTGCAATATATTTGTTTTCCTTCATTTTAATCAACACTAACTTTATTCTCATCTGAATTATAAATAACTTATTTTTGTATAAAATAAAAAATCCCGAATAATCCAGACCAACCAGAGCGCACTATTTCTACAACATCATCAGTGCTGAAGCGGGACTACCAGAGCCGTTCGGCAGATAGCGAGCAGATATTTTGTGTCACGTCGTGCACAATAACCCTAAAGGCACCAGGGTGGCGGTGCCACCGGCTTGGGCCCGTAATCGCTGCTCGCAGCTATATTTTACTTTGTGTTTTGGTCATTTCTTTCCAGTATTCAATATATTTTTCTTTCTGCTTGGTGATAATTTGGTTATCTCATTCACTCTTCACTCGCGCACTCTCTCTCTCTCTCTCTCTCTCTCTCTCTCTCTCTCTCTCTCTCTCTCTCTCACTCACTCTCTCTCTCTCTCTCTCTCTCTCTCTCTCACACTCTCCTCTCTCTCTCTCTCTCTCTCTCTCTCTCTTCTCACTCTCTCACTCTCTCTCTCTCTCTCTCTCTCTCTCTCTCTCTCTCTCTCTCTCTCTCTCTCTCTCTCTGTCTCTCTCTCTCACACACACACACACGCACATACACCTCTATGTGATATGTAGTCTTTATTTTGAACAGGGCATAGTCTCTTAGCTGTAGAAAGCCTACTTTATTAATTTCACTGTTGTTTCAATGTCTCTTTGTTTGATTCATGAATAGTTTTCATTTAAGTCAGTTTCCTGTTTCCATATTTTTATATAGTGCTGTGCGTTCACTTTGCTAACTTTAGCTAGTAAAGAGCCAAGGAGCTAGCATATTCATCGTTAACTCAAAACAGAGGCTGGTTAACTTACCTTCGTAGTTGTTTATGTAGCTGGACACATACAATTCAAAACCTTTGTCCTTTTTTGACGTTGGTGTCTTCGAAGAGGCTTGGATTATCCTATGTACATCATTTGCCGTCATCATCGGCAGGTCCTGCAGCGATCGCGTAAAAAACGGCATAGCTACAGCAAACGCTAACGTGAACCGGAAGTACTGAAGCTGGCTGAAGAGTCCGGAAGCGCCAGAATGGAAGTCCGCGGCATTTAGGCTATTACATGCTAATTACAATATTAGACCATAATAGACTCTGATGTATAGCAGGGAAGAAATATCAAGGTGCAAAACTGAAAACACTCCAAACAAAGTGCACCTATACAGTAGGCCTACCAGGTTCAATGTCTTTACTTAAATGCAAGCTATAGTGCTGAGCTGAGTTCACACGTTAGAGCCAGTGAGAGTTTATTTCAATATTCTGTCAAAACTCTTCACTTTTAATGTAGAAAGGGTTTTCTAAACCTGTCAGTACAGTACAGGACCACAACTGTTAGACTGAATTTTTACAAGGTAATATAACATTGGTTTTATAATGAGTTGTTTGTAGGTGGCGATAACATTGGTGTGTGGTGGTTTATTCTGTGGCTCAATAGTTTATTTAGGTGGATCAGCATGGACACACTAAAGTAGGGTCAAAACAATCCACAAAGCTGTGTGTTTGGCTTGATGAGGACAAAGATGGTCAATCACTGCCAAAAAGATGTAGAGCTGGGAGAAACGAAAGCGAGATTCAGCTACTGGTTGGTTTTTTGTTTGTTTTTGTTTTTGTAAGTTCTAAATGGATATTCATATTTTTGCAGTTTCTTCAGCAAGCGTTACACCCTCCTGTGCTCCGTCTACCATACAACTGAAGACACCGTGACCATCGAAGACTTAGGTTTTTTTCCCTTAATACTTCTTTCCTCATTTGTTATGTGGTAATTGCCCAGATTTCCCATTGCCTTCTTCCCTTTTCATTTTCAGGCTCCCTCATTCAAGATGTCCGAGACCTCTTGGGAAGTGGTGCTGAGCAACCTCTCCCCTCACACTGGAGGAACAGGCAAACTTCCTCTCTGGAGAATTGGACAGTAATGAGGCCCCTCATGGTGAACAATATGTTGTCATCTGAGAAGCCCAAGGAGGGAGTTTGCCATCATTGTGGACACAAGGCTGCAGTAGTGATGTGTAGGGACTGTTTACCACGATCACTCTACTGCACAGGCTGTGACCTTTCCACACATGAGGCCCTGGTGCTTCATAACAGAGCATCCATGGTGGAGGGTTTCTTCAGACACCTGCCGCCATCCACTTTTGTTCAGCAGCGTGAGAGAGGGAAATTCTCCTATCATGAAAAAGGTAGTTTTTAAGTCTCAGGTTACATAGGCTGTTTTACATTTTACACAAACCCAGGTTTACTCCAACAAACATGCTGGATGAAGTTTTGTTTGATAGAAACAACACCCTCACTTTTGAGTTTTTGGTTTCATTTACTCAAATATGTAAACTAATTCTGCTTTTTAGATTGCAGGTTACCAATCGTTCCTCCCTGCTGCGACTGCTCCACTTGGCAAACAAACTTTTCCAAGGGAAAGCCAGTTATTTTAATTGGAATGAATGGTAAAGTTTTTTTTATTATTTCTTCCTATTGTGTTTTTTGTTTCTTGTGAACAAGAGATAATTGTTTTTTCTCTGAAATTTCAGGAAGATACAACCTCTTCCTTCCATCAGTAAACTGCTCCTGTGGAAAAACCTTGCCAGTGACAATAAGTGATCTGGTTGAAAGTGGTTACTGGCCAGCCACTGTCAATTTTGAGACCTTGTACATGGTGGACCTGTTCACCACGTATGAGGATCTAAAAATCACTGCCCCAGGGATGTCGAGACAAGCTTTTGTCAGCATGCTCGAGTGTCGTACAAAACTCTTCGGGCGAGTGAGTGGACTCATCATTTAAGTTATCTTGTTTGGATCACCTTTTAAATAACTGATTCATTGTTAGGACTTGTTCTTACAATCCCCAAAATGTCAGCACATATTTCTTGACAGAGCCCTTTCTTCGTCATGACCACGGTCTGAAGCCAACCTTCGAAACAGTTACTGTTTTGTTTTGTTTTTTCACTTTTGCTCTCAGAGTGGTAAGATATGTGGGGACACAATGCAGAGGGCCTTCCTCGAATGGACCTATGCCAAATGCTACATTTTCTTCTATTTTCTAATTTTCTAATAGTTCTTCATGTGTAACACCACAATTTCACATGTTTATGAATGCTTGCCAGTTTGTTTGTTTTTTCCAAAATTTTAAACTTTTGGTTTAAAATATAATTTAAGTAATAGAGTGGCATTACGGCATCAAATGTCATAATACCATGATTTACAGCTTATTTTGTAAAATGTAACTGTAAATGTCTGTATTTGCCCTCATCTGTTTAAGAATCCAGGGAAAGGGAAATGTGGTGCGGGTCAGTGGACCGCAGCACGAGAGTCCGCCAACAAGTCTGCAAGCAAACTAGACGAGGAAGGTGTTAATGTTGCTGTCTGCCGTCATGGGGTTTTGCTGAAGGGACTGAATATGTTCCGTGGAGAAATATTTGCATACCCATTATATCTCCAGAAACAGCTAGCTTCACAGACCGTCCACTTTTTTTGCTCTGATGTGGTCTGCAAATATTGGCCATATCTGCAGAAAGTTGTGGACCACTGTCCAGAGTTGGAACACTTGCTGAACATGCGCCCATTTCTCTCCATCATGCATGCAAAAGCGCATTCATGGATGTGTGAGGTAATAATGACAATTAGATGTATTTCTTACCATTTGTACCACACATTATGATTGTCTATCCTCTGCCCCTACTTGTTGTTTTCCAAATGATAGCATTCATGTAAATGTGTTACAGTTCAAATGGGGGGGGGACGCAATCAAGAAGGAGCTGGAACAATAATCGGGGAGGAGGTTGAACAGGTTAACAGCTTCCTCTCCCGAGCTGCCATATGTTCCAAGTACATGTCAAAAGCTGGTAAGCATTTTTCATGTATAGTTGTGTCCAAATTGAGACCATGGGGTTTGAACACTGATGCTTTGCCTTTGCATTTTAGAGTTCCATGCATAGATGCTCCCTTAGAAAACAACTAGTCTACTCAGCACTTTTACACCGATCAGGATTCTCTTTATAATAATTTAACTTCTGACACATTAATTAAGTGTATGATTATTTCCAGGTTTATGTGTGAATACTAGAGAATGATCAATGTAGTATCTGACCTTTGGTCCTCACTGTGAACCTAAATTACTGCACATACATTGTGTGTCAAGTTCGCACAGACGTGCTAACAATACAGGCTAGTGGCTGGAACAAGCGAAAGGCAGAAAACCTTGACCGGACACTGGCCATAAGATACATCAAGGTACTAGGCAAATGTGTATAATAATATTTTTGTTTTTAAAGGGATACTCCACCCAAAAATGAAAATTCTGTCATAATTTACTCACCCTCAAGTTGTTGCAACCCTGTATGAGTTTCTTTCTTCTGCTGAACACAAAGCAAGATATTTTGAAGAACAATTGGAACTTTGGCACCATTGACTTCCATAGTATTTTTTTTTTCTACTATGGAAGTCAATGGTGTCAAACAACTGTTTGGTTCCAATGGTTCTTCAAAATATCTTCCTTTGTGTTCAGCAGAAGAAAGAAACTCATACAGGTTTGAAACAACTTGAGGGTGATGACAGAATTTTCATTTTTGGGTGGAGTATCCCTTTAAATTGTGTCTCAGCATTTGTTAATGCTTTGACCTTTAAGGCATGGGATGAGGCAGGTAGACATAGATGGGGTCCGTTATTTGAATACAAGAAACAGGCAAATGCAAGGTTTAAATATGCGCTACGTTTCATTAAGAGGAAGGAAAATACAATGAGGTCTGACTCTCTGGCGAGGAAGCTGCAATATAAAAGTCCTATTGAGTTCTGGAAAGAAATCAAGAGAATGAATAATTGTAAAACATTGTTACCATCTAATATTGATGGGGTTAATGGCTCTGAAGAAATTACTCAGTTGTGGCAGAAACATTACAATGAGCTTTTTAACTGTGTTAAGAGTAAGACGTTTACAATGAGTGACATTGATAGTAATGAAGATACAACAGTCTTTCCTCAAGAAATATATGATGCAATTTCGATGCTAAAGGATAATAAGGCATGCGGTATGGATGAGATATCTGCGGAGCATTTGAAATTTGCAAGTAGAAAACTTTGTCCCCTAATTGCTATGTGTTTTACTGGGCTGTTAGTCCATGGTATTTTACCTGATTCTATTTTATCTGTTACATTAGTGCCTATCATTAAAGATAAAGCGGGTAAGATTAATAGGGTGGATAATTACAGGCCTATAGCTCTAGCCAGTATTTTATCCAAAGTCTTGGAGAGGATTATACTGAACAGGCTGGAACATTTTGTCTTGACCTCTGACAATCAGTTTGGTTTTAAATCTAAACATGGCACTGACATGTGTATTTTCGCCCTGAAGGAGGTTTTAGATTTGTATAACAGGCATAATTCCACAATTTTTCTGTGTTTTATTGATGCCTCTAAAGCCTTTGATAGGGTAAATCATGAGAAGCTATTCTGCAAATTGTACAACAGAGGGGCTCCCAAATATCTAGTGAGAATCTTGGCCTTTTGGTATGCTCATCAGTCAATGTATGTGAAGTGGGGTAACTCTTTGTCTGCCTCATTTAATATAAGTAATGGAGTTAGGCAGGGAAGCATTTTGTCTCCTTTTCTGTTTAATATTTATATGGATGACCTATCAAAGCTGTTGAACAGCTCTGGAACAGGCTGTAGGGTTGGGGACACCATCATCAACCATCTAATGTACGCGGATGACTTGGTTATTCTCTGTCCATATAGTGCTGGTCTTCAACAGCTACTAAGGGTCTGTTCCCAATACGGCTTGGACTTTGATATTACGTTCAACTCTAAGAAGAGTAATATAATGATTGCTAGAAGCAGGGAGGACAGTAATCTCTCATTTCCTGCTTTTTATCTGTCTGGTACTCTACTTAAAGTGTGTGATGAGGTCAAGTACTTAGGACACTATATAACTGATGACCTGTCTGATGATAGGGACATTCACAGACAGTATTGTATGTTGTATGCACAAGCTAATATGCTGAATCGCAAATTTAGTATGTGTTCACTCTCTGTGAAGACTACACTTTTTAAAGCTTTTTGTACTCCGATGTACACTGCCCACTTGTGGCGGCGCTATAAAAAAAGCAGTATGCAGAAACTCAAGGTGGCATATAATGATGGTTTGAGGCTGCTGCTTAAATTGCCACGAGGGGGCAGTGCGAGCCAAATGTGTGTAAGTGTTAATGTATTCACGTGTCCTGCTGTACTCAGGAATCTCATGTACAGATGTATGTGTAGACTAGCAGAGTCACATAACAGTATCATCGCAACACTAGTGGACCCTGCATTGAGTGCAGTTAGGTTCACTTCGGGTTTGTGGAATCACTGGCGCTTTAGTCTTTAATTTATACCAATAATTGAGGACATCCTCTTGTGTATTGTGAAATTTTGACTGTGTAGTCATTTTTTACAATTTTTTATCTTTTTTCTATTTTTGTACTTTATCTTGTATAGTGCTATGGACCATTTTATATGTAAGTCCTGAATAAAGAATGATGATGATGATGATGATGTTAACACGGATATTTATTTCGGACAGACTGTACAAAGGATTGCAGAGGTAACAAAGGACCTGGAGAAACTCACTGCTGAGTTATCTCTACAGCAAGACACAGTCCAGCAGTGGGTGTCTGATGTTCAGCAGTGAACCTCAGGTACTGGTAACCAGACAGTTGGCGGCACCCATTGACATCCATAGTGTTTTTCCCCCCTACTATAGAAGTCAATGGGTGGCGTCAACTGTCTGGTTACCAGCATTCTTTAAAATATCTTATTTTGTGTTAAACAGAAGAAAGAAACTCAAACTGGTTTGGAACAACATGAGGCTGAGTAAATGATGACAGAATTCCAATTTTTGGGTGAACTTCCCTTGAATTTTTTTTTTTTACTCCAGATTTACTCAATGTTACATCGTGGCCCAGTAAAAGAATGAGATTTTCTGCCGAAATGTTACATGTTAATTAATTGATATTGATATATTATTGATATTATATTTGCACTGATATTTCATTTTACTAATAAAGTTATACAAATCATTCAACTGACAAGGTAATTGTTGCAATATATTTGTTTTCCTTCATTTTAATCAACACTAACTTTATTCTCATCTGAATTATAAATAACTTATTTTTGTATAAAATAAAAAATCCCGAATAATCCAGACCAACCAGAGCGCACTATTTCTACAACATCATCAGTGCTGAAGCGGGACTACCAGAGCCGTTCGGCAGATAGCGAGCAGATATTTTGTGTCACGTCGTGCACAATAACCCTAAAGGCACCAGGGTGGCGGTGCCACCGGCTTGGGCCCGTAATCGCTGCTCGCAGCTATATTTTACTTTGTGTTTTGGTCATTTCTTTCCAGTATTCAATATATTTTTCTTTCTGCTTGGTGATAATTTGGTTATCTCATTCACTCTTCACTCGCGCACTCTCTCTCTCTCTCTCTCTCTCTCTCTCTCTCTCTCTCTCTCTCTCTCTCTCTCTCTCTCATCTCTCTCACTCCTCCTCTCTCTCTCTCTCTCTCTCTCTCTCTCTCTCTCTCTCTCTCTCTCTCTCTCTCTCTCTCTCTCTCTCTCTCTCTCTCTCTCTCTCTCTCTCTCTCTCTCTCTCCTCTCTCTCTCTCTCTGTCTCTCTCTCTCACACACACACACACGCACATACACCTCTATGTGATATGTAGTCTTTATTTTGAACAGGGCATAGTCTCTTAGCTGTAGAAAGCCTACTTTATTAATTTCACTGTTGTTTCAATGTCTCTTTGTTTGATTCATGAATAGTTTTCATTTAAGTCAGTTTCCTGTTTCCATATTTTTATATAGTGCTGTGCGTTAGGAATTATATTCCTTAACAAAACTGATGTGGCAAAAAAAGGTTGGGAAACACGTACTGCTCTAAATGGTAATGTATATGTTACTGATGTATTATCAGCGATATACAAATACATTTCAATCGAATTATGATATTATCCCCAGTAATATATTACTACACAACTGCACTCTAAAATAAATGTAAAGGAATAAATATTAGTATAAAAAAAATTTAAACAGAAAAATGACAATACTTAGGCTATGTCTTAACTTCCTAAGTAGTTACACAATTATTTTCATCTTTGTTTTGGGCTGTGTATAATATTTAATAAAAAAATATACTATGTGTTGCTGTGGCTTTTGAGTAATTGAGTATACTAATTATGTTTGTGGGTGCTGTTTATATATATATATAAAGGTAACCTCACTCTCGAGGTTCCTGTCGGGAAAACAAAAACGGCGGACATTAAGTGGAAAATTAAATATCTCCTGTCTTAAAGATATTTGTGTTTAATAATAATCACGCCTTCAGTTATGAAAAATAAATGTCTGGAGTTTTTTTTTTTTTTTTACATTTTTGATAGGAGAGGTAGCAACAGTGGCCGTTACTATGGAGATGAGGACAGTCCGCTTTGCGTCACGTGAGCAGAGCAGTTGTTGCGCTGGTTTTAGTTAATATATCGTCATTAAACACATTTTTATTTTGTCTTTTCTTAGCATAGATCATATACATGCAGTATAATTATTTATTAGACAGTGGCTGATATTGGATATATTGGGTAGATATATGTTTTCACAACCCTAGCATGACCCTAAAACGGAGGAAACTACAACTGGGGTGCTGATGTCAACACATGTACAGAAGAGGGGTCTAGGGAGTTGTAGTTTTTTTTAAAAACCCAGGGTTTTCCCTAAAATTGGAAGTTGTAAATACTTAATTGGTGGCATTCCAGGGGTTTGAGGGGATGTCAAACACATTTTTGGCATCAGACATTAAATATTGTCTTGTTCAACAGGGTATTTTATTTTTTTTATACCATAGTCCCCCCCCCCCCCCCCCTTATGCTGACTATGCTGAACTTATAACCCATGTCAACAACTTTCTATAACAGTTGGTCTCATGTCTGTAATCCTTTTTGTCCCATTATTATAAACCTTCAAAAATGCCCTGAGGTTAAGGTTCAACGGTCAGTATCTCAAAGCAGGAATAATATAGAACCCCCAAATTGATATATGTTACTCTCCAGGTCAAGACCTTTCCAGTGATGTATTTGGTTTAGCTCTATGACAAGTTTTATTTTTTTTTCACATTTTGGACTTGTGCCCTAACAGACTCAGGTTCAGAGAGCACTTTGATGGCTTCAAGTGTGTGTGTGTGTTGTGTGTGTGTGTGTGTGTGTGTGTGTGTGTGTGTGTGTGTGTGTGTGTGTGTGTTGTGTGGTGTGGTGTGTGTGTGTGTGTTGTGTGTGTGTGTGTGTGTGTGTGTGTGTGTGTGTGTGTGTGTGGCGTGCGTGCGTGCGTGCGTGCGTGCGTTGCGTGCGTGCGTGCGTGCGTGCGTGCGTGCGTGCGGTGCGGTGTCGTGTGTGTGGTGTGTGGCGTCACACTGAATTAAAGACTGAATAATGGTATTTTGCAGCCCTGTTCCACACGTTCATATATGAAGAGTTCAGCATTACAGAAACCCTGCGGTGGAAAGGTTATTCTCATAAAAATATGGCACTTATCGGTTGATGTTATTCTGCTTTCACTTCAGTCACACACTGGTGTCTCTGTTACAGTCGAGGTCACAGTTTCAGTGTTTGAGTGTTTGAGAGTTGAGTGTTCCTGAACTCTATTAAACAGAGACTGATGTCTGACTCTGAGATGAGCATTACTATAGACGCTGTCTTTGTTAAAAGCAGGTTAATTATGCAGTAAGTGGAGAAGAAAGTGGAGTTTTTTTAATGGTGTGAGTCATGATTTGGACAATATTCTCTGATTCCAGAGTTTTTAAGAGCTGAATGTTCCCCATGAATTTTTCTCGTTCTTGGTTTACTGAATAAAAGTTTGTTTTTGTTAATTCAAAATTCATATAAATTATAAATATAAATTCATTGAGGTTTGGAATGGTATTATCATCTCTCACAGACAGTTACTGTGTCCGCTGGGTGGCGCTATAACCCCGTGACGAGCTCTTCTCCATCAGCGCGGGAAACCTGCGGTCACGTGTGTCTGATCTCACACACTGAGATGAAAGTGATACTGGATTAAGAGATAGAGAGAGAGAGAGAGAGGAGAGAGAGAGAGAGGAGAGAGAGAGGAGAGAGAGAGAGAGGAGAGAGAGAGAGAGAGAGAGAGGAGAGGAGAGAAGTGAGAGAGAGAGAGAGAGAGGAGAGAGAGAGAGAGAGAGAGAGAGAGAGAGAGAGAGAGAGAGAGAGAGAGAGAGGGCTGTGCAACCAGCTCCTGAACAGATAATAACACACACAGTGCTCTACTGAAAAAAAAAATTGCACTAATGTAAACTGTTTGCCATGTATGTTTTCACATGTACACTAGCTTCACGTTATTTTCTTTCTGTCTCACCAAATAGGTTTGATCTTTTAGAATACGAATGCGTTCATTTTAGATAAGTTGCTGGAATATTCAGGGTCTTAATTCTTCAACATTTGGTTCTAAAGGCACAGACCCAGATTTTCTAAAACATATCGAAGATGTTGATATAATAATCCTCACTGAAACCTGGTGTCGAAATGATGCGCTTACCTACTGTCCCTCAGGCTACTATGAAGTGATTGTGCCCTCAGTCAAAATAAGTAAGGTCCACCGTGGACGAGACTCGGGAGGAGTTCTAGTGTGGTACAGGGAGGGTCTGGCCAAACACATTTCAACTATTTCAGTTGGAAAATTTCATTGCTGGTTAAAACTAAACAAAACTTGCATTTCTACTAAAGACACATATCTATGTGCCATCTACATTCCCCCAGCAGAATCCCCTTACCATGACGAGGAATACCTCAACCACATCCACACAGAAATCAGCCATTTCCAGGCCCAGGGGAACGTGCTGCTGTGTGGAGACTTTAATGCGAGAACTGGATCTGAACCCGATGACATAGATCCAAAGGGTAATGAATAGGGATGGCCCGATACCATTTTTTTTCAAACCGATACGAGTACGAGTATTTACATTTGTGTACTTGCCGATACCGAGTACCGATACCGATATTTCTACAGCAAAAGTAACTATAGGCTCCCAGAAAAGAAGACAGAAGACTATTTCAGAACACAGGTTAGAATACTGTTTTTTATTTTCTTCTCTACTTGTTTTAACAAGTCTAAAATTGAATAATAATGAGTAAAATAATAAATGTATTAGCAAACCACTTGTAGAGGCCAAAGTATAATTCATTGTAATGTGAATAAGAATTAATGTTAAACAGGTAAATCATTTCATTTAGAAGTTCATGTAATGGTTAAATATTTTACATTATACTTAAAAGGTTAAAAGCATACTATAATTCATATGCATGTAGGATTGGTAAAAATAGCGTATGCCTCTTTAAGAAAAGGCCAACTCCGGCTACATTACGTTGATTCTCATTCTGTGACGCAGATATTGAGAGCTGTGGAAGCGAACGGTTTTCTTACCTGATAACTGCTAACTTATTGCTACTTTTATTAGTAATCTTTTTTTCACTAGCAACTAGAGTAAGTGTAATAACCAGCTCACATTTTCTTTTTTGTAAATCGGAAACTAAGGAATAAAAACCGGAGATTTTCATCTTTTATTTCAACAACGTTTCTGAAGTGGATTTATTGAACTGTGTTGCTGAGTTTACAATGAACACTGCAAATGGGACTAGCTGCTTGGAATAATGTTAAATAGTTATTAGTGTAAGCCATCGCACTTCTCAAGATTTCAGACCTCTACATTAGTAAGAAAACCTGCTTGACATTGGACAACGAGCCTTTGGAGAGGTTTGCGGAAAGTGGAACATGAATGAAGGTTCAACGAGTGATCATGCACTGTGCTAGTGGCTGGTGAGTGCTAAGTGGATTGCTAATGGCCTCAACGAGTGTTGTTGTTGCTGCGTGACTGTTGCAAGTGGAAACTGTAAAAAAAAACGGATCGATTGTCAACGCAATCATGACGGAGACAGGAACAGAAGCCACGGTAAGCCTAACTGAAGAAAAACGAGTGGTTAAACCAACACTTAAAGCATTGAATATAGTCTGCAAACAAAAATAAGTTCCAGAAAAGCTATACTAGGACAACTTACTGTGAAAAAGAACGAATTGCATGCTTTAATGGATGATGATGCAAATGTGGAAATCATTGTAAAGGAATTGTTGGCCAAGTATGAAACACTGATAAAGGAATTCAGAAAAATAAATGCTGACGTTAAAGACTTATTCTGCCAGATTGAATGCGTAGAGAATTTGAATACAGATCAAAGGGATTGGTTTGAGCCAAGAAATAACGAGCACAGAGAATTTGTGCAAGAAGTGAATGCATGGATACAGAATGCAATACTACGCAGAGAAGAGGCTAACAAGGTTAGCGAGCAGATACATCCTGAAGATAGTGTGTCATTCACATCCAGTAAGTCTAGAAAATCGAAGTCTGTTTCTGCTACTTCTACAACATCGTCTGCTCGTGCTGAACGCTTAAAGGTTGAATTAGAGAGAGCTGCTTTGTTAGCCAAGTCAGCTACATTGAGAAAAAGACAGACTTTAGAGGAGCAGGAACTACAGCTCAAGGTTGAAAAAGAACAGTTGGAGCTGCAATCAGAGCTCGCTGCAACTGATGCACGATTAGCCGTGTTAAGAAAATATGAAGGTTCAGATGTGTCAAGTAGAACCAAAGGCAGTAAGGTGGAAATATTGATGTCTGCGCCAAGGAAACGTGATGTCAGCCACAGTAAGAGAAGCGTAGCTAGCTGTGGAACTTTGCATAGCAACACTAGTGAAAGAGGTGCAGATGCGATGCAAGCTTCTGTCACTTCAGATAATTTGGTTACTGTCATGCTACGGCAAAATGACATCACTGAAAGCTTAATAAAGAAGCAAAGGCTATCTACATTGCCATCACCGAACATTCCAGTTTTCAAGGGAGATCCATTAGAATATCGTCTTTTCATGAGAGCCTTTGAGCACCGCATAGAAAGCAAGACAGAAAACAGCAAAGATCGGCTTTACTATCTAGAACAGCACACAAATGGGCAGCCTAATGACTTAGTGCGTAGCTGTTTCCATATGGATCCAGATCAGGGCTACCCTGAAGCCAAGAGACTGCTAAAGGAACGCTTTGGTGATAAATATAAGATATCCATGGCATACCTTGATAAGGCTTTAAACTGGCCTGTCATTAAAGCAGATGACACCAAGGCACTTGAAGCATACGCCCTCTTTATGACAAACTGCAATAATGCAATGTCGGATTTGGAGTACTTAGAAGAGATGGAAAATGCCGCTAACATGCGCACGATCATCTCAAAGCTCCCATACAGGCTGAGAGAGAGATTCAGGAGTGTCGCTATAGACATTCAGAAAAAAACATGATCGGCGGACAAAGTTCAAAGACGTAGTGTCATTTGTCAACACACAGGCTGAAATGGCAGCACACCCTGTGTTTGGTGAAATCTCAGGACAAACAAAGCGCCAGACTGAAAGGTCAAGTGGAAAGAAAAACATCACAACGCTAGCCACTGAAGTAAAAGAACAGAAAGTTGAGAAAGATTTTGCTGGTGCTGGAAACAAGAAAGCTCATGAGAAGGGAACAAGCATGGACAAAGCCTTCAAGAAACCTTGTATCTTCTGTCAGGGAGATCATACCATGGAACAGTGCAAGCAAACTCCAAAGAAAGCTGCACAAAGAAAAGCTTGAAATCCTTAAGAGCAAAGGACTTTGTTTCAGTTGTTTAATAGGAGGACACATGAGTAATGCCTGTGAAGAAAAGAAGAGCTGTCAGATATGTTCAGCGACACACCCTACGCTCTTACACATAAAGCAGAAATTTAAAGACTTATCAAAGGAAGAGGCTTCACAGGAAGAGCAGAAAGAGGAGTTTCCAAAGGAAGAGCAAACTGTTGTCAGTGGATTTGTGGATGCAGGGGAAGCATGCTCTCAGACAGGGGTCGGGGGTACAGGTAGTGTCCTCGCATTGTTCCTGTGAGAGTAAAGGCAAAGAAAGGCAACAAGGTACTGACTTGTTATGCATTCATGGATCCAGGAAGTAATGCTTCCTTCTGCACTAACAAGCTGGCGATCGACCTTCATCTGCAAGGAAAAAATGTGAATATCCTACTCACTACTATGGGAGACCAAAAGACAGTCTCATGCAAAGCTGTATCAGACCTAGAAGTGAGTAGCCTAGAAGGTGACGACTTTATCGAGCTTAAAGGTGTTTTCGCACAAAAGGTTATCCCCGCAAGTAAAGAGAACATTCCAACCCAAGAAGATGTGGATAGGTGGCCACATCTACGAAGTGTAAGAATTCCATCGATCAACGCGGATATCGGTCTTCTGATTGGGACTGATGTGGCAAAGGCTTTGGAGCCAGAAGAGGTAATCCGCAGTGTGAAGGATGGACCGTATGCAGTACGAACAGCTTTGGGATGGACAGTAAACGGACCACTGCGTGAGAACAGCAGAAGCTGGACAAAGAATGGATACCCGCAGATCCAGATGAATCGGATCTCAGTGGCTCGACTCGAGGACTTGTGGACTCAGCAATTCAGGTATGATTTTCCTGAGAACGCTCAAGGAGAGCAGTTAGAAATGTCTAAAGAAGACCAACTGTTTATGGACAGAGTCTCTAAATCGGCAAAGCTGGTCAACGGCCACTACTCTGTTGGTCTGCCGTTGAAGAACAAAGATGTGAAAATGCCAAACAACAGAGCAATGATAGAGCAACGAGACGCTCAACATGAAAAAGAAGCTTCAGAAAAATCAGACGTTAAAAGAGGACTATGTCAGCTTCATGAATGATGTGATAAAGAAGGGCTATGCTGTAAAGGTCCCAGATGAAGAACTAAAAAGGAGTGACGGAAAGGTGTGGTTTATTCCGCATCACGGTGTCTACCACCCTAAGAAGCATAAAATGCGAGTGGTATTCGACTGTGGCGCTTCATATCAAGAAACCACACTCAATGAACAATTACTGCAAGGGCCTGACTTGACAAGCAGTCTGGTTGGTGTCTTGACTAGATTCCGTCAAGAGCGAGTCGCAGTCATGGCGGATGTGGAATCAATGTTCCACCAGGTCAAAGTCCCACCAGAAGATGCTGACCTCCTCAGGTTTTTGTGGTGGCCGGACGGCGACACCTCAAAAGAGCTGCAAGAGTACAGAATGGAGGTACACTTGTTTGGAGCCACCTCCTCACCAAGTTGCGCGAGCTATGCGTTGAGAAGGTGTGCCGAGGACAACAAGAACATGTTTGATGCAGCAGTAGTGGATACAGTCTTAAATAATTTTTATGTAGACGATTGTTTGAGATCAGTTGCCACTGAACAAGAAGCAGTCAGACTATTCCAAGACTTGAAGGCCATCTGTCAAACAGGAGGTTTTAGACTGACGAAATGGACGACGAACAATCGAAATGTGTTGTTAAGCATTCCACTTGAGGACCGGGCAACAGAAGTCAAAGATTTAGATCTTGACCAGGATTCACTCGACATCAAGAGAGCTTTAGGAGTACAGTGGTGTATCCGGTCAGATCAGTTCATGTTCCATGTGCACATAGAGCAGAAGCCTCTCACCAGGAGAGGTATCCTGTCTACGATGAGTTCAGTTTACGACCCACTGGGAATGTTGTCGCCAGTCATATTGCCTGCTAGAAACATCTTGCAAGAATTGTGTAGACTAAGAACAGGCTGGGATGACACTGTGCCAGAACACTTCGCACAACAATGGACAGAGTGGACTGAAGAACTTCAACAGCTCACTGACTTTGGAGTGGATCGGTGCTTTAAGCCACCTGAGTTTGGGAAGACAATGCAAGCTCGGCTGCATCACTTTTGTGACGCGTGCGAAACAGGCTACGGTACTATTACTTACTTAGTCCAGAAGAACAGTAGCAATCAAATACTCTGCTCATTTGTCTTGGGAAAGGCGAGGGTTGCCCCCCTCAAACCACTAACTATCCCACGGATGGAGCTGACGGCGGCTGCCTTAGCTGTGAAGGTGGATGTCATGCTGAAGAAAGAACTACAGTTGCCACTGTCAGATTCCAAGTTTTGGACGGACAGTACTGCTGTACTTAAGTACTTAGCAAATGAGAACATCAGATTTAAGACATTTGTGGCGAACAAGATTGCCATAATCTTGCAAGCATCAAAAGTGCAGCAATGGAGCTACGTCAACACTCAGTTGAATCCTGCTGATTGCGCCTCTAGAGGACAAAAGGTGAGTGTCTTCATGAAGAACCAAGTTTGGATTGCAGGGCCTGTGTTCCTCAGTAAACGTGAAAGGGAATGGCCAGACAAGCACGATCACCTAGAAGAGCTCACGGCTGAAGATCCTGAGGTCAAGAAAGGCATACTTGTCAATGCTATAACAGCAGAAGAAAGCACTGATGCAATGCAACAACTAATTCGATACTATTCTTCATGGATACACCTCAAGAAGGCTGTGGCGTGGCTCATACGACTCAAGGGAACCCTGGTAAATCTGTCAAGGAAAAGAAAAGAGATGAATGGATTGTACAGTGATCAACAACGGGTGAACAGGGAGATGTTGAGCTACAAAAAGAGTCTCAAACAGACTTACCTGACCTAGACAATCTGCGACAAGCTGAGATGGACATCATCAGCCATTGTCAGCAAAGTATGTTTCATGAGGAGATATCCGCTCTTCGGAGAAACGACTCCATCAAGAAGAGTAGTCGAATCTTCAGACTGAATTCCACAACTTGAAGAGGGAATCCTTCGTGTTGGAGGGAGGCTCAATCGAGCATCCATGCCAGCTGAAGCCAAGCACCCGATTATCCTGCCTAAGAACCATCGTGTGGCTGATCTGATTCTCAGGATTCACATGAGCGACTGGGACACAGTGGACGTAATCATGTCTTGTCTCATGTACGTCGAAAGTACTGGATTATTGATTCTTCCTCGTCAATCAGAAGAATGCTGTCACGGTGTACTATCTGTCGAAGACAACATGGGGCATCAGGCACTCAAATGATGGCGAACTTACCAAGAAACAGAGTTATACCAGATGAACCACCCTTCACCAGAACTGGAGTGGATTTATTTGGGCCATTCCACATTAAACGTGGAAGATCATCTGTAAAAAGATATGGGGTTATATTTACCTGCCTTGCATGTCGTGCTGTCCACATAGAAATGGCAACATCATTGGAAACAGACTCCTTTATTCAAGCTCTGCTCGCTTCATTGCAAGAAGAGGTCAGGTGAAGGAGATGAGATCTGATAATGGGACCAACTTTGTTGGAGCTGATCATGAGCTCAGAAAGGCAATAAAGGAGTGGAATACTTCACAAATCGAGAACAGCTTGCTCCAACGTGACATCAGATGGTTATTCAATCCACCATCCGGATCCCACCATGGAGGGGTGTGGGAGAGAATCATCCGCTCCATCAGGAAGATCATGGGTGCTACGCTGAGAGAACAAAACTTGGATGAGGAAGGTCTTCAGACGTTCTTTTGTGAATGTGAAGCCATTCTGAATAGTAGACCTATTACCATGCCTTCCAATGATATTAATGATTTGGAAGCTCTTACCCCACAGCACTTACTCCTGCTCAAGACTAATCCCAACTTGCCACCAGGACTCTTCCATAAGGATGATACTTATGCGCGTAAAAGATGGAGGCAAGTCCAGTATATGAGCGATCTATTCTGGAAGCGTTGGACCAAGGAATATCTGCCTCAACTCCAGGAGAGGCAGAAATGGAACCATCCATCACGGAACTTCATCCCGGGAGATGTAGTCTTGATTGTCGACGAATCAGCCCCAGGGGATCATGGCTGATGGGAAGAATCGTTAAGGCTATGGAGGACAAGCATGGAGTGGTCCGCAAGGTTCGAGTCAAGACAAAGACGAATGAACTTGAGAGGCCAATAACTAAACTCTGCTTACTTCAGGAAGCAGTTTGAGAAGGACTGTTATTGAGTTTTAGTCAAAAGAAGGACATTTAAAGTTGTAATTGCTTCTAGGATAGAAGGCAATTAGGGGCCGGGTATGTAGAGGCCAAAGTATAATTCATTGTAATGTGAATAAGAATTAATGTTAAACAGGTAAATCATTTCATTTAGAAGTTCATGTAATGGTTAAATATTTTACATTATACTTAAAAGGTTAAAAGCATACTATAATTCATATGCATGTAGGATTGGTAAAAATAGCGTACTGCCTCTTTAAGAAAAGGCCAACTCCGGCTACATTACGTTGATTCCAATTCTGGGACGCAGATATTGAGAGCTGTGGAAGCGAACGGTTGTATTACCTGATAACTGCTAACTTATTGCTACTTTTATTAGTAATCTTTTATTTTCACTAGCAACTAGAGTAAATGTACTAACCAGCTCACATTTTATTTTTTGTAAATCGGAAACTAAGGAATAAAAACCGGGGATTTTCATCTTTTATTTCAACAACGTTTCTGAAGTGGATTTATTGAACTGTGTTGCTGAGTTTACAATGAACACTGCAAATGGGACTAGCTGCTAGGAATAATGTTAAATAGTTATTAGTGTAAGCCATCGCACTTCTCAAGATTTCAGACCTCTACACCACTGTTAATTTAACATAAAAGCAAGCAGGCTACTGCGTGCATGGTCTGGCATGACTGAATGCGCGCAAAGTGCGCTCCCATAATAATCCCTAAAAAGCTGACAGATCATCGCGATCTTACACATCTATATAATTATCAATGAAGCGGACTGCACAATGAATCTTTCATAATATCCACAATTTGTTTGTTAAAATCTATAATTATAAAATTAATATAATTATAATTTGCCAGCATACAGAATTCAGCACTGAACAAAAGTCCGTTTTGAGCATTGAGGGGAGTCTATCTTAAATGCTTCTGATTGGCCATTGCGTTCAAGAAATCAACACATATGTCTGTGATTGGCTACATCGCTCAAAGCTGCAGACATGTTATGAATAGAAACTCTGGCCTGTAAATCGTTTCTATTTTGTTTTAGTTGTTCTTGTTGCTTTTCTGCAACAGATGAATAAAAATCTATTCGTTTTTATAGGTTTTATTCATAGATATTTCTAGTTTGCGGGAGTCCAGCGAATCGTTTTTCTCTCCCACAACCCGCACACACAGAGTGAGTGCATTACCGCCTGCGCTCGCGCTCGGCCATCAGATCTAGTGCCACGCCGCACTCTATTGCGTTGAGAGTGCACGTCTCTCAAGGGCCCGGCCCGGGCCGAGGATAGTGTCGGGAAGTATTGGGCTCGGGCAGAGAATCTAAGCTCTAGGTCACTCCTCCTACGCTAAGGAACCGAGAGTTGTCATCCAGGCTCTAGAGAGACGAGGAAAACAAACAAGCATGCAAATGGAAATTATCGCGGCCGGAAAAAATATCGAGCTCATTTTTTTTTATCGTGCGATTAATTTATTTATTCACTATCGATTTGACTAATGATTTACAGGCCTAGCAATTCCTTCTGTTATTGTTAGTGCCCGTGGATTATCTCTGGACATCTTTTCACGCTTCTGTGAAACCTGTTGGCTGGTGAGTTGCTTTAGCTTTACTAAACTGTGTGTATTCAGATGTTTAATTGGATTGCTTCCCTCTGTCTCGACACCTTAGCTGAACATAACTTACACTCTGCCTTGCTGTTGTCATCATCCTTTATCTTGAAATGAGCCCAAACTGCCTCATTATACTCTCTTATATGCCTCAGTTCACCTCAACAAAGCACTCACGGCGGCCAGTTTCGTTTCGCAAAATGTACGTGGTATCAGTGCGTGGTATCGGCAATTTTTTATGAGTACGAGTACGAGTATATGAGGAAAGTATCGGCCCGATCCCCGATGCCACTATCGGTATCGGGCCATCCCTAGTAATGAATATGTCTTTGGCCCCCCGAGTCTCACAAGAAAACTTCCACCGAGAAACAGCCTCGACCAAACAGTGAATAAGAGCGGTAGAGAGCTGGTGCAACTCTGCCAGGCCTCGGGCCTGTACATCCTGAACGCCAGGATCCGAGGGGACTCTCTAGGGAGGTTCACGTGTTGTTCAGGTCTTGGAGCTAGTGTAGTTGACTATGCCATCACTGACATGGACCCATCCTCCTTCAATGCATTCACTGTCAAACAGCAAATTCCGCTTTCTGACCATAACCAAACTAACATCTATATCAGAACACATCACACACCAGAACAAAACAGACTGGAAACCTGCCGAATGTATCAGGTCCCGCAGAGATACAGATGGGCTTCAGACAGTGCAGACAAGTTTGTCCAAGCCCTCAGTTCTGAAGAACTAAAAAATCTAATAAATACATTTATTAATAAGAAATTCGAAACAACTAAAGATGGTGTTAATTCGGCTACAAATGAAATTAATTACATATTTAAAAAAGCAGCACATAGAAGTGAATTGAAAAAGAAAGGCAAAAAATACACTAGAAATACTCCAAAAGATGAAAAATGGTTTGACTCAGACTGCAAAACATTAAGAAAACAACTTAGAAAATTATCAAATCTGAAACATAAAGAACCAAACAACACTGACATAAGAACTGAATACTTTTCAAAACTAAAAATATATAAAGACACAATTAGAGCAAAGAAGCAACACCATCTGACCAAAAATATACAAGAATTAGAAAATTCAATAAATCATAATCAGTTCTGGGATATGTGGAATAATCTGAGCACGGCAAAACCACAAGACCTACCAATACAAGATGGAGAAATCTGGACAAATCATTTTGAAAACTTATATAAAGAAATCCCACCAAAACAACTCAATGACAATTATAATCTGGTCAAACAAAACCAACAAACTTTTGAAGAGACAATTAAAAATAATCAAAATCCACTTGACTTCCCAATTACACATGAAGAATTGGCAAACAAACTCAAAAGCCAGAAAGGTAATAAATCTTGTGTTCCTGACAGTATTCTGGGTGAGATGCTGAAACACACACACCGGATCTGCAGGCGGCGCTGCTCAAACTATTCAACACTGTACTCACTTCAGGCTGTTTTCCTGACATCTGGAGCCAAGGACTTATTACCCCAATTCACAAGAGTGGAAATAAATTGGACCCTAATAATTTCAGAGGCAATTGTGTGAGCAGTAATCTGGGGAAGTTATTTAGCAGTATTTTAAACAATAGAATGGTAACCTTCCTTAACGAACACAATGTCCTGAGCTCGAGTCAGATTGGCTTCGTCCCAAATCACAGAACTACTGACCACATTTACACCCTACACACCCTAATCGATAAACACGTAAAACAAACCAAAAACGGAAAAATATTTGCATGCTTTGTCGACTTCAAAAAAGCATTTGATTCTATTTAGCACAACGGATTATATTATAAACTTTTACAAAGTGGTGTAGGGGGTAAAGTCTATTGGCGCTTTTCCACTGCAGGTACGGCTCGGTTCGGCGCGGAACTGTTCGTCTCGCTTCGCTTTCCACTGCGTGATACGACTCTGCTCGGTACGGCACGGTTCGTTTCGCTTTAGCGCGGTTGCTTTTCCACTGCAGTTAGTACCCCTTCAAAGTGGGTGGGACTGATCGTTACACTGTTTGTAGGTCCGGTGATAGCCGTGTGCGGCTAAAGAGCTGAGCTACTTGGAACACCTTTTCATTCCGTTTTGCCCCCGCTCCTCGGCAACCAACGAGAGGACCGTCTGCACCTCAACCACGATTCAGCCATTTCTTTTTTAAAGTTTTGATCTCTTTTTTTTTTCAAGAAAGTAAAACACAGGTGCTACCGCGTTGGCTGTTGTCTACTGGTTATATGACTCTGTATAGCGGGTTTAGTGTCTCGTGTCGCAAATCCAATGACGCTGGTAGTGACGATTCTGTCTGTCTGACCAATCAGTGATCTGCAGTGTTTCACGTCACATTTTAGTACCGGTACAGTACGCTTGGAACCTCAACAGATCAGGTACCATTTAAAGCGCGCCGAAGCGAGCCGTACCGTACCGTACCATGCAGTGGAAAAGCACCATATGACATCATAAAATCAATGTATTCGAACAACAAATGTGCAATACGAATTGGTAACAAACACACAGAATTCTTCACCCAGAAAAGAAGAGTCCGCTAGGGCTGTAGCCTGAGTCCTGTGTGTGTGTGTGTGTGTGTGTGTGTGTGGTGTGTGTGTGTGTGTGTGTGTGTGTGTGTGTGTGTGTGTGTGTGTGTGTGTGTGTGTGTGTGTGTGTTCACCAGGTGCAGGGCTGTAGCCTGAGTCCTGTGTGTGTGTGTGTGTGTGTGTGGTGTGGTGTTTTTTGTGTGTGTGTCGTGTGTGTGTGTGTGTGTGTGTGTGTGTGTGTGTGTGTGTGTGTGTGTGTGTGTGTGTGTTGTGTGTGTGTGTGTGTGTGTGTGTGTGTGTGTGTTCACCAGGTGCAGGGCTGTAGCCTGAGTCCAGTGTGTGTGTGTGTGTGTGTGTGTGTGTGTGTGTGTGTGTGTGTGTGTGTGTGTCACCAGGTGCAGGGCTGTAGCCTGAGTCCAGTGTGTGTGTGTGTGTGTGTGTGTGTGTGTGTGTGTGTTCACCATGTGCAGGGCTGTAGCCTGAAGGCCTCATTATGCTTCTGCGTCAACTCCACGGCGTAGCTTCGTCGTCACTCCTATGGCGTCGTTGCCATTTTATGGTTCTGCGTCAGGTTGCGTTGCATCGCGGTGCATCTGACCAATCACAGCCCTTGTGGTCTGCGTCGCCTCGACGCGTAGTTACAATTTTTTGGAGGTGCACGTCAAGCCACGGCGTAGGGGTTGGAGAGGGGTTCGCGGTGACGCAGAGGGGTCTGCGAGGGTACGCCGTCGTTTCGACGCAGAAGCATAAAACAGGCTTGAGTCCAACGCTGTTCAATGAACTACATTAATGAACTAGCGGTGCAGTTGGAGCAGTCTACAGGCCCTGGACTCACTCTACAGGACAGGAGCATCAAACTCCTGCTGTACGCAGACGACCTGGTGCTGCTATCACCCTGGTGTGTGTGTGTGTGTGTGTGGTTGTGTGTGTGTGTGTGTGTGTGTGTGTGTGTGTGTGTGTGTGTTGTGTGTGTGTGTGTGTTTCCTGAGCAAGTACAGACTGAGTGTGTGTGTGTGTGTGTGTGTGTGTGTGTGTGTGTGTGTGTGTGTGTGTGTGTGTGTGTGTGTGTGTGTGTGTGTGTGTGTGTGTGTGTGTGTGTGTGTGTGTGTGTGTTCTCTTACGAGAGTACTCTCGTGTTGCGTAAGCTAGCTTACGCTACGGTAAAACGTCTCCGGTTACTTTCGTAACCTCGGTTCCCTGAAAGGCAAGGAACGAGACATTACGGATGTCGTATATGGGAACTCTCTCTCATCCTTCACTTCCGCTGAAATCTTATTGGCTAACGCCAGCAACGCTGGCCAATTGACGACAAAATATGCAAATACTGAAACCCCGTTGCAGTATAATGCAAGTGCAGCTTCAATTCCTCCTCAGAATCGAACAGAACGCCAAATCAATAGCGAACACGGCGGCGAGCGTAATGTCTCGTTCCTTGCCTTTCAGGGAACCGAGGTTACGAAAGTAACCGGAGACGTTCCCTTTCAAGGCTACGGAACTTCGACATTACGGATGTCGTATATGGGAACTGTATAGAATCCCGCCGTGGAAGCATAACAATCCACTATAACAGAACCCAATACAAACACCCGACACCGCTTCCCCGGAATGCAAGCATCTGATAGGACGAGACTGGCCAACAGCTAGCCTGCAACCTCTGATAGGTCCAAAGGGACGAATCACAAACTCACAAACACTGCCAGAATTTGCATATCGCGAGCAGTTTAACCGGGGGAAATCTGCACTGTCGACCAACAGGGCAACAACAACAGTAAAATAAGGCCAACGCATAGCGGTGACAAAAGTTTTAAATACACATAAGCACACAGAACAACTCATGAGCAAAGCGCAGAGAGCTCTAAAATGCTGTGTATGAATTCAACTCACCGAAAGCACTTGAGACGCTACAGAGGGTAAATCCAACTTGTAAAACCTGGCGAACGTGTTCTGAGAAGACCAGCCAGCCGCAAGACACAAATCCTGAATAGACATACCCTTAGTCCAGGCCCACGAAGAGGCGATCGCCCTAGTCGAATGGGTCTTAACGTTGAGGGGGCATTCCTGTCCCATACAATCATAAGCCAAAACAATAGCGTCCACAATCCAGTGAGCAAGCCTCTGTTTAGAGACTCCCCGTCCCTTATTGCATCCACCGAAGCACACAAACAGCTGGTCCGAGCTGGGGAAAGCAGCCGAGCGCGAGATGTATTCCCGGAGCGCTCTGACTGGGCAGATTGCACTTTGAACATCCGAACCTAGAGAGGTCGATGGCTCAACAGACAGGGCAGGCAACGAAACAATCTGCGCCCTGAACGGGGTATTGAGCGATTTAGGGACATAACCCGGCCTCGGTCTGAGAGTACATTACAGTTTCCGGGTCCAAGCGAATAATATCTTCGCTGACAGAGAAAGCCTGTAAATCCCCAACCCGCTTCGCCGAAGCGAGAGCGAGAAGCAGCGCCGTTTTAATCGAAAGCTCCTTAACTGCAATCGACACTAAGGGTTCAAAGGGCGGCCGTGACAAAGCTTCCAAGACCAAAGTCAAATCCCAAGGCGGCACGGAAGGCGGCCGTGCAGGGCATAATCTCCTAGCTCTTTTAAGGAACCGAGTCACCAACGCATGTCTACCGATAGACTGTCCATCAACAGGCGGGTGAAACACAGCAATAGCAGCTACGTATACCTTCAGAGTGGATGGCAGGCTCCCTTCGTCCATTCTGTACTGAAGGAAGCGTAGAATATCCGACACCGAGCAGTTCGCTGGGTCTAAACCGATATCCTGACACCATTTAGAGAAAACACCCCACTTCAGAGTGTACAGGCGCCGGGTAGACGGGGCTCGCGCTTCCGCGATGGTATTTTGAACCCGCGAATGAAGCACATCGATCCCGCTCAGCGTCCCTGCAGTGGCCACACATGGAGCCTCCACAGCCCGGGGCTGGGATGCCAAATCGATCCGCTCGCCTGAGACAGTAGGTCCTTCCTGAGCGGAAAGTCCGCGAACCAGGGCTGATTCGGCCAGTACGGGGCCACTAGAGTCACCACCGCCTTTTCCTCCCTGATTTTGCACAACACCATGGGCAAAATTTTCACCTGAGGAAAGGCATAGAGACGGGCTTTCGGCCATCGCGCAGTAGCGCGTCCGTCTCCCGGGGGGAACGGGACAGCGAGAAAAACATCCGACAATGCGCGTTCTCGCTCGTCGCGAAGAGGTCGATCTCCGCTCTGCCGAAACGATCCCATATCAGTTGAACCGTCCCGGGGTGAAGCCTCCATTCCCCTTGAGGAATCCCGTTCCTCGAGAGCATATCCGCCCCCCGATTTAGAACACCGGGGATGTGTGTCGCTCTCACCGAGAGAAAGAACCGATCCGCCCACAGCAGGAGAGATTCCGCCTGCTTGAATAGGTCCCTGGAATGCAAACCGCCTTGGCGATTGATGTAAGAGACCACAGAAGTGTTGTCGGTTCAAATCAACACATGCCGCTGTTCCAGTCGAGACCGGAAAACTTTTAGGGCTAGAGAGCACTTTTGGGCAAAGTTAGTGACTGAATAACGCCGCGAAAGCGGGGTGGTCTGCGTTTGAACTGAGTGTGTACCCGAGCCGAATTACATTCAACACCCACGGCGAATGCCCGGAATAGATTCCCACGCTGTCTGGAAACGACTGAGTGTGGGCCGAACTAAACCTGCGGTCATCGCCGCTGTGTGAGGGCTGGGAATAGACACCTCGCGCTTCCCGCGAGGTGCCTTTATAGTTAATGACCGTGACTCTGCGCTGCTTAAGGGCAGGGCGGGTAACACAGTGTGTGGTGCAAGAGGAGAAAAAAAGCTCTGTTTGTGAAGAAGTAATTTGCTTTATTTTGAACAACACACAACATAACTACACATGTCGCTCGCCGAACTCTGAGGGACCACGTGCTCCCGAGCGCGTCGCTTGGACACGGGGCCATCCTGGCGCTCTTCTCTCCTCTTGCCGGAGCGGTCAGGGAGACTGCTTGGGTCTCGCCGGGGACGAGGCGGGCTTCCTGCGCGGGCTCCTCTGAGCCGGCCTCTTGTTTCCCGCTCCATGCCACTGTCCGCTTCGGCCTCTACGGGCATCCGGTCCCGGATGGGGCGCTAACTGGCGCCTGGCCGCAGTTTGCGGTTGGCGACCCGAGGCGGAAGACGAGCGTGAGCGGGGCTGCTGCGGCGGCGGCGCCCTCCGCGGAATCACGTGACTCATCGCCTTCGCTTTCTTCTGAGTCTCGGAATACCGCTCGGTTACCTTCTCTACCGCGTCCCCGAACAGGCCTGCAGGGGAGATCGGTGCATTTAGCAGCGTCGTCCTGTCCGCTTCCTGCACGTCCGACAAGGTGAGCCACAGGTGTCTGTGGAGGACCACCAAGTACCCCATCGAGCGGCCAATCGCCTGGGCCGAGCGCTTCGTGGCCAGGAGCGCGAGATCCGTGGCCGAACGGAGATCCCGAATGGCGTCAGCGTCGACCGAGGCGGCGCCATCCAGAGCCTTCAGCTGCTTGGCCTGCAGCACCTGAAGCACGGCCATGGCGTGTAGTGCAGAAACCGCCTCCCCCGCGGCGCCGAAGGCCTTGTTCGCCTGGTGGGCCGTAAACCTGCAAGCTCGGGACGGCAGGCTGCGGTCCGAGCCCAGGGCGGGAGCCGACGGGCAGAGATGTGCGGCGACGGTCTCCTCGACAGGGGGGATGCGGAGGTAGCCGTGGTCCCCCGCCTCGTCCACGGGGGCAAACATGGCCTGGGTTGAAGTGAGGGTGCGCGCCGACTGCGGGGCCGCCCACGACTTCACTACGTGCTCATGTACGTCCGGAAAGAACGGTGTTCCTCTTCTCGAAGCGGCCTGACGGCGGCTCGATTGGAGGAACCACGAATCAAGCTTGCTCTTAGATGGCTCGTCGGGAGCTTTCCAAGACAAATCCAGTTCCTCGACGCCTTAGAGAGGATCCGGAAGAGCTCCTCCTGCAGGTCCGCCGGGTTCTCTTGCTCCGTGGTAGCCAGCGGAGCGGCCTGCTCCGTACCCCAGTCGTTCTCGGAGGCCGACAAGGACATAGACTCTTCCTCCTCGCTCGCCCCGAAGGACACAAAGTCAGCGACCTCGCGAGGGGGTTGAAAGGCAGGGTCGGGGAAACTCACCGGGGGTCGAACCTCGACTCCGCGGTTAGGGGGGCCTGCCAGCGGCTTGGAGGCGGCAGCAGGCCCAATCCCCGCAGCAGCGCGAGCTTCGTCCCGCCTGGCCTTGAGGGCTCGGAGGGACATATCCGCACAGGAGTCGCAGGACCCTCCGTCCCTGAGGGCTGACTCAGCGTGGGCCAGCCCATGCACGCGGACACAAAACAGGTGCATGTCTGGGGGCACTATGGGGCCCGAGCACAGGTTGCAAGTGGTCGCCATCGGATGCTGGAGACAGTTCAGGTATCTCCGGCGCACCTTCAACGACGGCGAATAATCCAATATTGTAGAGTAGTATCAGCTTTCTAGCACAAGATTTTGAGCGTGAAGAGAGAGATTCTGAGGAGGAATTGATGCTGCACTTGCATTATACTGCAACGGGGTTTCAGTATTTGCATATTTGCGTCAATGGCCAGCGTTGCTGGCGTTAGCCAATAAGATTTCAGCGGAAGTGAAGGATGAGAGAGAGTTCCCATATACGACATCCGTAATGTCGAAGTTCCGTAGCCTTGAAAGGGAACTCCTTTTCTCGAGAATACTGAAGCCAAAAAATTATCCTTTAATTTTCTCATATTTAAAACGCATGCTTGCACAGAGCAGACCTAGAATAGGCAGCTCGTGCGCCTATTGGCTGCTCTGCGGCAAGATGCTGCAACCTATCGGTGGACTGGGAGTGACGTCAGCACCAATAGCAGCGCGGGTGCCCGAGTGCGTCACGTCCCGCCAGAATAGGCGTGGCTTACCTCTATATAAGCCCGGTCCAGATAGGGTGTTCTTTGATTTTTCTCCACTTCAGCGAAGTATTCACATCGCTGACTCTCCAGAGAAGCCGCGCCGTCGAAACAAGCACCTCAGCGGGACGAGCCCTCTGCACTGCAGTTGGAAGCCGCCTTCGCCGCTTCATCGCCGTACCTGCTGCGCTATCCGGCGCCCATATCCTTTTCATATTCCTTCTCTAGTATTCTAAAAGAGCAAGAGGTGTTGTTTCAAATGCCTCGAGTTTCCAAATGCGGCTCGTGTCGAGCCCCTCTCAGCGACAATGTGAGAGTCTCGCCGCGGCCGGACCGCCAATTGAAAGCAGCACGCATCGCTCTCACAGCTCCCTCGAGGAGGCGGCTGGAGTAGTGTATTTCGCAGCCAACGAGCCCGTTACGTTACCCGCTCGCCTGCACACAAAAGCCGTTTTCACGGCTACCCAAAAAAAAAAAAAAAAAAAAAAAAAAGTGTGCGCTTCCCGCCTGGGACGGAACCGCGCGTAGCTTCCTTTACGTTACAAGGAAGCTACCGCGCCCCCGCGGAAGCAGTCACTCTGCCCCTTGTGGGATCGCGCAGTGATAAGCGCCGTTCCCAAGGGCTGCCGGAGCCTGTAGCCACAGCGACGCGCTAGCCGGAAAGCCTCCCTCGAGCCTCGCTTTTTCACCTTCCCCGCCTCCCTTCACCGACGCGCAGCTGCCGCTCACGAGCCTCACTGCCGTCACGTTTGAGGTTGAGGGACACGCATCAATAGACTGCTGTTCTAACCGCGCGTAGCTTCCTTTACGTTACAAGGAAGCTAGCGCGCCCCCGCAGAAGCAGTCACTCTGCCCCTTGTGGGACCGTGCAGTGATAAGCGCCGTTCCCAAGGGCTGCGGAGCCTGTAGCCACAGCGACGCGCCTGCCGGAAAGCCTCCCTCGAGCCTCGCTTTTTCACCTTCCGCGCCTCCCTTCACCGACGCGCAGCTGCCGCTCACGAGCCTCACTGCCGTCGCGTCTGAGGTTGAGGGACACGCATCAATGGACTGCTGTTCTAACCGCGGCTAGCTTCCTTTACGTTACAAGGGAGCTACCGTGGCTGCTCGCGCTACTCAAGCTTATGTTGTTTCCCCCGTGGCTCAGTGGCTAAACTCTAAGCTTTCGCGCCAGAGACCCGTGTTCGATCCCGGCTCTCGCAGCAGAAAAAATTTATGCAGCTCTCCTCTCTGAGCTCGCGACCAGCTTTCTTACGTACAGGAAGCGAGTGCGCGAACCGAGACGTCACCGTCGAAAGAAAGTGTGTTTTTTTGTCCCGCCGAGGCCTGACAAACTCCCTCTTCTTCTCAAACATTTTCCAGCTCCTCCTAGTACGAGCGGCCGGTAATGTCTATACTGCAGTAGTGTGCCTGTTATACACGCACGCCTGTAAACAGTGCCGACACACACACGAAAACTGTGATGACGCTCTCTCTCTCTCTTATCTGCTGCCTAAAGCTTACGTTGTTTTCCCTGTGGCTCAGTGGCTAAACCCTAAGCTTTCGCGCCGGAGACCCGTGTTCGATCCCGGCTCCCGCAGCAGATAACATTTATGCAGATCCGGCTCACGCCGATGGTGTTTTAGTGTAGAAAGGTGCCCACATCTCAGTGTTCACCCCTACACGCAAGCACGCTCGTGTTATTCACAGAGCCCACTCCCTTAAAGCGGGCAACCGCTCGAGTGTTGAACGTAGGAAATGTGTCCGCGAGTTCGTGTCCACGCCTATTTTTCTGCCCGCTCTATCACTAAAGACTCACGGCTGGACCACAGTCAAAGTTTATTTCCCTGTCAGTCCCCTTCAAAAAGGCTACTGCAGTGGTCCATTTAGCAGCCAACGAGCCGGTTCATTTACCCTCTCGCCTGCACACATACGCCGTTTTCACGGCGACCCAGAGAAATCTCAAAGGAGTATACTGTCTGGTTATCCGGCTCACGCCGTTGGTGTTTAAGTGTAGTACAAGTGCCCATCGCCCCAGTGTTCACCCCTACACACAAGCACATCAAATCTCGTGTCACTCACAGAGCACACTCTCATAAAGCGCAGAGAAGCCGCTCGAGTGTTGAATATAAGAAATGTGTCCACAGGTCCGTGCCCACTATCTGACCGCTCTGTTACACGTTCAATAAAACAGGTTATGAATGTAAGTCTCGTGCCCGCCGGAGAGCGTTCACGCTTACTAACACACACCTCCCCCCGGGCGCCGCCCGCGTGTTAAAACGAAACACAGGGCATTGATATGACGCTCCCTATCCGTTATGATCGGGGCGTCACATACACTTGCAAGTCTCGTGCCCGCGCTCACGCGCTCACGCTTACAGAAAGCTTTTCCCCCAAAGCGCTGCTCGCGCGTCAAAAAGTGATAATAAAATGCTCCCCATCCCTTATGATTGGGACTCCTCACATAAATCAGCCGGTCTCGGCTTTCAGTGAGCAGCCATTGCCCAGAACTGAGAGCGCGCGCGATCTGAACCCGGAGGCCATTCGCCCCCTAGCGGCTCACATAGCTGCGTGGGAAATTATCCCAGGGATTTCAGAATGGGTTCTCAGCACAATAAAGCAGGGCTATACACTTCAATTCATTCGCCCTCCCCCGCGCTTTCGAGCCCGGTCCGCGACGATAGTGAATGCGGAAGTAGCACACCTACTTCACGCAGAAATAGCAATACTGCTGTGCAAAGGGGCTATAGAAAAAGTAATGCCTTCTCTTAGCGAGTCAGGCTTTTACAGCCGATATTTTCTTGTACCCAAGAAGAACGGAGCTTTCAGGCCCATCCTAGATCTGAGACTTTGAACAAGGTGCTTGCAAAAGACCGTTCAAATGCTTACAACCAGGAAAATCCTCGCGCACGTTTGCCCGAGGGACTGGTTTATTTCTCTAGATCTGGAGGATGCCTATTTTCTGTTTCAGATATCACCCCGTCACAGGCAATTTTTGAGATTCGCCTTCGACGGTCAGGTATATCAATACACCGTCCTGTCGCTCGGCCTGTCTCTAGCACCCCATACATTTACGAAGTGCATGGACGCAGCGCTCGCCCCCCTGAGAACTCAGGGGCTGCAATAATGAACTATCTGGACGACTGGCTGATATTGGCTGTGTTCGCCACCTAGCCGCGTTTTTCCAGAAGGGCAGCTTTCTCCCTTTGAAAACGTTTCAACGGATGCTGGGCTGTATGGCATCAGCTGCAGCGGTGCTCCAGCTGGGCCTATTGGCATGCGCCCGCTCCATCACTGGTTGAATGCTTGCGCGTCTCGCCGAGCCTGGGTTTCTGGCGGCCAGAAAATCAGAGTGACTCAGACCTGCATAGCGGCTCTGCAGCCCTGGTTAGTAGCCGACTGGTACCAGCAGGGAGTGACGATGGGAACCATCTCTTATTGGAAAGTAGTTTCGACAGATGTGTCCAACTCGAGTTGGGGCGCGCTGTTCGAAGGCAGACCGGCCTTTGGCCAGTGGTCAGACCAAGAGAAGTGTTTTCACATAAACTGTCTTGAGATGATAGCGGTCGAAAACGCGCTGAAGCGCTTCCTCCCGTTCATACAGGACCAACACGTTCTCGTTCGCTCGGACAACATGTCTGTGGTTTCCTATGTAAACCGTCAGGGTGGTGTCAGATCCAGGAACCCCTGCAATCTGACGGAACGCATCCTTGTTTGGTCCCAGATGCACCTGTGCTCGCTGAGGGCGGCGCATGTGCCTGGCCATTCGAATGACGGTCCAGACAAACTGTCCAGGGACAACGTTCCCCTGAGGGAATGGTCCCTGCACCCCCAAACGGTCCAGAAACTGTGGCGCCTATTCGGCAGAGCGGAAGTCGGCCTATTTGCGTCAAAAGACAATGCTCATTGCCCGATGTTCTTTTTGAAGAACCAGGACACCCTGGCCCAGGTCTGGCCCAGCCTCCCTCTGTATGCTTTCCCTCCGGTCTCTCTGTTACCACAGGTAATCAAGAGAGTCAGGGAAACGCGCCACTCGGTGCTCCTCATAGCTCCGCACTGAGAGAATCAGAATTGGTTTCCGGAACTAGCACGGCTGTCACATGCAGCTACGTGGCCTATTCCGGTGAGGGCAGATCTCCTCTCTCAGGCTCGCGGCTCGATCTGGCATCCCCATCCAGAGCGCTGGTCTCTGCACGCATGATTGATCAACGGGTACTCGTTACCCTGCCAGAAAGAGTGATGAGCACGATCACGCAGTCTAGAGCTCCTTCCACGGGACGGCTCTACGCGTCTAAATGGTCAGTGTTCTCCAAGTGGTGCACCGACAGAGATCTGGACGCATGGTCGTGTGAGGTTGCGCATTTGCTCACTTTCCTACCAGAGCTGATGGATAAGGGGAGGTCCCCATCCACGCTCAAAGTTTATGTGGTGGCCGTGGCGGCGTTCGCAGAATCGACGCACGGTCAGTCACCGGGAAGACATGAGCTGGTCATCCGCTTCCTTAGGGGAGCTAGAAGGATGAATCCGCCCGCCCCCCGTCGGTTCGTATGCGGCCTCTGCAGTGCTTCGGTTGGGTCTGCTGCGCATGCACCCCCTCCAGCGCTGGCTGAAAACACGAGTCCCGCGACGAGCTCTCTGTGAGAGCGTCATGTTTGGAATTTGGGCCTAATGATTCTAAAGTTACGCTCAAACCAATACACGGTTATGTCCCCAAAGTGCTCTCTACTCCGTTCAGAGCACAAGTCATTTCCCTGTCGGCCCTTCCGGGAACCGACAGTGACAGCGATGTAAACTTCCTTTGCCCGGTCAGGGCTTTAAGAGTTTACGTTCAAAAAACCGCTGCCTTCAGGCAGTCAGAACAGCTGTTCGTTTCGTTTGGTGGCCGCACGAAGGGGCTAGCTACCTCGAAACAGAGCATTTCCAGATGGATAGTTGATGCTATCGCCTTGGCTTACAGGTCTAAAGGCCTTCAATGCCCTTTAGGTGTTCGAGCCCATTCCACTAGAAGTATGGCCTCATCATGGGCTTGGACTAGTGGTGTTTCACTCCATGATATTTGTAGAGCGGCAGGCGGGGCCTCTCTGTCTACATTTATAAGGTTTTATAACCTGGAGGTCCCTGCTTTGCAGGCCAAAGTGTTATCTGTATGAGATTGTCATACACGCTGACTGTTATACTGTGTTATGCACTCCCTTATACATATGAGGCGTCACCATATGGTCAATATGTGTTAGGGCTCACTTTGTGTCGGCCCACATATCTTCACTATTACGTGTTCCCCGGGCACTGGCCCTTGGACTTAATGTGAATGGTCTCAGCATACACGGCGCTTTAAACTGGGTTCCCGTAGCGTAAGCTAGCTTACGCAACACGAGAGTACTCTCGTAAGAGAACGACACTCGGTTACTAACGTAACCTCGGTTCTCTCTAGAAGAGGGAACGAGTGTTGCGTAACCCGGCCGTGTTAATGCTGCGTTCTTATTTCGCTTCAGTGTGAAAAACCAAAGAACACCCTATCTGGACCGGGCTTATATATAGGTAAGCCACGCCTATTCTGGCGGGACGTGACGCACTCGGGCACCCGCGCTGCTATTGGTGCTGACGTCACTCCCAGTCCACCGATAGGTTGCAGCATCTTGCCGCAGAGCAGCCAATAGGCGCACGAGCTACCTATTCTAGGTCTGCTCTGTGCAAGCATGCGTTTTAAATATGAGAAAATTAAAGGATAATTTTTTGGCTTCAGTATTCTCGAGAAAAGGAGTTTTCCCGTAGCGTAAGCTAGCTTACGCAACACTCGTTCCCTCTTCTAGAGAACCGAGGTTACGTTAGTAACCGAGTGTCGTTTTAACAGATGTTAAAACACTGTGGTATTGAATGTTCACAGATAATCTAATCTGCTACACTGTTAATTTGTACAATTGTTTTATTTTGTACATTTAAATTTAAGTTATGTTATAATATTTTATTATTTTTGATGTCTTTATAATCATTATATGTGTTCCAAGCTTTGGCAAAGAGAGAGAGAGAGAGAGAGAGAGAGAGAGGAGGAGAGAGAGAGAGAGAGAGAGAGAGAGAGAGAGAGAGAGAGAGAGAGAGAGAGAGAGAGAGAGAGACTTTGACTTTAACAATCACTTTATTCTAAAAAATATATATATATATATATATTTTTTTTTTCTTCTCCTTATTTCCTTCCCTTTTTCCTTTCCTTCCATCATTCCAATCACAAATACAGTGAAATATCACATTTTAAGACATCACATCACACAAACAAAAAAAACAAAAACAAAAAACATTTAAAAAAAAATTAAATTTCCATTGTAATCAACATCGCAAACACACTGGTTCACACCCCATTTAGATTTAAAAGTTTCAAGGTCATTGACCAATTTATAATAAGTGTACTCAATTTTTAATTGTGACCTTATTAAGCCCTTTAGGACTGATTCAACATCACAAGACTCATTACCACTCAGTTTTTCTTTACGTGACATCCAAATAGCCATTTCAACTTGTCCAAGTAAAAAATTCATTAAAGCATGGGACTCCTTTTTACTCTTTTTATACTTAGGACCATATATGAAATACATAGGTGAGCAAACGTCTCCTAGGGTCTGACACCACCCATCAATTGTTGAAAACAACTGTTGTAATCTAGTACAATCTAAAAATAAATGAAAGACAGTTTCTGATATCCCACAGAAGGGGCATCCCTCCCTCACCTGTGGATCAAGACGTGCTCTGTGTCTGTTCATAGCTATTATAAAATAATAATAATAATAATTCATTACATTTATATAGCGCTTTTTCTGGACACTCAAAGCGCTTTACATAGAAGGGGGAATCTCCTCAACCACCACCAATGTGCAGCATCCACTTGGATGATGCGACGGCAGCCATATTGCGCCAGAATGCTCACCACACACCAGCTTACTGGTGGAGAGGAGACAGTGATGAAGCCAATCAGTATATATGGGGATTATTAGGAGGCCATGATGGACAGAGACCAAGAGGCAAATTTGGCCAGGATGCCGGGGTTACACCCCTACTCTTTCGAAAGACATCCTGGGATTTTTATGACCACAGAGAGTCAGGGCCTCCGTTTAACGTCTCATCAGAAGGACGGTGCTATTTTGACAGTATAGTGTCCCCATTACCATACTGGGGCGTTAGGACCCACACAGACCCCAGGGTGAGCGCCCCCTGCTGGCCTCTCTAACACCTCTTCCAGCAGCAACCTGGTTTTCTCAGAAGGTCTCCGATCCAGGTACTAACCAGGCTCAGCCCTGCTTAGCTTCAGTGGGCAACCAGTCTTGGGCTACAGGGTGATATGGCTGCTGTGCAATTATACCATGCACTATCCTCCATTGAAGATCTCCAGACCGTTTTTCAATAGGAGGTTTGTACAAGGTCCTCCAGCTGCCCTTGGGGGAAACACCTACTCCAAACACCTCTTGCCATTTAGACTCTTTTACCTTTGTAAGAGCATGAAGATGCAGTACCTTCACACACAATGTGTACAACACCTTTTTCCCTGCATTGCTGAAAACTCCTAACTAAGGGTGTCTTAAAAGATAAAATTCCACCATCAGTTTCTTCCCAGCTTCCAGTCTCAGCTGCAATGTTTAAATCTGGGAAGTCACAAATGTTCAGCTCTCCATTATTAGTTTCTAAGGAAAGTCTATAATTCTGTGGCAAAAAGTCAGCTATCTGAGTCAAAATTTTCGTTGCCACTCGAACTGATCTTATTCCCAATTTTCCTGCAAAAGTCTCTGCTGATATCCATTCACCTTCAGGTATTAAGTGTCCAATTTTTGTGATTTTTGCAGCCCATAGACTTTTCCTGAATGAAATGTCTTTGAAAATGTCCAGATTCAATGCCGAGTTAAAAAGCAGCGGTTCTTCTCTCTGCCACAAACTATGGGCATTGTTTGACTCCCGAGAAATCTTGACAATTGTCCATGCTTTTAAAACTGATCTATAAAACAATGTCAATCCTCCAAGATCCAACTTGTTTATATCCATCAGGAACAGGTGACGATCTAATCCCATATTCCTTGCTTTCCTCAATAGAGTACACGCTATCCCAGCCCAGCTCACATCCTTCCCATAGAGAAGTCTCTGGGCTTCTTTTAGCATGAAGGTCTTTATTCTGGATCTGATGTCCACTAGGCCTTGTCCTCCTTCCTTTCTGGAGCCTTTAGCCAATACTGTCCTGACCAGAAGAAATCCACCAGACATCTCTGAATTTGTCTCACACGGTCTTCTGGAGGTTCAAGGATCATCATTCTATGCCAAAGGGAAGATGCTATGAGGTTATTACATATCAGCACCCGTCCCCTATAGGACAGCTGGGGCAGCAACCATTTCCAATGAGACAACCGCACACGTACTTTTTCCAACAGGCCCTCCCAAATTTGTTTTCTGTACTCAGATGTCCCCAAAAAAACTCCAAGATATTTGAAACCTGCCCTTCCCCATTGTAAACCACTAGGAAGTGATGGACTCTTTTCAACTTGGCCACACCACACAGCATCACTTTTACCCCAGTTAAGATGATTCCTTTCCATAACACTCTAGAGCATGCTTTACCACATCAACATCTCTATCTCCTCTGATTAAAACTGTTACATCATCCGCATATGCAGATAGTTTAACAGATTCCTGGGCTTTTAGAGAGTTAATATGTAGACCTGCTAGGTCTTTCCTTAATTTACATAGCAAGGGCTCAATAGTTAAACTGTAAAGTTGTCCCGAAAGGGGACAGCCCTGTCTAATTCCCCTCTGAACTTTCACAGAAGTACTTAGACCACCAGCCATTTATATCATGCATGTGGCTTCAGTGTACAATAAACGTATCATCGAAATAAACTGATCACCAAACCCAAAGGCTTTTAGAACATCAAAGAGAAAAATGTGATCCACCCGATCGAAATCCTTCTCTTGGTCCAATGATAAAAAACCCACTTCAATCTTGTCAATAAAAGCATAGTCATACACATCTCTCACTAAATGTAGATTATCTCCAATAGACCTATCTTTAATGCAGTAAGATTGATCTTTATGAATGATTTTGTGCAAAACATTATTTAATCTGGTGGCCAAACATTTGGAAATTATTTTGTAATCCGAACACAACACAGCCACGGGTCTCCAGTTCTTTAAGAGTGTTAAATCCCCCTTCTTAGGGAGTAGTGTTAGCACTGCACGCTGAAAGCTCTTAGGAAGTATTCTTTCAGTGACACTTTTCTGAAGGACTTTAAAGTAATCATGTCCAATAACAGTCCAGAAAGCCCTATAAAATTCGACAGTTAGTCCATCTATTCCAGGTGCACGACCTACAGAAAGTTCCATATCAGCAGCCGTGACTTCTTCATAGGTAAGTTCAGGCTCCATAAAAAGTCTGTGCTCTGGAGATCAGGCTTTATCTCCAGAGCACAGACTTTTTATGGAGCCTGAACTTACCTATGAAGAAGTCACGGCTGCTGATATGGGACTTTCTGAAGATCATGAAGCAGTTAATTTCTACATTGTTCATCTGATTTTTCAGAGGTGTATAAGCTTGAATAAAACTCCACAGCCATTTTACGCATCTCCATTTGATCAGAAGTGTCTCGACCATTACAGTCTTTTAAACAATACATCACTTTCTCTTGTCCTTTCTTCCGCTCTAGATTAAAAAAGAAAGAAGTAGGAGCATCCATATCCCTTACTGTTGAAAAACGACTCCTTACAAGAGCTCCCTTCACTCTTTCATTTAAAATTGAGCTCAACATATTAGTCTTTTCAGTCCACAGATCTTTAAAGTTAACAGTGTCATTTGCAATCATACACTGCTCAATACCAATAATTTCCTTTTCCAGACATTCCAAAGATTTTTTTATATAGAAGAATGTGATAAATATTGTTGACAAAAAATCTTTATTTGTACCTTCCCTATTTCCCACCATTGAAGACAATTTTCATAACAATTCTTCTCACTCTTCCAAGACTCCCAAAAAGACTTGAAATTTTCCACAAAAAAAAAGAATCTTCTAATAATTTTGCATTAAAATGCCAATAATGACTTTTATGCATTATTTTTAATAAGGTACACTCAATAGTAACGAATTTGTGATCAGATATTGATGTGGGAAAAATATTTGAATTTATAACTCTATTCCTCATATTACGTGACGTATAGAGTCTATCCAACCTTGCAGCAGAAACCATCTCATTTCTAATCTTCACCCATGTATACTGCCGTGAATACAAATTATGCTCTCTCCATACATCAGATAGGTTCAGATTTTTAATCACATTGCTTAAGCACAAAGCACTCTGTATATGAGGTTCTTCACCATTCCTATCCTGTGTAAAATCCAGAGTACAATTGAAATCTCCCCCTAGGATAATGAGATCTCTTTCATTTTGTTGTCTTAAAACATCTTCTAATTTAGTGAACAACCGTATTCTCTCTGCACTATGTTTGGAGCATAGATATTCACAAAAAGAAAAATAAGATTGTCAATTTCTGCTCTCACGATCAGCAATCTCCCTGGATCGACTTCATTTTTTGACAATATTTTAACTTTAACAATAGGGGAGAAAATTACTGCCACTCCAGCACTCAAATTGGACCATGACTAAGGACTGTCTCTCCCTCCCACCATAGGCCCAATCAGCCTCATTGCTTTGATCACTGTGAGTCTCTTGTAACAAAACCACTCTTATATCTTTCAAATGAGTAATCTCTGAAAGTAATCTACTCTTTTTCCTATCTCTCATCCCATTCATATTTAGAGATCCCACCCGCAAGACTTCCATGAGAAAGAGGGAGAGAAGGAAAGAAAAAGTACAGAAAATACAAGAATTAACATTCATCATTATTATTGTGTTTTTCCTTGCTTTTCCCCTCGTCATACGTTCATTCCCTATTTGTTTTCCTTGTCTAATACAGTTATGTGCTTTTTTAACCGAAACCTCTTCTGTTGTGAGAGCTCTTCAAGGCTATTTGTTTTCCTTGCCGCCAGGGGGGACGCCATCCCGGCGTCTTAAAATTCCACGGGCACACGATGGAACCGTATCCTTTTTTTAACTTAAGTCGGGGGGGAAAAACGAGGGGAAAGGGAAAAGAAAAAACACGGAAAAGAAAGGAAAAGAAACATATATGCCTAGGAGAAAAGTTTTTCCTTTCAGTCACTCTCAGAAACACACTCAGTCCTCCTCACCACACTCCCAACATGCAACAGCAGAGAGAGAGGAGGAGAGAGAGAGAGTGAGAGGAGAGAGAGAGAGAGAGAGAGAGAGAGAGAAGAGAGAGAGAGTAGGAGAGAGAGAGAGAGAGTAGACGAGAGAGAAGGAGAGAGAGAGAGAGAGAGAGAGAGAAGAGAGAGAGAGGAGAGGAGAGAGAGCAGAGAGAAGACGAGTGTATGTTGAGACTAAGCAGGGAGGAGGAGAGAGAGAGAAGAGAGAGAGAGAGAGAGAGAGAGGAGAGAGAGAGAGAGAGACAGGAGAGAGAGAGAGAGAGAGGAGAAGAGAGAGAGAGAGAGAGAGAGAGAGAGTGTAGTGTTGACTGTACTGCAGGGGGCGGACAGATCTCTTTTCTCTGAGCTCGAGTCTTTAGCTGATGTTCTTTGACTATTCCTTCATACACTGTTCAGTTCTGTGAGGTGAGTTTGTTTATACAGATCAGAGCATAAAAGTGTACTTTTTTCATATTAAATCATGGCATAAGTGGTGAATGTTAAAGGGGGAGTGAAACACTCAGTTTCAGCAATCTATGTAATCGTGAGTACTAATAGAGTAGTATTGATCTTCATATCTCCAAAAAGTCTTTAGTTTTATTATATTTATAAAAGAAAGATAGGCTGTACCGAGTCTTTCCGGAAAAAAACCGAGCAGGTGGAGGCGTGCCATGTGGGCGGAGCTAAATAATCATGAGCGTGCGAAGCTTACGTTGAGAGCTTCTGGAAGCTGTGATATCCCAAAACAAACCATGGCTAACAATCAGATTCAGCCATACATTTTTGATCCCGAATCAGATCCTGAGGCTGAAAGAGAAGACGAGCAGCAGCAGCAGCGACTACAGCCGGACGTCTCTAAGCGGTGTGTACTGGAACTGTAGAACTTATATTTGCTTAGCGGTTTTTGTAAATGACTAATTTTCACTTTATGTCATCGTATTTTTTTTAAAGGTGTCAAGTCAAGTCAAATATATTTATATAGCGCTTTTCACAATACAGATTGTATCAAAGCTGCTTCACAGTATCAATCAAGACAACTTAACAATGTTTGTTTATTACTGGAAAAAAGACATCCAAGTTTGGTAGAGTTGATCAATGGTATGATTGGTTAATTAATAAGGTGTACATATGGGAAGTGTAGTTTTACATTAACTGTACGTGATCATGTTGTTTACGTGTGCTTACACGCCGATAGAGAACTCACAGACATTTGAAGCAGTTTTACTCACCGCCTGTGGTTCCAACGCACGACCGTAAACCTTTATCGCTGGGACTGCTCCATCCTTAAAGGGCATATTAATAATAATAATAATAATAATAATATACATTTTATTTCAAGGCGCCTTTCAAGACACCCAAGGACGCCTTACAGAGGAAAATTAAAACAGAACATTAATACTAGCCCAACAATAATATCATATATAAAAGCAAATTAATAAGTACAATCAAAAATTAAAGTAAAATGAAGTCCCGAAGAAAATCTATGTAGAATAAGCTAATCTAAACAAATGGGTTTTAAGTTGAGATTTGAATTGAGGAAGAGAGTCTAATTGACAATTGTGAGATGGGAGAGAATTCCAAAGACGTGGTGCAGAGCGGCTGAAGGCTCTAGCCCCCATGGTGCTCAGTCTGAATGTTGGAACAGATAAAATACCAGCGGTGGAGGAGCGAAGTGTTCGAGGAGGATTGTACAGAAGAAGCAGATCAGAGAGGTATGAGGGGGCCAGATCATGGAGAGCTTTGAAGGTAAGCAGAAGAACTTTGTAATTGATCCGGTAAGGAACAGGAAGCCAGTGGAGCTGAGTAAGAAGCGGTGTGATGTGGTCATTTGATCTTCTGTTGGTGATAATACGAGCTGCAGAGTTCTGAATGGATTGCAAGCGATGGAGGAGTTTATTTGAGGAGAGCGTTGCAATAGTCAATGCGGGATATGATCAGAGCCTGGACAAGGACATGTGTATTGTGTTGGGAGAGGGAGGGTCGGAGTCTCGAGATGTTGCGGAGGTGAAAGTAAGCAGTCCGAGTAATATTACTGATGTGAGGACCAAAGGAACGTGCGCTGTCTAGGATGACGCCAAGACTTTTGACTTGGGAGCAGATGGGAATCGGAGAGCCATCAACAGATATGTTGAACAGATGATTTTTGGAGAGTGTAGCCTTAGAACCAATGAGGAGAACCTCACTTTTATTTCCATTAAGTTTGAGAAGGTTGATTGACATCCAGCTGTTGATAGCTTGTAGACAAGAGGTGAGGGTGGAGGGAGGAAGAGAAGTGTTCGGTTTTGTGGAGAGGTAAAGTTGAGTATCATCGGCGTAGCAGTGAAAATTGATCCCAAAGTGACGGAGAATGTTGCCAAGAGGTAATATGTAGATGATGAAGAGCAGTGGTCCCAGCACTGAGCCCTGAGGAACACCATGTTTGACTGTAGAAGTTTTTGATGTGACATTTTTTCCCTGAATGAACTGTTTTCTATTATGTAGATATGACCTGAACCAGACTAGTGCATTGTTAGTGATCCCGATGGCAGCCAGACGTTCCAACATAATTTTGTGAGAGATGGTATCAAATGCGGCAGTTAGGTCAAGTAGAATTAAGATAGTTAAAAGGCCATTGTCAGCTGCAAGTAAGAGATCATTTGTGATTTTTACCAGGGCTGTTTCAGTGCTATGATTGTGACGAAAACCAGACTGAAAAGGTTCGTAGAGATCATTGTTTGTGTAGGTGAGCTTGAAGTTGAGTTACTATGGTCCGTTCCAAAAGTTTGGTGATAAATGGAAGGTTGGAAATGGGACGAAAATTGTTAGGGTCATTAGGATCCAAACCAGGTTTCTTCAGAATAGGGGTGACAGAAGCAGTTTTGAGAGATGTGGGAACAGTGGAGGTAAGCAGAGAGGAGTTGATTATGGATGTTATGATAGGTGAGATAGAGGGCACACAGGTTTTGACCAGGGTAGTAGGGATAGGGTCAAACGAACAGGAAGAATTCTTGGACTTAATGATGAGTCTAGTGATTTCTTCAACTGATGTAGGCTGGAAAGTTGATAGGATGGAGAAAGGTGGGTCGAGTGTGGTAGTCCAAGATGGGCAGTTATATGCAGAGGTAACAGAGTTCAACTGGTACTGTTGCAGAATATTGCAGGTTAGAGGACCCAAGGAGTCAATGTATAGAAAAACAATGTAGTAACTAGATTTTCTTTAAAATATACTTATAAATGCGCTACATTGGCTTCTGGAGTCGTTTTTGTGAGAGAATTTTACTTCCGCATCTGAAAATGGGCGTAACGGGCGTGACGTAACGGGCGGGAGAGCGGTCGATTCAAACCATTCAAACAACAGGAAAACAATGGATCGCAATGACATTTCAGACTTACTCGTATGACGGACCACAGCCATACAATTATGAGCCTGCTATGCTGCCGAGAGAGCAGGGACAGGCCAGGATTAATGTTAGACAGAACAACGGTCAGAGGAGACACACATTATTGCAGAAGTATTATTATAAAAAAAACTTGTGTGGAGTGAGTGTGCGCAGCCGCAGTTTATTGCATCACTTAATCGAGTGTCTTTTTGATTAGCCTAGCTGTCAGATACTGAGTAAACATGAAAAGAAACAGCCTATTCAGTCTTCCCTGGATGTTTTTTAACGAAGAAATTAAATAATAGCAATCAGGAGAATGGAAGCAGCAATAAAAAAATGAGGACGGTATGCTGTCGGCAAAACATTAGACCACATGCAATAAAAACTGCACTGCAACAAAAATGTAAGGCATATCTGTTTTTATATGTAATACTGTTCACTGTGAGTTTTAATTAATAGTGTAATAGTTATAGTGCATCGTTCATTCTGTTTGGTAAAATGTGAGGTGTATATCATTCGGTAATGTCGTTGTTCTACATGCACAGAGTAATGGGGAATACTCTTGTGAAACACCGCCACTGAGAACGGCAGGTGTCGTGGTGAGAGACGTTTTGTAATAGATAGCCTACACGTTCGCTAACGATATACATTGTGCTCACAATATTGTACAGATTATTACCATCGTATATCAGTTAATAGCAAAGCTATTATTGGTCATCTAGGAGGAATTTACCAATAACAGAAACTATAAGCTTTGATCAGGCGCGTATGGCATGCTCATTAATATCCGTCCAGACTGTGATATAACTTAGCGGTTTCTCATCGAGAGACAGAGATATTTTTATTCCTGATAGCCTGTCTTGTTCCTCCGATCTGGTGTAGGCTAAACTACACACGATCGCATTTTTCGAAGCCGATGCGGAAGAGAGATCCCGTCTCTTCAGCTGCACAAACCGCACACGGGCACGAAAGATACACCGTCGTTTTTCCTGTTAGAAACCTGTGGACTCGATGTCCTGACAGCCCGGAGTTTTTGCAACCTCAACAAACACAATCATTTACCATGACGATGATAAATTAAAATACAAAAACTACCGAAAACACTGATTCACGACGGCTCTTACTGACTGTTTTAATTCAATGCCACGAGAACAAGAGGTTTTACATATTCACAATATCACATTAACATTAGCTGCCAGGAAATAAAAAATACAAAAAAAGTTTTACATAAAATCCAGTGCTTTCAAAGCATTACATGTTTTCATTGCTTTTTTGTTTTTAGTTTGTTCCAAAACATGCACATATAATGTGAAGTCATGTATAAAATGTGAAAAAAAGTTCTTTTTATGTGGTATTTTCCTAATAAAACAAATAACTATATTGTTCTTTACATTCCAAATAGTCATTCTGAGTATAAAAAAGCACATTTACCCGCTCTTACTGAATACAAACCTATCTGCGCTGCTGAGGCTCCCTTCCTCTTGTGACGTAAAATGACGCGATGTTGAAAAAAAAGCGTTTTTTACCAGCAGTCAAAGAAACGCTCACTTTAACTACTAAATTTGTGCCCTTATGTCGTTTTAAAACATTTTAAATCCTGCATTACCTTTTCATATGGTATTTTCATAGGTTATATATTAATTTAGATTTTTTTTTTACCTGCAATATGCTCTTTAAGCAATAGACGATCGAACTGGGCCTTGTTTATAAAACAATCACAGCCGATGACTTCCATAAAGCCGAGCACAGCGCTCTGATAGGCATACCGTTACTTCTCTCGCTCTAGGCTACAGCTGCGCGCGCCCTTCCGGGAGAAGTGCCCTTAGGACATATAAGGAGATTAGAAAGAGAAGGTCCTTCCAGTTACAATTAATGGTCAGTTGATTGAAATTGTGCAGTCATATAAATTTTTAGGCGTCCATCTGGATGAAAAATTAAACTGGAAAGAGAATACTAATGTCCTAATGAAGAAGGCTCAGTCGAGACTGTTCTTTTTAAAAAACTCAGATCATTCAATATTAGCACAAAGCTCTTAAATGTTTTTTACCAAGGGATTTTAGCTAGTGTTCTTTTTTATGCTGTACTTTGCTGGGGGGGCAGTATATCAGTTGAGGACAAAAATAGGATAAATAAGCTGATCAAGAGAGCTGGGTCAGTTATTGGTCTTAACCCAGATGTACTGGAGGTTACTGTGGAGAAGAGGATAGGTTCGAAATTAAAAATTGTCCTACTTTTTGAAGGCCATCCACTACACAATTTGTTCAAAGGACTAAGAAGCTCCTTTAGTGAGAGATTGGTAATGCCTCGGTGCTCTAGTGAGCGCATGAGAAGGTCGTTTGTTCCCGCACGGTCAGATATTTCAATGAACACTGTTAATTGTTGAATATTATTCTTGTCTTTTATAGTGGTTATTTGTTTATTTGTTTATATATTTATTGAACTGTGAAATTGAATGAATTATTTATTTATTTTTTTAAATTGAGTTTCTCAGGGTCTATTAGTCTCCTAATGCAGAATTATTTATTTATCTGTCTGTTAGTTGTGTGTTGTGTTTGATGGTTGTATGGTTGGTGGCAAACCAGTTTCCCTATCGGGATTAATAAAGATCTATCTATCTATCTATCTATCTATTATAAGGAGGTATAAGGTATAAGGAGATTCCGGCCACTCCGACGTCACACAGGCCCGTACTCGAAAAAAACTTTCCGAAACTTGTGACAAACCGGAAGGAGTATTTGTTTCACAGAATTACTCCATCAAACGTACAACTTAATTTTTGAAACTTTGTCCATGTTTAGCGTGGGGATCCAACTCTTTAATAGTGTAAAAAACTCAGTATGCATGAAATAGCATTTCACCCCCCCCCCCCCCTTTAAGTTATGAATAACATGAAATTTATGTTATTTCAGTGACAATCATGTTTTAGTTAACAATTAGATTTGAACTAACATTAACAATAATGAATAATTCATATATCAGTAAAAGATCTTGTATTTACACATTGTGGTGTTTCTAAGTGTAAATGCAGTGGGCGATATAACAGATGAACATCCTCCTGATGTAAAGCCGGTAAACTGAAGATCTCAGTCACGCTGTGAAACTGACGGTGCCAAATTCATCTAATCCTAATTAATGTTTTAACAAGGAAATCTAATTATGGAGTGCATCCTGAATCGCCTCATTCAATCGCCATGACAACCGGAACATCAGCATGACGGTGATTCCCAGTGAAGGCTGTGTGTGTGTGTGTGTGTGGTGTGTGTGTGTGTGTGTGTGTGTGTGTGTGTGTGTGTGTGTGTGTGTGTGTGTGTGTGTGTGTGTGTGTGTGTGTGTGTGTGTGTGTGTGTGTGTGTGTGTGTGTGTGTGTGTGTGTGTGATTTTTTCTTAAAGTCGCCCTATATAGTTTATAATTGTATCCTTTAAAGGTCCCGTTCTTCATGTTATTTTGAAGCTTTGATTGTCTTTACAGTGTTCAATATAACATGTGTTCATGTTTCGCGTGTAAAAAAACACAGTATTTTTCACACAATTTACTTATCTGTAAAATATGGAAGCTTGTTTCCGCCACTAAATAAATAAATAAATAATAATAATAATTGCATTCACACATTTTTCACAGAATTGCGAGAATATAAAGTCCAATTCTATGGGGGTAAAAGACTGACTTTTTTCCTCTCTGAATAGTTTATATCTCACAATTCTGACTTTATAACACGCAATTGCGAGTTTATATCTCGCAATTCTGACTTTATATCTCGCAATTCTGACTTTATATCACGCAATTCTGACTTTATTTCACGCAATTCTGACTTTACATCTCGCAATTCTGAGAAATAAAGTCAGAATTGTGAAATAATGTGATAGAGTCAGAGGCGTTCGAATCCATGTGCAATAATTTTAATGATGAACACAAACAGGCAGAAATCAGAGAAAGCACAGGGTTGAATATATACTGGGGCAGTCCAAACTCAGAGTGGTTACCAGGCAAGGGTCGTAGGCAGGCGGCAAACGTTCACAGAGTAATGGGGGAAACAGGCTAGAATCAAGGAACCAGGAATACGTAGAAATATAGAAGATTGTTCAGAGTTGCACGCCGTGGCAGTAACAAGACCTCACAGAGGCTGAGATGATGGAGATGAGACAGGGATGGAAGGAGGTGATTAGTGAAGGGAGTGATGGGAAGTGAAGTCCTAGAACTCAGGAGAGAGTGATCTGGTGAGGCCAGGAGGAGGCGTCGTGGAGCGCATCGTGTCAGATAAAAAGTCGCAATTACCTTTTTTTTTCATTCTGTGGCGGAAACAAGCTTCCATAGTAAACCGCTGTTTTCACTGTCCAAAAAACGGCCCGATGACTTCCTTGGTCCCTCCTTCAGAAATACGTAAGGAGTTCTGATTGTGCCAGCGGTTCCTGTGTTGTGATTGGACAGCAGCTTATCGCACGTTGCTCGGAAAGGTCACGCCTCTTACCATAAACTGGAGACGCATGCGCAGCTGAAGTGCTTCTTCTCCGTAGGAGCGCAACAAGACCACGCCCCCTTTTTGTGTATTCCTGTGGGCGGAGATTAGTCAAAAAACTGTTCTAGTTACGTCATTAAAAAAGGAAGTAGAGGGATGTAGTCCTAACCGGCCGTTCGCTGTATGCTTTGAAAGGGGACTTCTGTTAAATAAAATATCTCGCTAGGCATTGAACTTTGAGCTTTATAATTTTACAGGTATTATTTATGCTCTAACAGCAACATTACACACTAACTAAAGTTTGAAAAATGGAATCGCGAAGAACGGGATCTTTAAAACTCATCTTTGATCACCAAAATGACATATTTAAATGTGTTTTCCTTGAAAAAAATTCTTCATGCCTTAAAATATCTTCAATGTAACTCGACACCCTTGCCTCATTTAGTATGCGCGGTTCTATGAATATGCAAATGAGCCCCGCCTCCACTCACTCACTAACTCAGAGATCCACTGGTTGACGATCACACAGTTCAGTTCAGTTCAGTTCAGTCTTTATTGTCCCACCAGGGGAAATTTGATTTGCAATAGGGTTAAAAAGCAAACATACATACATAAACAAAGACAACAAAACAAGCAAAAGCAACTGAAATGGTGGCCTCAACAATCTATTGAATATAAGCAGCAGCTCAAGGTCAGTACAAATTTAGGGCATTAATTGCCGTGGGTGCAAAGGAAAATTTGTATCTGTTAGTTTTTATTTTGGGGAATCTGTATCTTCTCCCAGAGGGGAGAAGAACAAATTCCTCCAACAGAGGGTGGTTAGGGCTGGCTGTGATAGTCTGAGCCTTACGTATGACTTGTCTTTTATAGAGGTCTGCCAAGGACAGTTGATTAGTTCCAATTATTTTGCTGGCTACCTTAACAATGGTAGACAGTTTATTTTTGCTTTGCACCGTAAGGTTCCCGTACCAAGCTATGCAACAGAAGGTTAAAATTGATTCAATAAAAGATTTGTAAAATAGAGTCATCAAAGTTTTGTCCACATTAAAATTATTCAGTCTGCGCAGAAAAATAAAGCCTCTGAAGACCCTTCTTGTAGACAACAGAAGTGTTAGAGTCAAAGTTCAAGTTTTTGTTAATGACTGTTCCTAGGTACTTGTAACACTCCACTGTCTCAATAAGTGAGCCCTTGATTATTGTTGAAGAGGTAGAGTGGAGAGTTTTTCTGAAGTCTATGACCATGTTTTTGGTTTTAAGAAAAAAAAAAAAAAAAAAAAAAACATGGTCATAGACTTCAGAAAAACTCTCCACTCTACCTCTTCAACAATAATCAAGGGCTCACTTATTGAGACAGTGGAGTGTTACAAGTACCTAGGAACAGTCATTAACAAAAAAACTTGAACTTTGACTCTAACACTTCTGTTGTCTACAAGAAGGGTCTTCAGAGGCTTTATTTTCTGCGCAGACTGAATCATTTTAATGTGGACAAAACTTTGATGACTCTATTGTTGATCTGATTGGTTACAAGCTCGTTTGTGACGTCAGAAACACCAGCGATTTCAGTGTTTTTGAGACTGTCTTTGGTTCACTGCAGTTTTAAGAAGAAAATACTCAGCAATGCTGTGACTTATGAATTTACACATGGTTTGTGTTATTAAAGCATATTAAAACCACCAAAAATATAACAAAGAAATAAACACCCTCTCACTTTCAAATGCCTCCCAGCAAATTTCATAACATGTCTAAATATTTGTATAAACATAAAAAGTATCAACAACTGAATTCACACACACACACACACACACACACACACACACACACACACACACACACACACACACACACACACACACACACACACACACACACACACACACACACACACACACACACACACACACACACACACACACACACTTCATTCATGGGCTGGAAAGTCATCTATATTAAAGGTGCACATTAGGCCTCGCTGTGACGCATTTCATGAATTATGAAACATGTATAAATTAAATGCATAATGTGGTGTGTTGTTGTTTAAAATCAAGTACTGAACAATTTCCTGTACCTTTTGACAAAGAATGAACGTGTTTAACATGTTTTCTGGATTATAAACATGATGTTGCCAGAGTAAAGTGCGTATAGTTTCTGCATCAGTTTCACTGTTTAACTACAATAAAAAACATAATTACGATCATCAGGACATGATTCATCATCATCACACTGCGAGTCAGGCTGTGTAATGCTGGGTTGGGGAATAAAGGAAATGATGGATTGCTTGCAGTGGAAGCGGGGAATAGTTTAAAAAGGAGATTTAGAGTCCAAATGCTTTAACTTCCGAGTGTAGAGTCAGCGTTTCTGTGCGTGTGGAAATAAGCTTTTCTTCTACATGACGAGCTGTCAGATTTACACTAATAACTGCTGAATCAGGTGCTGTTTATGAGGAATCTGAAATCTTGCATAATCATAACTCTCCTCAGATCTGAGCATTAAGAGATTCTATATATGTGTTACATTTTACTAAAAAACAAATGATAATGGATAATGAAGTTAATCAAATATCAAATAACCAGTTCTCCCTGGATGGCACATTTAAATTTAATTTAATTTAATTTATTTTCATTGAAAGTTTTTTTAAAAAAAAATATTATTATTATTTACAAAACAGCAAATGTTTAAAGTTATCTCTGAACGTATACTGCCAGTAAAACATTCTTTCTGCTTTAAAAAATATTAAAAATTATATATTTATATAAATATTAAAATATAATAGAGTGAGAAAATTTAATAATAAAGTCATAAATAATTTATAAAATATTTACTAACACAAATGTAAAAATAGGAGTATTTTAGTGACGAAGAAATGGAAGATTTTGTATTTATATATATATATATATATATATATATATATATATACACTCACCGGCCACTTTATTAGGTACCCCATGCTAGTAACGGGTTGGACCCCCTTTTGCCTTCAGAACTGCCTCAATTCTTCGTGGCATAGATTCAACAAGGTGCTGGAAGCATTCCTCAGGGAGTTTGGTCCATATTGACATGATGGCATCACACAGTTGCCGCAGATTTGTCGGCTGCACATCCATGATGCGAATCTCCCGTTCCACCACATCCCAAAGATGCTCTATTGGATTGAGATCTGGTGACTGTGGAGGCCATTTGAGTACAGCGAACTCATTGTCATGTTCAAGAAACCAGTCTGAGATGATTCCAGCTTTATGACATGGCGCATTATCCTGCTGAAAGTAGCCATCAGAAGTTGGGTACATTGTGGTCATAAAGGGATGGACATGGTCAGCAACAATACTCAGGTAGGCTGTGGCGTTGCAACGATGCTCAATTGGTACCAAGGGGCCCAAAGAGTGCCAAGAAAATATTCCCCAAACCATGACACCACCACCACCAGCCTGAACCGTTGATACAAGGCAGGATGGATCCATGCTTTCATGTTGTAGACGCCAAATTCTGACCCTACCATCCGGAAGTCGCAGCATAAATCGAGACTCATCAGACCAGGCAACGTTTTTCCAATCTTCTATTGTCCAATTTCGATGAGCTTGTGCAAATTGTAGCCTCAGTTTCCTGTTCTTAGCTGAAAGGAGTGGCACCCGGTGTGGTCTTCTGCTGCTGTAGCCCATCTGCCTCAAAGTTCGACGTACTGTGCGTTCAGAGATGCTCTTCTGCCCACCTTGGTTGTAACGGGTGGTTATTTGAGTCACTGTTGCCCTTCTATCAGCTCGAACCAGTCTGGCCATTCTCCTCTGACCTCTGGCATCAACAAGGCATTTCCGCCCACAGAACTGCCGCTCACTGGATGTTTTTTCTTTTTCGGACCATTCTCTGTAAACCCTAGAGATGGTTGTGCGTGAAAATCCCAGTAGATTAGCAGTTTCTGAAATACTCAGACCAGCCCTTCTGGCACCAACAATCATGCCACGTTCAAAGTCACTCAAATCACCTTTCTTCCCCATACTGATGCTCGGTTTGAACTGCAGGAGATTGTCTTGACCATGTCTACATGCCTAAATGCACTGAGTTGTGATTGGCTGCTTAGAAATTAAGTGTTAACGAGCAGTTGGACAGGTGTACCTAATAAAGTGGCCGGTGAGTGTATATATATATATATATATATGCACAAAACTAATTTAAGCATTTAAGCATAAACGTGTGTGTGTGCGTGTGTGTGTGTGTGTGTGTGTGTGTGTGTGTGTGTGTGTGTGTGTGTGTGTGTGTGTGTGTGTGTGTGTGTGTGTGTGTGTGTGTGTGTGTGTGTGTGTGTGTGTGTGTGTGTGTGTCCACAGCTTACAGGACAGCTCCTCTCTCCCAGTGGACGGGATTGGGAACAGATTTCTGTTTCCTCTAATGAGTGTGTAGTTGTGGCAGGAGTGTTGCGTCAGCTTCTCTGAGGATCTGAGTCAGCAAACATCGGGAGAACGCTTTCCAGAGCTGCCGGCTCATTCCCAGAGTCACGTGTGCGATTATACTGGCTATTACAACACTTTCTGGAGCCGGGCTTGTTTACTGTCCAACGCCACAAACACATTATACATATTATTAAATCATTCATTGAAGAGAAACACTAGATCATCATGTGGATTGGAATTAGTAGATCCATGCTTGTGAAGACATTAATAATGCTGTCATATTGAGTGAATGATCATGTATTATCATAAATCAGCAGTAATGACATTCTCATGATCATTATATGTATTCCCAGTCCTCTCATTAGGGATGAACTGGTCAATAACCGGTAGTTAATGGTTTAAAAATGTTGTTTCGTTGCGCTTCATTAGATTGGGCTTCTTTTATTGATAACTTTCATGCATCTGTGCTTCTGGGCTAATTTCGTTCACATGAGAATACAGAACACTCTATGAATCAGATGTTTATTTTCTGCAAATTTTGTGAATGGCAGTTCTGTTTTGTAATGGTGTTATTATAATACCTTGCTGTATTTCAGTACCGAAATATCCATTCCCCTTCAGAATATAATTTTCACATTTAGCCACTGCAGAGCAAGAGCAAATTTACCTGAAAGTTAATAACATTTTAATTCAGCAAACATGAATCTGTTTATCTTTACAGCCGTTCATGTAGAGGCTGTTCTGTTGCTCTTTTTATTCCTTTTAAGATTTACAGTGAATATATTCCTGTCCCATTTCTCATTTGTTGTTTTATGAAGTGAATGATGTTTGACATTTAAAATAATTTACTATTGACCAAAAGCAATTAAAGAATGAGTGATAGAATATCAGTAACTTGACTGGTTCATTCTAAGGAAGCACACATGAGAAATGCTGAAATACACTGGCTATAATTGTTCAGGAAAGTACATAGTTTCCTGTTGTGTCTAGGTGTGTTTATCTAAAACTCAGTCCTTCACCCTGCTTACTGAAAACTGTCCGGTTAATATTTCCACTCAGGTGGAAAGTCTTGGTGTTAAAGGGCTATCTGATGGTTTCTTTCTTTTGGTTCCCATATTAATAATATTTCACATACTGTATTTTTTCTAATATTAGGTAATATTGCCTCTTTAATCACTTTCTCAGCAGAGCTGGAGTCCTTACTCATACATACATCACGGGTGTCAGATCTGCTTCTGTGTCTTGTGCTCTGGGGGACTTTTATCTTGTAGTTTCTCTGTGTCTAGTTTTTGTGTTCTTTCCTGTGTCCAGGTTGTAGTTTTGTAGTCTTTTCCATTTTCATTAGTCTGCTCCTGTCACAGTCACCACCTCCTCACTACATTTCCCATCATCCTCTCTGGCCTTCACCTGCATGCACTTCCACTGCAGTTCACCAGTGTCTGGTCTTGTCGTTCCCTCAAAGAACACTTACCTAACTCCTTTCCTGCACAATCCCTACCAGATCCCTACCAGATCCATCTGATCCTACCAGATCCCTACCAGATCTATCTGATCCTACCAGATCCTACCATATCCATCAGATCCTACCATATCCATCTGATCCCTATCAGATCCCTACCAGATCCTGCAGATCCCTACCAGATCCCTACCAGATCACTGCCAGATACCTGCCAGATCCATCTGATCCCTATCAGAGCCCTACCAGATCCATGCCAGATCCCTACCAGCTCCCTGCCAGATCCATCTGATCCCTACCAGATCTCTACCATATCCATCTGATCCCTATCGGATCCCTACCAGATCCCTGCCAGATCCATACCAGACCCCTACCAGATCCATCTGATCCCTTTATTTCTTTATTTGATCAGGGACAATGCACAAAAAACATTAGTCTAAAAAGAAGAGATGTCATGTGCCAGGTTATAGCAAAAAAAAATGCTAATTTCCACCTGCTGTCCCTGGACAGGTTGATGTTATACTTACAAAAGTTATAATAAAATAATGTACAGAAAAATACATGGAAATCACTCACATTATAAACCTAAAAGATCCCTACCATATCTATCTATCCCTATCAAATCCCTACCAGATCCCAGTCAGATCCCTACCAGATCCATCTGATCCCTACCAGATCTCTACCATATCCATCTGATCCATATCAGATCCTACCAGATCCCTGCCAGATCCATACCAGACCCTACCAGATCCATCAGATCCCTACCAGATCCCTGCCAGATCCCTACCATATCCATCTGATCCCTACCAGATTCCCTACCATATCCATCTGATCCCTATCAGATCCCTACCAGATCCCTGCGAGATCCCTACAGATCCATCTGTTCCCTATCAGATCCCTGCCAGATCCTATCAGACCCCTACCAGATCCCTGCCAGATCCCTACCAGATCCATCTGTTCCCTATCAGATCCCTGCCAGATCCCTATCAGATCCCTACCATATCCATCTGATCCCTATCAGATCCCTACCAGATCCATCTGATCCCTACTAGATCCATACTAGATCCCTGCCAGTTCCATACCAGATCCATCTGATCGCTATCAGATCCCTACCAGATCCCTACCAGATCCGACCAGATCCATCAGATCCCTACCAGATCCCTACAGATCCCTACCAGATCCCTACCAGATCCTACATATCATCTGATCCCTATCAGATCCCTACCAGATCCTGCCAGATCCCTGCCAGATCCGTACCAGATCCATCTATTCCCTATCAGATCCCGGCCAGATCCCTATCAGATCCCTACCATATCCATCTGATCCCTATCAGATCCTATCAGATCCCTACCAGATCCATCTGATCCTACTAGATCCATACTAGATCCCTGCCAGTTCCATACCTGATCGATCTGATCGCTATCAGATCCCTACCAGATCCGCATCCAGATCCATCAGATCCCTACCAGATCCCTACCAGATCTATCTGATCCCTACCAGATCCCTACCATATCCATCAGATCCTACCAGATCCCTACCAGATCCATCTGTTCCCTATCAGATCCCTATCAGATCCCTACCATATCCATCTGATCCCTATCAGATCCCTACCAGATCCATCTGATCCCTACTAGATCCATACTAGATCCCTGCCAGTTCCGTACCAGATCCATCTGATCGCTATCAGATCCTACCAGATCCGCACCAGATCCGCACCAGATCCATCTGATCCCTACCAGATCCGTGCAGATCCCTACCAGATCCATCTGATCCCTACCAGATCCCTACCTGATCCATCTGATCCCTACCAGATCCATCAGATCCCTATCAGATTCCTACCAGATCCCTACCAGATCCCTACTTGATCCCTACCTGATCCCTACCAGATCTACCAGATTTGTCTTCAGTCATCCGCCTTGATCTCCATTCCTCATCCAGATATCCCCCCTGGACACTATTTTCTTCAGTTTCTCCCTGGTTTCCATCACTACGATCACATACTTCTACAAATAAACCTGTTGATTACTTTACCGGTGTGAATCCTTCTGTTTCATGACAGAAGACCAGACCCTAAACGTGTTTCCCGCATCCATCAAAACCCGACCGATCATCTGATTCACTGTTCCAGGATGGCCACCCGATCGAAGTACATGTGAACGAGTTCCTATAAGCTTCACATCGGGTCAACTGGACAGCTGACGTCCCGAAGAGCGTGTTCTGGCTCAGACTCGATCGTCTGCACCAGCTTCAGCTGCAAACCCATGTTCACTCACTCATTACCTGGATCATGTGCTGTTGAGCGGGCCGTGGGTGAGGCAATGATTACAGGCGTCTCCAGTTCCCTGTGCTTTCTTTGTTTTTCTCAGTGTTATTTTGTTCCTGACTTATGTTATGATTGTTTTTTTTTTTATTAAAATCTCCCTGCATTTGATCCCTCGTCTCTGCCTGCCGTCTTTGATTCTCGTGACAGAGGGTTGATTATTGTCATTTTCTTTTTATTTGTCCTTCCTGAAAAACAACTCCATCGATTACAGTTAATTCAGAACTCACCTGCTAGGATTAATAAACAGTCATGTACCTCTGATCATATAACTCCAAATCTTTTCCAAATGCATTGGCTTCCAGTTCGTTATCGTATCCATTCAAATTTTACTGCTCACATATAAAGCTCTTCATAATTTGGCTCCTCTCTCTCACACATCTTCTTTATTTGTATGTACATGTATCTTTGAGATCATCTTCTGCAGAATTATTGGACTGTTCCAAATTTTAATTTTTAATTTTTATTTTAAGAAGGGCTTTCCGTTGTGCAGCGCCGCAAATTATGTCATTCTTTGCCATTGCTAAGATTAAAACATATCTGTTTAGAATAGCTTTTAGTGATTCGATTGTTTGAGTTTATATTTGATCTGTATGTCTGTCTTTTTGCATAGCTTTGGATTTTACTGATTTACTTTCATGTTGTACGGTGTCCCTGAGTGCCTTGAAAGGCGCCTATAAATAAAAGGTGTTATTATTATTATACGAGAACACAGATGACAGAGAGCAGAGCCGGCCCGAGCCTTTTGGGGGCCCTAAGCAGAATTTTATTTGGGTGCCCCCTCCCACTACACGGAGTCACCTGTGCTTGACGATTATTGACACAAATATCACGCAATAATGATACAGTGAGGTTATGTATTAATACATAATAAATACTTAAAAAATAGATAGCCTACTTAAAAAAGTTTTAACTTTTACTTTACTCTTTTACTAACAAACTGTCTCAAAACATATCAAATACATTATTTGTTAAAATAATGACAAAACTGAGAAATCAGAAGCATAATAAGAGCAAGGGTTCAACAATGACAATTATTGTTGAAAAATATATGAAATATATTGAAAATATTATTATTTCTCAACTGTCTCAATACAATGTAACTGTCCTCAAAATCTTTTTTTTAATTATTGTTATTGTAACTGACTTTGTTGGTGTAACAGTCTGACTCTTTGTTTCCCCCTTTACTTTGTATTTTGGTTTAGTCCTGTTCAGTTTTCCCGCTCCTCCTCATCCCTCAGTTAATTCACCTGTTTCTAGTTAATTATCTTCATTTGTATCACCTGGTTATGTTCATCAGTGTCTGTATTTAGTTTGTTCTGTTCAGTCAGTCTTTGTTGGTTGTTAGTCTATATTGCGTGAGTTTTCCTGCCTATTTGTATCGACCTGTAGTGATGGGCAGATCGAGGCTTCGTGAAGCAATGAAACAGTTGAACCAAATGGTTCATATTGTTTCGAGGCTTCGAATCAATCCGACACCCGTCTCCACGGTGACACCTAGTGGTCACTTGCATGTGTTGATCTGAAAAAACCTTGACGAGCCATGAAAATGTGTTTTTTTTTTATTATTGTACTTTTCTAATATGTGAATCTTGTAACCTATATAGGCTCCTCACTGTGCATAATGTTATTTTGGTCCTGCAAGATGAATATTAATAAAATAAATCAAGCCACAATGTCTCACTTTTTTACATATTTTTATTTAAAAATATAAATTTCTCTGCTGTGGACTGTGTTTGAGAAGGACTTCTCAAATGGCGCATCATGGATTATGTATTGTTGCAGTAGGCGAGCTGCCGATCACAATACACACATCTCACTTTATTTGTTGTTTCTAAATGGAAATGCTCCCACACCACAGATGTATGGCATCTCTTCTGGAGAGCCTCCATTTTATCTATCTATCCAAATCTATCTAGATATGTATCTCTAATCTCTCTATGTATTTAGATATGTATATAATATGTATCTATAATCTATCTGTGTATTTAGATATGTATATATAATCTATGTCTCTATAATATTTATATATGTAGCCTATCTTTAATCTATCTATATATGAATCTATCTTTCTATTAATCTAGCTGTCTATATATATATATATCTACACTACCGTTCAAAAGTTTGGGGTCGGTAAGATTTTTAATGTTTGTAAAAGAAGTCTCTTCTGCTCACCAAAGCTGCATTTATTTGATTAAAAATACAAAACAAACCCAGTAATATTGTGAAATATTATTACAATGTAAAACAGCTGTTTTTATGTGAATATATTGTAAAGTGTAATTTATTCATGTGATCAAACCTGAATTTTTAGCATCATTACTCCAGTATCACATGATCCTTCAGAAATCATTCTAATATGATTATTTGATGTACTCAAGAAACATTTATGATTATTATTAGTTGAAAACAATTGTGCTGCTTCATATTTTTGTGCAAACCGTGATTCATTATTTTTCAGGATTCTTTGAAAGTTCAAGAGAAAAGCATTTAATTAAAAAAGTAATATTTTGCATTATCATAAATGTCTTTACTGTCACTTTTGATCAATTTAATGCTTCCTTTCTGAAGAAAAGTATTAATTTCTTTAAAAAAAAAAATAATTCGTATTGACCCCAAACTTTTGAACGGTAGTGTATGTATCTATTAATGTGTCACTATATGTAGGCTATACTCTGTGTCTCTAGCCTATCAGTCAATGTGTTGTGTAAATTTAAATGTAAGCCTAAATATAACTAAACAAATCGCACTATAAATGTCACTATATCACTAAAAATCCACTATCTCAAAATCAAACTCCTCTCACAAAAACCCACGATGTCAATATGCGTTAATTTCACTTTTATACAGATGTGCGATTGTGTGGTCTGTTTCCGACCGTGTCAATCAAACGCTGATTCGGCGGATCACACCTGATGAAACACTTCGTGAAACACTTCGAGGCTTCGTTTGGCCATAGTCACGTGACATGGGTGTTTTGAATCACGCTTCGAATCAGTGATTCGAAACATCTGCGCTTCGGGATCTCGCAAAGCTTCGGAACGACTGTTTCGCGTCAGCCATCCCTATCGACCTGAAGTTTCTTTATTAGTAAAAGTATTTGCATTGGAGTTCTTGCCTTGTTTTCTTCTTCTGCCTGCACCACGCCATGACAGAACAACCGACCTAAAAGGAAAAGAGATGGACCACTTTGAAGCAGTCAAACTGCTGTGCCTCGAGGAGAAGGACGGTTCCCTAGAGGAACATTTGGAGAAGTTCCTCAATCAGGTACCAGCTACAAGCTTCCCGGACGACAGTCTCTGTTACTTCCTGCATGCCGGCCTCAACACCGCCACCAGAGAGCAGCTGTCTGGGAAGGGTCCTCTATGGAACTTTGCAGAATATGGGTGCTGGTGTCCTGTAACTCGCCATTAACAGTGGGTCACATCCAGCCAGAGACCGCCGCGTCCAGCCAGAGACCGCCGCGTCCAGCCAGAGACCGCCGCGTCCAGCCAGAGACCGCCGCGTCCAGCCAGAGACCGCCGCGTCCAGCCAGAGACCGCCGCGTCCAGCCAGAGACCGCCGCGTCCAGCCAGAGACCGCCGCGTCCAGCCAGAGACCGCCGCGTCCAGCCAGAGACCGCCGCGTCCAGCCAGAGACCGCAGCGTCCAGCCAGAGACCTTCACGTCCGCCACGTCCAGCCAGAGCTTCACGTCAGTCCCGTCTGACCAGCCAGATACTGTTCCTGAGCCTGTCCCCGACCTGTTATTAGACTCCGTCACGCTCCCCTATAATTTTTTTGGGGGGGGCCAAAGGTCCTCGCCATGGCCGCCCAAAGGCCCACGGTCACCTGAAAAATCCGCTCCGCCTGAGGGTTCGTCTGCGCCGCCCTGGCCACGCCCACAGCCTGCTCCGCCTTGGCCACCCGAAGGGGTCTCTCTGCCCTGGCCCCGAAGGGGTCTCTCCCCCGAAGGGGTCTGCCGCCCGAAGGGGTCTGGCCGCCCGAAGGGGTTCTCCGCCCTGGCCGCCCGAAGGGGTCTCTCCGCCCTGGCCGCCCGAAGGGGTCTGGCCGGCCCGAAGGGGTCTGGCCCGCCCGAAGGGGTCTCTCCGCCCGAAGGGGTCTGCCGCCCGAAGGGGTCTGGCCGCCCGAAGGGGTCTCTCCGCCCTGGTCGCCCGAAGGGGTCTCTCCGCCCTGGTCGCGCGAAGGGGTCTCTCCGCCCTGGCCGCCCGAAGGGGTCTCTCCGCCATGGCCACCCGAAGGGGTCTCTCCACCTGCACGTCCTGCTCTGCCCAGGCCACCGGCACGTCCTGCTCCGCCCTGGAGGCTTCCTGCTCTAGACCACGCCCTCCTCTGCCTATTGATGTTATATAGCGCGAGGACGCGCCTTTTTGGGAGGGGGCGTACTGTAACAGTCTGACTCTGTTTCCCCCTTTACTTTGTATTTTGGTTTAGTCCTGTTCAGTTTTCCTGCTCCTCATCATCCCTCAGTTAATTCACCTGTTTCTAGTTAATTATCTTCATTTGTATCACCTGGTTATGTTCATCAGTGTCTGTATTTAGTTTGTTCTGTTCAGTCAGTCTTTGTCGGTTGTTAGTCTTATGTTGCGTGAGTTTTCCTGCCTGTTTGTATCGACCTGAAGTTTCTTTATTAGTAAAAGTATTTGCATTGGAGTTCTTGCCTTGTTTTCTTCTTCTGCCTGCACCAATGACAGTTGGATTGTACATGACAGAATCCAACAAAGTCTGTTAACACCGGTAATGATGTACTGGCGCTCGTTGTATTTGTGTATGCAATGTATTTTTCCCCTCGGGGCTTGCCGTAGATAGGAATGGGTCAATTGCTGCACAAAACATACTGTAAATAATCATGCAAACATTGGTTTTTTTTTTCTCCTCCTCTGTCCTTTTCTTCTTTCTATTTTTGCCACCAGAGGGATATGTCCTTTTTTTTGTGACATGGCTTAACATTATCGTGAATATGCGCAGTTGCGCACGAATTGTTTATGCACGCGCGAGGTGTCTAGATTATGCGCGTGACTTAAATGCTGGCAGACACAACAGCAGTTGTAGGCAGGTATATTGATCATGAAATCAGAATTTTCTTGTCTTGAATTATTCATTCATATTCATTTATTTATGTCACTTGTTTAAGTCATCTAAAAAATATATTTTTCGACTCGATTGCAGCCGCTTAGTTCGCTTATGCCTCGGGCCGGCCCTGACAGTGAGACAGTAAAGGTCAAGATGTTTTGTGGAAGAGTTCAAGATTGAGTGCATTAACAGGACTGAGTGTTCACAGATGAGATGAGTCTCAGGGTTGTTGTGTATATGAAGAAGAAGAGGAGGCCCAGTACCGAACCCTGAGGTACACCGTAAAAACGCATTTGTTCAGTTTACTTAATACAATTGTGCAAACTCATTGCCTTAATTTAATAAAGTAAGCATAACTTAATTGCATCAAGTTCTTCTTAATCCATTTAACTTTTGTGATCTGTGATCTGAGGAAGTGTACTCTCAGAGTGCATTGCTGCATGAATAAATTAATTGCTTTGTTTTACTATTTTTAGCTTTATTTCACCATTACAATTGCATTTGCTATCGTTATTGGGGTTAGACTGACAACAGACAGCAAATAAAGTTGTAATGGTCTAATTAATTAAATTAATTTTAATTAAACTTGTCACCGTTGTTGTGGTTTGCATGGTGAAGTTGAAGTCTGCTAAATTGCAAGATATTGTCACAAATATTATATGATTATATCAACCCAATTAAAAGTCTATGCCATAGGTGTTATCATTAATACTTTAATTCAAAACATGGTTACAATTTAAGCAGGCCCGGACTGGCCATCGGGAGCACCGGGACAATTCCCGGTGGCCTGGCGACTAATTTGGCCTGCTGCCAGCCAGCGTTTTTTATTTTTTATATTGTTACCTTTACCATCTGATCATTTTCAAATTCGTCATTCAATTAAAATATTATTAATAATAATAATAAATAAATAAAATCATGAATCTTTTTTGGCAAGTCTTGACTGGCAAGGCTACGTACGATTCGACTTTACGCCTCAGCCAAACGGTTAAACAGAACATGCGAGCAGAACCCGATGATGGAGAGAAAACGGCCAGGTGGAGCAGAGAGGGAAAGGACAAAGAAAAAGAAAGCACTTCAAGAAGAAGCAGCAAAATGTTGCAAAATTATTGGCCTGTTCAGGGATTCGAGTGCAGGTCAGTTTAATCTGTAAATACTATACTTTTTCGTCGTTAACTTAGTATTGAACAACTGCTAGCAAATGTAAGCGGTAGCGCCTGTCTAACGTTACATTCGAGCAGAAATCAAAACAAATGAGTGAAACAGCACACAGAAAACACACAGAAGAAATGTACTGAGGTAAAAAATTATAATTGTTTTTTTATAACATCATTTAGTTTAACATAACACAACTAAGGAGCTGTTTTGCTGAATATTATCACGATTGAAAATGTTACATTGAATTTATTGTTCAATAAACAAGTAGCGTAGTTCATATTTATTATTAAGTTACTTACATTTTAGACACAAACCATATTAACTGTTTTTGTTCTATTTAACCGACGAAAATAGTTCCAAAGGGACAGCGCGGGGTTTTGTTGAGCCCGATCTCATGAAAGTGCGTATGAACACCACGAATGTTATTTCTCGTGGCATTTATACGCCAAAATCAGTTTTGGCTTGTATATGATACGCAGTTTTCGCGTGCATATGATACGCACTTTATGACGTGTAATACGCACGCACCCCCATTCCCCCGTCCCCCTAATCCTACCCAAGGGGTTTTCAGTGCGTAGCCCAGATCTGGTCTTCACTCCTGCTCCTGGAGAGCCACTGTCCTGCAGAGTTTAGTTCCAACGTGCTTCACCACACCTGCCTTTGAATACTCAAGCGATTCTGAAGTGCTTGATGAGCTGATTCAGGTGTGTTTGATTAGGGTTGGAACTAAACTTTTGCAGGACAGTGGCTCTCCAGGAGCAGGAGTGAAGACCTCTGGCGTAGCATATGCACGCCAAACCCATTTTTGGCGTATAAATGCCACGAGAAATAACATTCGTGGTATTGATACGCACTTTCATGAGACTGCGTTGGTTTTGTTACTGAATGATTCAGCGTTTTGAACGAATCTTTTGTATGAATGACTCCCTAATTAAGACGGTCACTTGCCGCCACCTATTGGCAGTTTAGTTAAATGTTTAAGTATTGATTTTTTTTTATATTTTATTCGTATATTCAAACATTTATTTAAAACATCAATCTCATAACATTATTTATTGCAGTTGTAATTGCAGTGCACATTATTTAATTTGATGGGTAACAGCCCTATAATGTCTTATTATTATAACTGAATTTATTGATCAAATGCAAGAATTTGACATGAAAGATGATGCATAGGCTACATTTGCTTTACTTCTAGGTTGGCTGTTTTTAATGTTATGGTCATACTGTGAAATAAATGTAATTTGGGGGGGCGGGGGGGCGGGGGGGGGGGGGGGGGGGGGGGGGGTGTTACAGGGTTGTAGTGTTTCTAAAAAATGTTTGGGTACATAGGATGGCCTGGATGGGTGTAGGATTTCCCGGCCTGAAATTGTGTCCCAGTCCGGCCCTGAATTTAAGTATGAATATATATCATATTTATTACTTTACTTCCTTTGACATCAAATAACTGATTTCATGTTGCATCACTGCATAAATTGGAAGACAATTACAATAATATAAATGAAGTTCCTAGTGAGCAACCAAAGTCAACACTGATCACAATAACAGTGATTTTACAGCGTACACACATGACTGTTTAAGCGATAGATTTCCTCTCTTCTGAACAATATATTAGTGCAGGACTCAAACATGATGCTCTGTGTGGAGAGGTTTAATAGCAGCCCAGGCTCAGTGGAAAAACATTCCTTTGGCAACATTTCTGCAAAATAATAATATGTTGCTTCATGCATGTGTCACAACAGTGAAAGGCACTGAAAGAAATATCAGTTTTATCTGAAACAGAATGTTTTATTACACTAGTTATTGTACATATCATGGCAATTCAGAAATGTAACTTCCGGAGAGCGGTGCTAAAATTGTATTTTTGAATAACGTAGCTCCTATATTAAACCATACACTTATAGAGTTAACAAAAGCAAATATGAGATAAAAACACATTTTTTAAAGCGACTGTTGTGGCAAAAACTTCTGTTAAACATCATCACTGCGTAAGAGACACTCAGAGTCAAATTAATAAAAAGAGAAATGTTTATTCTTGCAAGAAGGCCCAGTCGCCATCACAGCCGTTACATTCTGTGAAGTGAGTGGCGCGCACCAGGAAGACATGAGACAGCTTTTATACTCTTTTCAAGGTTCCTTCTCACTCGCTGTACTTTTCCACCCAGATAAGGCCCCCACTTCTGTTCAGTTTTTCTTAAGGACACAAACTGGTACTGGAATAAACTAGCCAAACCTGACCATTCCTAAGGTCAAGACGTCCTGTCCCATATATTCCTGAACCGTCACGCACAAGCACGTACACACATATACTTTTACACATTGAATAGATTAGGAATAAATGACTATTAAAATTTTTCCACAATTGCACGACCATCATCTTAGCTTGCTTCTACAAGTATTTGAGCTATTATTGTTTCACAAGAGTTGTTCCCCAGCGTTCCTCATCACGAGTGCAAGTGTAACGCCCAGAGATCAGTGAAGGCAGGAGCCATGTGCACGAGAACTTTATGAAAATAATAACAATAACCAAAAACGTAAAACGTAAACCAAAATAAACACGAGAAAACCAGGGAGCAGAACTGAGAACATCAATGAAACATCCAACAAAGAAGAACATGATAAACACAGGGTTATATACACAGCATCTCTTCTCTTCTCTGAGGATATGGGCGGGGCTATAACCTGTCACTCACATGAGATCAGCCAATAGCAAACCACAACCATCCAATCAGTTCCTCAGAGACACAATCAAGCCCCGCCCACAGACACAATCAAGCCCCACCCGCAGACACAATCAAGCCCCGCCCACAAACAGACACAATCAAGCCCCGCCCACAGACACAATCAAGGCCCCCCGCAGACACAATCAAGCCCCGCCCACAGATACAATTAAGCCCCGCCCACAGACACAATTAAGCCCCGCCCACAGACACAATCAAGCCCTGTTTTAATTCTTCCGTGGACCATGAAAGAAGATATTTTGAAGAATGCCTGAACTGTGAAAGTCAGTGGGGTCCAAAGCAATACTGATGCGGTTCCTCTGGGCTGAAAACACTGCAATCCGGGAAACAGAGTTTGTGTTGGGAATGCCTCATGTATCCCGCTCTCGGATCAGTGTTGGGTTCAGGCTTGTGTGCTGTGCTTGTGCTTTATTACTGCCTCAGTTCTGCTGGTTCCCAACGCATAGGACTTCACAATGTCAAACTCCTCTGGTTCTTTGTTGAGTTTGTGAGAAGTATCTTTACAGCTTGATATATACAGTCTGAATATGTAATGATTAAACCATATAACATGATGAATTTGAGTATTTTGAAATTGAGTTAGTGTTTTTTTTTAACACTTTGGAATAAGGTCTTATTTATTAACATTAGTTATTGCATTAACTTACAATGAGCAATATATTTGTTGCTGTATTTGTTAATCTTTGTTAATTTTAGTTAATACAAATACAGCTGTTCATTGTTTGTTCATGTTAGTTCACAGTGCATTTACTAATGTTAACAAATAAAAATATATATTTTAACAATGTATTAGTAAATGTTGAAATTAACATCAACTAAGATTAATAAATGCTGTAGAAGTAGGCCTACTATTAATTTTTAGTTCACGTTAAATAATGTTAACAAATGAAACCTTGTTGTAAAGTATTACCTTTATGCTCTAAAAACATTTAGATAAAATTCCCATTAAGTTATAAAAACACTATTTCTGAGTAAAAAAAAAAAACGTTTCTTGGTTCATTCTTGGTAACGTGAACATTAAGGGAACATTTTATAATTTTGCAAACATTATAAAAATGTTACTTTAGAATATTCTCTAAACGTTCTGAAACAAGTGGTGATATTTAAAAACGTTCCAATGAAACATTTCTGGGGGAAAAACATAAAAAACGTTTTATTAACGTTACTGAACGTCCAGAGAACCTTGCCAGAATGCTATTTAACATTAGCCCTAATATTTGGGATAGAGCCATTTTTGAATTTGTATTAATGTAAATATATCAATAAATTCAATATAAATCAAATATAATAACATTTAACAGCAGTTTTTAATCATATTTCCGACAGTCCAGGGCTCTCCTGAGCCTTTTTCTGAAAGAATTGCCCAAAGCCATCGCTGGTATTACATCATCATCCCCTGTTCAGAACAACAGCAGAACTGAGACGAGCTTCATGACACACACTGACAGACAGTGAGGACATTCATTCACACACAACTAATTGGATTCTCTCAGCTTCTCTTCAAAACTCACAGCAACAGAACAAGACAGTCGAGGTTCATCAGATGATCTCAACTCATTACAGCCTGATAGTCATTACTGCAGCTCCCCAATTAAGAGAAAGAACACACACACACACACACACACACACACACAACACACACACACACACACACACACACACACACACACACACACACACACACACACACACACACACACACACACACACACACACACACACACACACACACACACACACACACACACACACCCTGTCCTGGTCTTTGTTTTGATTAGACCGGTTGCCATGGTAACGGGACACAGGTAAACACACGGAGGAGAGAGCCTTCATTCATGATCACTGTCACACATGAGGAAATTAAGAGCATGATCACTGTCAAAAGGTGGAATTGTGGCTAGAAACCAAAGCGGCAAATTAACGTAAGGCTCTGTAGGGATATATTAATGAAAACATAATATCTGTTATACATACAATAAGATAAGACATAATCCAAAACACAATGCAATGAGTAGCACAGTTACAGACTGCTTTTGAATGCTGTGTGCGTGCGTGCGTGCGTGTGTGTGTGTGTGTGTGTGTGTGTGTGTGTGTGTGTGTGTGTGTGTGTGTGTGTGTGTGTGTGTGTGTGTGAATTGCATTCATAATTGCATGCTAGATCTTAATTTTTCTAAAACCTTTTCTGTTCTTGTTGCATTGACTTCTAACCAACTGGTTCCCAAATGTTAGTTTGTCAGTTCCACTCAAGTTCACACACATGTCACTTTTCAATAATTGTAACATTCAACTTTCGACCACTTTTAAAAATATATCTTTAATTGACCCTTCGCAAAGACCCGCCCTCCTTAGTTACTGTCGCTATGTTCCGACAAGCTACGCCGCTCTCACGCTCTCACACCATGTTCTCACGCAGTGAAAAATACTTCGCGGAGCAGAGAGGAGACTGACAACACGCGGACAGACAGGACAGACCAGGTTACTTTTCGGTTACTTTTGATATTAAACATATTAAACAAAGTCTCAGCTTTCAAATGTGGTCATTTTTTGAAAGAAATTTAACAATAAATACCGTTTTGGGGCTCTTTAATGTGCCGTGACAGATCGCTGTAGAGCATCAGTTAAAGCTGCTCGTGATCCGATCATCTCTTCCTTCTAGTTCATTTATAGCATCAAATAAACATGAATTAACATAAGAAGTAATGTTGTTTTAACCGCGGAAAGGCGTCAGTATATTCATTTTACCAAGTTCAAATCCTCCCAACTCTACTGGCTGCTTTTTCGGACAAAATGGCGGATGGTGAAGTATGATTGGTTAGAACACCTGTCAATCAAGCTCCACGCGAAGGGTCAATTACATCACAGTTTAATTACATGCTTGTATAGTCAGATGCTGGCGGCATTAGAGGATTCTCAGCATCTGATTGGACAGAAAGCTGGGTAGTGCAGGATGAGTCATCAATACTTTTGGTCCCGAAAGAGAAAGGCCGTGAAAGCTTTTAAGTGAATTTAGCAGGATTTATGAGCATATCCTGATATAATCCCAAAGTTAAAATAGAAAACTTTTATTTTGATTGCAGTATTTATTATTTATAAAACCAAGTGAGCTTCTTATATATTCTTGATAAGTGTGCTTAAAATGAAAGCCATGTGTTTTTCACATGTGGTGCAGTGACATTCAAACGCCCTTTTACTTTCTTTGCATCTTCCAGTAACATCCTTGTAAATCAATAATTGTTTCAATTAAAGTAAGCAGAGTGGACTCTAGTCTAATAAACGGCGGATTCTCCCAATGAAGAGCTGTGTTAGATTGAGGACTATAGGACAGAAGCCTGCAGTGCTATCGTGTGTGTGTGTGTGTGTGTGTGTGTGTGTGTGTGTGTGTGTGTGTGTGTGTGTGTGTGTGTGTGTGTGTGTGTGTGTGTGTTCAGCAGCGGACTCGGTTACTTGTCGCTCTAGCTAGTGATGGGATTTATGGCTCTTTGAGGGGATCCGGATCTTCGCGATCCGTTTCCTTTCAAAGAGCCGTTCAAAAGAACGGCTCTTTTGGCTCTTTTTAAATATTTAGTCAGTTTTAAGAAGCCAGCTTGGGGGCATCTCAGTTTATCCTGGAAATAATCACTGGGAGGAATGATGAGGTGAGATTTGTAGTCAAATAATTAAAACTCAGATATCACACACCAATATCTGAGTTTGAATTATTCTGAAATATTGATTATTACCTCATTTGTCATGTGTGGACTATATTCCATAGGGTTGCACATTCACAACATCCCTCTGCTTAGAAAGTGACATCACTATTTTGGATTTACCTTTAGTACAAAGTGTGTGTATGTGTACAGCTATGTTGACTTATGTTATTCATACAATACCTACTCACAAATAAACATCAAAAACAAAGCCGACTGCAATGAATTTCTGTGCAAAACAGCTTTTACTACAAACACTAACACTTCCACACAAGAACATTGTTATCAAACAAGAACTTTTTGATAAATAATATTTAAAGTTGTAAATATATATTGTAGATACAATAACATGAATGACAGAGGCACGTAGGTTTTTTTTTTCCACTGGAGTACTCACGTAAAGGATGCGTGCGCGTGCACAACTATCATGCTGTTATGGTGTGTTCACACAGAACGCGAATTTAATTATTTGCGCGAGTAGATTACATATACAAAGTCAATGCAAAGACGCGAATAGACGCATCATCCGCGCCGGGCGTCGCGAATGACGTGAATTGGGCGACACGTTTGCCGCGAACGTCTTCCGCACAAGTTGAAAAATTTGAACTCGAGCGAATGTTAAAGCGTCTAACTAGACGCGATAGACGCGTATTTGACGCTCTATTTGCGTTCGATGTGAACACACCATTATCCAGTAGCACCCCTGCGCTGGGTGCGCCCCTTCGCCTATAATTAAGGAGCTAATTTGTGTGCATCTGTGTGAAACACGCATAGGAAAAAAAGAACGACAGAAAGAACGGCTCCCCTCCACCAGCGACTCGGCTCCCATCGTTCATGTTTATGAGCCGTTCAAAAGAATCGGTTCGTTCGCGAACGTCACAACTCTAGCTCTAGCCGCAGAGGAGATGCTGGCGCTGTTCTCTCTCTCCTCCGCGACACACACACACTCGGAGCGCGCATCATCACGCTCGTGCTTCTGCTGCGAACATCCACGTTTACTGCTATGAATCCTCCGTCGTGACGGCATTAACACACACACACCCCGACATGAAGGAGCGGGTGAAGAGCCTCGGAGCGGCCGCGCTGCTGATACTGTGCGCGATCCTCGAGGTGAGTCCAACACACACACACACACACACACACACACACACACACACACACACACACACACACACACACACACACACACACACACACACACACACACACACACACACACACTGCTGATACTGTGCGTGATCCTCGAGGTGAGTCGCGTCGCGTCCGACGCACGCACAACAAACGCTTCGTTCTGCACGGACACACTTCTGTTAGCCGCTGGTTGTCGCGTTAAACCCGCATACGGTGTTTTAAACACATCAGTAACCGTGAGGCTTTGTCTCTGTCCGCTCCTCCTACAGTAATACACCGTGTGTGTGTGTGTGGTGTGTGTGTGTGTGTGTGTGTGTGTGGCATCATTCACAGATGGAGGAAATACTGTAAACATCATTGTTGGATCAGGTCACAGTCAATGCAGATCTGCTTATCTACACAACAACCCTGCAGTGTTAGAACTGTTATGGCTTAGTTTTTCTGAGGCTAGATGATATTACAGTGTTTGTTATAATTGTATTCAGCTGATTACTATATTTGCATTGGCCTCATATTAATTTTCACCGTTGGATTATTAGACGACATGCCTTTAACAGAATGCATTTGAGGGAAGTTATGTGTGGCTGAGTGGATAAATTGTCTTTTTTTATGTTTTGTACTTTCAGACAGTTCAAACGTCCCAATGAAATACAATTATTATGTGTATGCAGGGGTTAAATTGGGATTTATTAAGTGGGGGTGCTCTCCCTAGGGGGGTCCGGGGGCATGCCCCCCCCCGGGATTTTTTTTTTTTTGAAAAATAAACCATTAAATAGCACTTTCTGGAGAGTTTTGTGCAAAGAAATGGAGAAATTGAGTATTACATGATATGTGAAAAACTGCAAGGTTAAGAGCATTTACTTTGCAACAGGTATTAGGACATTTAGCATTTACATTACTGTTAATCAGTCATCACTTGATTACACATTGTATTACCTTGTTATGATATATTGACCCATACAATGTGCTAAACATAATGTGCCACATGGAGAGACAGTACAGCATATGACAGTAGCAACAGCAACAGCTGAGAAGATTTGGGTCTGTGGTGACCAGGTCCACCTCATACAAACTTCCTTCTCCCATTCTCTCTCTTTACTACGACAACACACACACACACACACACACACACACACACACACACACACACACACACACACACACACACACACACACACACACACACACACACACACACACACACACACACACACACACACATAAAAAGGCAAAGTTTTGATTTCTGGCTCCAGTGGTTGCCTCATTACACAACCCACGTAAAGTTGATAATTCCGCGAATAACTGCAATTGCAGATTTCGAACAGAGATGGCGAAAACTGCGGACTGCAGCTTTAAGATATAAAAATGATGATAACACTGGTTAGTTTTACAATCAACATTTGAATTTATTTGTGTTTTACCTTTGTAATTTAATTTTGATTTTACATTTAATTTCATACACATTCTTAAAAACAGTACAGAGAACACACATCTATAACTTCATTACTTCCCACAATGGCTGGTATGCAAACACCTCAGTATTAGTCTGCCTTTTCTTACACGCCATGTGCTCTGTAACTTTAACATTAATAGAATGTTGATATGATATCAATTAAATCATCTGGTAAGTCTGCTGAGTACATCACTGTAAAGTCTGCTGCCAACTAGGGATGAGATCATTGCCGGTGTAACGGTAAAAATTATGTTAATTATTACAGAGAAATTAATGTAATTCTTAGTATTGTTTCTTGTATGCTGGTGGCTATAATATTTAGTACTGGTAAATAATTTTCATAGTAAGTCAGATGCTTATTATTGTGCATTATTATTTGTTTATATTTTAGAACCACAACCAACTTCACATGTAACCTCAAATACAACTTCATAGTTGACTTCACGTTGGAGTTGTAAATAAATCTTCCTGGATCTCAGCCAGACATATCTGGTTCAAGTTCTTTCACAGTGTTTCAGACCGTTTTCAATAGTTTTTACAAGCATATTGCCTATATTTTTGTAATTTATTAAGCACTGTTACACTTTTTGAAACTAGTTCAGCTTGTGTAGGCCTGTCACTGACAGGCTGTCAGTGCTTTCTGAACATATTGAACACACTTTTAAAAATACCGCAATAATACCGAACACTGTGATAATTTTGATCATTTTCATACTGTCCCATCTCTACTGCCAACATGTTACAGAGCTAGTCATGCTAAAAATGTCTGGAATATCACCCCACCTTTTGAAGAAGTAAGTCAGTTTCCTCTTCTTGGGTGGATATGCTCCACTCATTTCAATTTATCTCTGAAAGTTGGAGAATAAATGGTTGATTTAATTTTCATTAACCACAGAGCTTGGTAGCTAAAAGTAACTTAGGTCTAGCAAGTCTTATATTTCTGTAATTCACACAGATCAAATACAAATATGCTGACTGAATAGATTGCTAGTTTATTTTAAGTAGCCAGCTAACGTTAAATTAGCAGTTCTCTTGGCAGTTTGCTGATAATCCGGTATCTGAAGTAAAATGCTCAAAACATCTCCTGAGAAAAATCACATGGTCAACCTAGTCCTGGTTATTTAATTTTGATTTAGTCTTATTTTCCTTACCTTGTCATTCAAGGCCAGGGCACTTTTTTTTGACATTTCTGGAACATCCACATCCCGCGCAACCACGGTCTCCCAGGAACATTCATTATTGCTGCGTACATTTATCCGTGTCAGATGCGCATGCGCGAGCGGTGCGCGATCATGGTCGACTGACAACGAGATTAAGCAGCTGAACAAAATTACGGCCGTGTTCCGATTGTTCTCATCTCAGCTCCGCCGAGACAAAATAGACATGCCATTTCAAAAATTTTTCATTTATTGTCAGAAATATGTTTTCAAAAGCATCACTTTCATCAAATTGTATGTGACATAATTTCTAGTAGGCAACTGAATGCAAACGAGCAGGCTTATGTGCCGGGGCTGAGCCCCGGAGAGCCCCGGCCCAATTTAACCACTGTGTGTATGTATACAGTATAGTGTGTGTGTGTGTGTGTGTGTGTGTGTGTGTGCACCATTTTGCTATAGGTTGGGTGTTTTTTTTCTTCAAATAACTTCCCCAACCTTTGATACACATAATTTACGTTTCAAAGATTTGCAAAGCTGAGGCATAAAGCGTCATCAGAGCTTCTTACTGTACGGCGGTACGGTGTGTGTGCAGTTACTGTAACAGTAAAGACATTCACCTGATCTTTACACCGGCCCGTCAGAGAAGATACTTCGTCATTAGCACTTAGACAGGGATAAATCAATATGCCAGCTTATTCTCTCATAGATTGTGTAACATCAGTTAAATGCAGAGATCATCAAGCTCTGATTCTTCATACTCATTCATGCAGTTTCTCAGTGCAATGATGTGTCTTTATAGCGATATATTGAGAGAGATGAACATAATTTGAATACGCTGCTTTAATAGAGAGTTATGACACATCTGCACCTGCATCTGTTATGACTCATGTCCACTTGTGCCACAGATATATAATCAGTGGAAGGCATTATGGGTAGTGCTATTGAAGCATGTGTTGTTGTTTTAAAGGCGTATAATTGCAAGGAAGGGAATTTTTTTTTTTTTAAAGGTGACATATTATGCCCCTTTTCACAAGATATAATATAAATCCATGGCGGCCCCTTTTTGGGTGTGAGCAAAAACGCGCCCTTTGTGTGTGTGTCCCTTTAAATGCAAATGAGCTTTAGCTCCGCCTCCATTCAGAAGAGGCCGGAGTCTTTACACGAGCTTCAGAAACTCCAGCAATAACAACACAGGCCAATCTCCCTCATCCAGAATCCCAGAATAACCCAGTAGCGAGTGCAGCCTTACGGAGAGACTCAGCAAGAGTTTCTGAATGTTAGTGGAGACATTTATGTAGTTGTTGTGGAGTTACACTGATCATCTCATCATCATGTTGAACTTCTACTCAAGTGTCCACAGTTCCTGAGGTGTTTATAAGACAGCGCTGACATGTTCTGGCCAATAGTGTTCAGTGCTCGTCTGTGCTCAACCACACAACAGTTTCAGGCTTTGCTGGATCTTCTGTTGGGTTAGAACTGCTCTCTGTTCGGTTAGAACTGCTCACTGTTGGGTTAGAACTGGTCTCTGTTGGGTTAGAACTGCTCACTGTTGGGTTAGAACTGGTCACTGTTGGGTTAGAACTGGTCTCTGTTGGGTTAGAACTGCTCACTGTTGGGTTAGAACTCCTCACTGTTGGGTTAGAACTGCTCACTGTTGGGTTAGAACTGGTCTCTGTTGGGTTAGAACTGCTCACTGTTGGGTTAGAACTGCTCACTGTTGGGTTAGAACTCCTCACTGTTGGGTTAGAACTGCTCACTGTTGGGTTAGAACTGGTCTCTGTTGGGTTAGAACTGGTCTCTGTTGGGTTAGAACTGCTCACTGTTGGGTTAGAACTGCTCACTGTTGGGTTAGAACTGGTCTCTGTTGGGTTAGAACTGCTCTCTGTTGGGTTAGAACTGCTCACTGTTGGGTTAGAACTGCTCACTGTTGGGTTAGAACTGGTCTCTGTTGGGTTAGAACTGCTCACTGTTGGGTTAGAACTGCTCACTGTTGGGTTAGGGTCGGCTGGTGTGTGTAAACGTGCAGATTTAGAGCCGGTAATATTATAATAAGATCCTCTTCAGATTTGCATGATATGTCACCTTTATATTTTTATTTTCAAGCCAGCCTGAACATTTTGTGAAAGAATATATATGTCATGAAGCTTTTAATGCACAAAAATCTGGAAACTTGCTTGTCAGGTCAAACAGTATTCCATATCCAGTCAATGCATATTAAATTACACTTTTGGAGATGATATATGATATACTGCATCTAAAAGTAGCATTTTTTTCTCCAGTAACACTTGGAAATAAGATTCCTTTGTTTACATGAACTAACAATTGAATAATACATCCAAAGCATTTATTAAAGTCCCCCTGTGGTGAACATCCAGCTTTTAATGTTGTTTATGTGTCTATGTGGTGTTTTTAATATGCTTTAATAACACAAACCATGTGTAAATTCATAAGTCGACAGCATTGCTGAGTATTTTCTGCTTAAAACTGCAGTGAACCAAAGACAGTCTCAAAAACACTGAAATCGCTGGTGTTTCTGACGTCACAAACTACCTTGTAACCAATCAGATCAACGTGTGATCGTCAACCAGTGGATCTCTGAGTGAGGGAGTGAGTGGAGGCGGGGCTCATTTGCATATTCATAGAACCACGCATACTAAATGAGGCAAGGGTGTCGGGTTACATTCAAGATATTTTAAGGCTTGAAGCCTTTTTTTTCTAGGAAAAAATGTTTAAATATGTCATTTTGGTGATTAAAGATGAGTTTTAAGGGATACAATGATTTACTACAGGGGGACTTTAACTTAGTTCATGTTGATTTCATTTTCAACATATAATTATACGTATTTTAAATGATTTCATCAACTTGTCTAGTTGAAGTTTCAGTCATCCTTTGATAAAAGCATTGTTTTATACTGTAGTTAGCGTGCGGCTCTGTTGAGGAACAGCGATTCCCAGACGCTTTCTGTGAGTTTGAGGAACGGCTCTTAGACTGGGATCAGGAGCTGGAGTTTGAGTCCGGCTTGTTGCTGATACTGGGATTTGCTCAGAGACAGAGGTATAATGCTGGGTTAAAGCTCAGGTCTCCTTCACTGAGGGTTTCACTGAAGACTGTGCGTCTGACCAGAACAACAGCGAAGAGTAAACCACTACGTAAACCCCTCCGTGAACCACTCCGTAAACCACTCCGTATACCACCAAGTAAACCACTCCGTAAACTACTCCGTAAACCACTCCGTAAACCACTCAGCAACTCCGTAAACCACTCCGTAAACCACTCCGCATCTCCGTAAACCACTCCGCAACTCCGTAAACCACTCCGTAAACCACTCCGTATACCACCAAGTAAACCACTCCGTAAACTACTCCGTAAACCACTCCGTAAACCACTCCGCAACTCCGTAAACCACTCCGCAAACCACTCCGCAACTCCGTAAACCACTCCGTATACCACCAAGTAAACCACTCCGTAAACCACTCCGTAAACCACTCCGCAAACCACTCCGCAACTCCGTAAACCACTCCGTAAACCACTCCGTAAACCACTCCGTATCTCCGTATACCACTCCGCAACTCCGTTAACCACTCCGCAACTCCGTAAACCACTCCGTAAATCACTCCGTAAAACTACTCCGTATACCACTACGTAAACCACTCCGTAAACAACTCCGTAAACAACTCCGTAAAACAACTCCGTAAACCACTCCGTAAACCACTCCGTAACCACTCGTAAACACTCCGTAAACAACTCCGTAAATAAATCCGTAACCACTACGTACACCACTCATCGTAAACCACTCCGTAAACAACTCCGTAACAACTCCGTAAACCACTCCGTATACCACTACGTAAACAACTTCGTAAACCACTCCGCAACTCCGTAAACCACTCCGCAACTCCGTAAACCACTCCGTAAACCACTCCATAGACCACTACGTAAACCACTACGTAAACCACTATGTATACCACTACGTAAACCACTCCGTAAACCACTACGTATACCACTACGTAAACAACTCCGTAAACCACTCCGTAAACCACTCCGCAACTCCGTAAACCACTCCGCAACTCCGTAAACCACTCCGCAACTCCGTAAACCACTCCGTAAACTAGGGCTGGGTATTGTTAGGAATTTCACAATTCGATTCGATTTCGATTCTTGAGGCTTCGATTCGATTCGATTTCGATTCGATTCGATATTGATTTATTAGCTTCGATATCGATTCAATAATAAGTAAATACACAAGTAATTAAGTACATGGGTATATTTTTAAATAATGTGTGCAGTATTACCAATGTTTAAGTACAAATTAACACAAGCATGTTTCCTGTCATAATTTATTTAGTAGAACAAACTGTACAATATTGTACATGTTGAATACAAACCACAACTGTAACAAACAGGTGCTTTATTAACATCTCTAAAGTGCATGTAACTGTAAGTAGTAGAACGTATATTTCTTCCTATACATTCAAGTTATAAAAGAAATGTAAACAGAAGCACAAAATGTGCATATTCATAAAACAAAGTGCAATAATAGATATTATAACATTACAAAGTGCTATTTTGTCAACAATAAATAACACTGAACAGCTGATCAGAGAACCTTTGGCTTATTTACTGTGCCTATATGTAGGATACATTACAGACATGTCCGTTATATAACTCATAACATTTTAGTACAATATATAACGTTAACTCTGAAGCATTTGTTATCAAACTAGTGCACATGCAGGTTTTTTGAACGTTGCGACGGTCGTCTGTTATATAGGGCAACTTAGTTTGAATAAACGTTATTTTTGCCGCGCGCACCTTCGCGCTCGTGCGGATTATAGACAGTAAAAGAAACGGACGCGTCTAGTATGAACAAGGCTGTACTCCGTGTCAGCGCGTGCTCTGGTCGGTAAAGGGGCACAGACCTCTCCCCCGAATCATCACCAGCTGTAGCAGCCTCCGAAGCACCACTAACTCCGCCTCCGTTTCCCTCGTAAGCTGATATTAGTATTTAACATAGACATCATGATGTCTACGGTATTTAAACATTCTCTATGATAAAAACAGCGTCTTATACAACGCTGAACGCTCTCACTAGAGTGTTGCCTACAGCGCCGCCACTGGCCGGTGGGCTGAATCGATTCATAGGATTTGATGAATCGATATTGAATTGAGAAACAAATAATTGCAATGCATTGATGAATCGATATTTTTACCCAGCCCTACCGTAAACCACTCCGCAACTCCGTAAACCACTCCGTAAACCACTCCGTAAACCACTCCGTAAACCACTCCGTATACCACTACGTAAACCACTCCGTAAACCACTACGTATACCACTACGTAAACAACTCCGTAAACCACTCCGTAAACCACTCCGCAACTCCGTAAACCACTCCGCAACTCCGTAAACCACTCCGCAACTCCGTAAACCACTCCGTAAACCACTCCGTAAACCACTCCGCAACTCCGTAAACCACTACGTAAACCACTCCGTAAACCACTACGTATACCACTACGTAAACAACTCCGTAAACCACTCCGTAAACCACTCCGCAACTCCGTAAACCACTCCGTATACCACTCCGTATACCACTACGTAAACCACTCCGTAAACCACTCCGTAAACAACTCCGTAAACCACTCCGTATACCACTACGTAAACAACTCCGTAAACAACTCCGTAAACCACTCCGCAACTCCGTAAACCACTCCGCAACTCCGTAAACCACTCCGTAAACCACTCCGTAAACCACTCCATAGACCACTACGTAAACCACTACGTAAACCACTATGTATACCACTACGTAAACCACTCCGTAAACCACTACGTATACCACTATGTAAACAACTCCGTAAACCACTCCGTAAACCACTCCGCAACTCCGTAAACCACTCCGCAACTCCGTAAACCACTCCGTAAACCACTCCGTATACCATTCCGTATACCACTCCGTATACCACTCCGTAAACCACTCCGTATACCACTCCGTAAACCACTCCGTATACCACTCCGTAAACAACTCCGTAAACAACTCCGTAAACCACTCCGTATACCACTCCGTAAACAACTCCGTAAACCACTCCGTAAACCACTCCGCAACTCCGTAAACCACTCCGTAAACCACTCCGTAAACCACTCCGTAAACCACTCCCTATACCACTACGTAAACAACTCCGTAAACCACTACGTAAACCACTACGTATACCACTACGTAAACAACTCCGTAAACCACTCCGCAAACAACTCCGTAAACCACTCCGTAAACCACTCCGTAAACCACTACGTATACCACTACGTAAACCACTTCGTAAACAACTCCGTAAACAACTCCGTAAACCACTCCGTAAACCACTACGTATACCACTACGTAAACCACTCCGTAAACAACTCCGTAAACCACTCCGCAAACAACTCCGTAAACCACTCCGTAAACCACTCCGTAAACCACTACGTATACCACTACGTAAACCACTTCGTAAACAACTCCGTAAACCACTCCGTAAACCACTCCGTAAACCACTCCGTAAACAACTATTAACATTCAGCCAGGAAAACTCTGGGATTTTCTGCTGACGGCTCTATAACTTTAGGTTTGTTTTTGAAAGCGATGATGTTACTGAAGGATGATATTTGTGTACAAACAAACATAAATAGTTTTTTGAAAAGGCGTGGAATTTACAGTATAGTTTTTTGATGTTTTGTTTTATTTTTTATTTACAATAAGATCCCATTAGTTAACATCAGTTAATGCATTGGCTATTACTTACATTAAATTTTTAAAGCTAATTAGTTAGTTAATTAATCAATGTTTACAAATGAAGAGTTCCAATGCAAACCTCTGAGTCCATCGGACATGTTTTAATTTAAATGAGCTTTTTTATCAGTTCCTTTGTTTAGGTTCAGTAATTTTACTATAATGCCAATGAAAAGGTTATTAGTCAGTTATTGAAATGCCTTATTTTCAAAAAATAGAATTTAAATAATTTTTTTTGATTTTTGTTAAAAGATTTGTTAATTTTTTTGTTCATGTTAATTATTTAATTAATTAATGTTTACAACTTTTGATTTTAAAAATGTATTAGTAAATGTTGTAATTAACATTGAAATATTAAGAGATGCTGTAGAAGTATTTTCACTGTTAGTTAATGTTAACCAATGTTAGTGTTTGTTTATTCTCTTTATATGTGCTGTGCTTCATATCTAGTGTGTAAAAACACAGTATTGTTTCCAGTTGGACTTACATAAGGGTCAATAACACTGTGTCCACGATAAGAAAAGAAAACATTCATATTACTTTCATGTGGCTATGAAAATTCTGAGAAAAGTTGAAATGTAATGCCCTATGACCGTCATGCGGTGTAACCGTCCAGTAAAACACATATTTTCCTGGGTAAAATGTGTTTTATTCAAATATTATGAATAATTAATGCATAAATATCATTATGACATTTTACAGTCTGAACTAACCTTGCCATATAAAAAGGTCAAATTATCTGATTATTACCTTTGTTTGGTCGCACCACATGAATTTAATTCTGCAGTTTACTAACTTGCATCCTACTGTACATACACACATATAAAGCGAAATATACTCATAACTGCTTGATTATTTATATGAAATATCAAAATGTAAATATATTCTATATTATCTCTCAGCTTTAATCTGTTAAATGCAACTATAATGCACACATATATTATAAAACATTAACATGATTTTCTGTAAAGATGCTTTTAAAAAAATGTGAGTTGCAAAAAGTGCCATACACTTGATATTCAGTCATATTATTACTTTGACTGCACTGACAGCATTATATGAGAATAACTTGATAAACTTGATGATGACACTTACAGCGGCTTTAATTAAACCTGATTCACGACTGATGAACTTTACAGTTATTGCACTGAATCAGCACTGCACACTGATATGAGCTGAAGAATGACTCTATTTCATAAAGTGCTTATTTCATTATAACTGCTTATAGTTTAATAGAATTTGTTTCATAATTGACAAATTTTGCGACATCGACATGGTTATTGAACTGAACCGAATCAACAGTGAACTGAAGAGAGTTGAATAATGAGCAGACATTTTTATTTTATTAAGTTTGCATCATTATATCATTTTATTTTCTTGTTTATTTTTTAGAACCAGCTTTGAAACAATCTGTAGGCCTTTTGTGTAAAGCGCTATAGAAATAAAGCTGACTCGACAAAAATGCCCAAATTCATTTTAATTCGGATTTTTTTTCACACACTGAACACACACACTGAACATAAACTGAACACACACACTGAACACACACACTGAATACACACTGAACACACACACTGAACACACACACTGAATACACACTGAACACACACACTGAACACACACACGCTGAACACACACACTGAACACACACACGCTGAAACACACACACTGAATACACACTGAACACACACACGGAACACACACACTGAACACACACACTGAACACACACATTTCTCCTGTATAATCCAGCAGAGAGTCGCTTCATGAAGAGCAGTGGGATTGGGTCATATCCTCCATTATCTCCTAAACCAGTAACCCAGATCCCATGGGATCAGCCTCCCTATTGGCCTCAGTTATGAATCTGCATTTCTCTCGCCAAGAGCAATTACAGCGTTGGCACTTGCTTGCATGTATTGTGTGTGTGTTCCTCAGCAGTGAATGAGAATCTGTGTGTGTTCCTCTGCAGTGAATGAGAATCTGTGTGTGTTCCTCAGCAGTGAATGAGAATCTGTGTGTGTTCCTCTGCAGTGATTGAGAATCTGTGTGTGTTCCTCAGCAGTGAATGAGAATCTGTGTGTGTTCCTCAGCAGTGAATGAGAATCTGTGTGTGTTCCTCAGTGAATGAGAATCTGTGTGTGTTCCTCAGTGAATGAGAATCTGTGTGTGTTCCTCAGCAGTGAATGAGAATCTGTGTGTGTTCCTCAGCAGTGAATGAGAATCTGTGTGTGTTCCTCAGCAGTGAATGAGAATCTGTGTGTGTTCCTCTGCAGTGAATGAGAATCTGTGTGTGTTCCTCAGCAGTGAATGAGAATCTGTGTGTGTTCCTCAGTGAATGAGAATCTGTGTGTGTTCCTCAGTGAATGAGAATCTGTGTGTGTTCCTCAGCAGTGAATGAGAATCTGTGTGTGTTCCTCAGCAGTGAATGAGAATCTGTGTGTGTTCCTCAGCAGTGAATGAGAATCTGTGTGTGTTCCTCAGTGAATGAGAATCTGTGTGTGTTCCTCAGTGAATGAGAATCTGTGTGTGTTCCTCAGTGAATGAGAATCTGTGTGTGTTCCTCAGCAGTGAATGAGAATCTGTGTGTGTTCCTCAGTGAATGAGAATCTGTGTGTGTTCCTCTGCAGTGATTGAGAATCTGTGTGTGTTCCTCAGTGAATGAGAATCTGTGTGTGTTCCTCAGTGAATGAGAATCTGTGTGTGTTCCTCAGTGAATGAGAATCTGTGTGTGTTCCTCTGCAGTGAATGAGAATCTGTGTGTGTTCCTCAGTGAATGAGAATCTGTGTGTGTTCCTCAGTGAATGAGAATCTGTGTGTGTTCCTCAGCAGTGAATGAGAATCTGTGTGTGTTCCTCAGTGAATGAGAATCTGTGTGTGTTCCTCAGTGAATGAGAATCTGTGTGTGTTCCTCTGCAGTGATTGAGAATCTGTGTGTGTTCCTCAGCAGTGAATGAGAATCTGTGTGTGTTCCTCAGTGAATGAGAATCTGTGTGTGTTCCTCAGTGAATGAGAATCTGTGTGTGTTCCTCAGCAGTGAATGAGAATCTGTGTGTGTTCCTCAGCAGTGAATGAGAATCTGTGTGTGTTCCTCAGTGAATGAGAATCTGTGTGTGTTCCTCAGCAGTGAATGAGAATCTGTATGTGTTCCTCAGTGAATGAGAATCTGTGTGTGTTCCTCAGTGAATGAGAATCTGTGTGTGTTCCTCAGTGAATGAGAATCTGTGTGTGTTCCTCAGTGAATGAGAATCTGTGTGTGTTCCTCAGTGAATGAGAATCTGTGTGTGTTCCTCAGTGAATGAGAATCTGTGTGTGTTCCTCAGTGAATGAGAATCTGTGTGTGTTCCTCAGCAGTGAATGAGAATCTGTGTGTGTTCCTCAGTGAATGAGAATCTGTGTGTGTTCCTCAGTGAATGAGAATCTGTGTGTGTTCCTCAGTGAATGAGAATCTGTGTGTGTTCCTCAGTGAATGAGAATCTGTGTGTGTTCCTCTGCAGTGATTGAGAATCTGTGTGTGTTCCTCAGCAGTGAATGAGAATCTGTGTGTGTTCTTCAGCAGTGAATGAGAATCTGTGTGTGTTCCTCAGCAGTGAATGAGAATCTGTGTGTGTTCCTCAGTGAATGAGAATCTGTGTGTGTTCCTCAGTGAATGAGAATCTGTGTGTGTTCCTCTGCAGTGATTGAGAATCTGTGTGTGTTCCTCAGCAGTGAATGAGAATCTGTGTGTGTTCCTCAGTGAATGAGAATCTGTGTGTGTTCCTCAGTGAATGAGAATCTGTGTGTGTTCCTCTGCAGTGATTGAGAATCTGTGTGTGTTCCTCAGCAGTGAATGAGAATCTGTGTGTGTTCCTCAGCAGTGAATGAGAATCTGTGTGTGTTCCTCAGTGAATGAGAATCTGTGTGTGTTCCTCAGTGAATGAGAATCTGTGTGTGTTCCTCAGTGAATGAGAATCTGTGTGTGTTCCTCAGCAGTGAATGAGAATCTGTGTGTGTTCCTCAGTGAATGAGAATCTGTGTGTGTTCCTCAGTGAATGAGAATCTGTGTGTGTTCCTCAGTGAATGAGAATCTGTGTGTGTTCCTCAGTGAATGAGAATCTGTGTGTGTTCCTCAGTGAATGAGAATCTGTGTGTGTTCCTCAGTGAATGAGAATCTGTGTGTGTTCCTCAGTGAATGAGAATCTGTATGTGTTCCTCAGTGAATGAGAATCTGTGTGTGTTCCTCAGCAGTGAATGAGAATCTGTGTGTGTTCCTCTGCAGTGATTGAGAATCTGTGTGTGTTCCTCAGCAGTGAATGAGAATCTGTGTGTGTTCCTCAGCAGTGAATGAGAATCTGTGTGTGTTCCTCAGCAGTGAATGAGAATCTGTGTGTGTTCCTCAGCAGTGAATGAGAATCTGTGTGTGTTCCTCAGTGAATGAGAATCTGTGTGTGTTCCTCAGCAGTGAATGAGAATCTGTGTGTGTTCCTCAGTGAATGAGAATCTGTGTGTGTTCCTCAGTGAATGAGAATCTGTGTGTGTTCCTCAGTGAATGAGAATCTGTGTGTGTTCCTCAGTGAATGAGAATCTGTGTGTGTTCCTCAGTGAATGAGAATCTGTGTGTGTTCCTCAGTGAATGAGAAGCCTGGCATGATTCTCTCTGTTTCTCTGAACAACATACAGGACTCCAGCTCTGAGAAACACAGATCATTCTGCTTAAAGGGATAGTTCACCCAAAAATGAAAATTCTTTCATCGTTTACTTGTGTTGTGTGTTACCTCTGTGTTTATTTGTTCTGCTGAACACAAAGGAAGATATTTGGAAGAAAACAGATCTCAATCCCCATTGACTTCCATAGTAGGAAAAAATACATATTATGGTAGTCAATAGGGGTTGAGATCTAGTTTCTTCCAAATATCTTCCTTTGTGTTCAGCGGAACAAATAAACACATAGAGGTTTGGAACAAATTGAGGGTAAGTAAACGATGAAAGAATTTTCATTTTTGGGTGAACTATCCCTTTAACCCTAACCCATTCCAGTATATCAGATGCACTCACATCAAATCAATCAAATCTCTCAGCCAATCAGAAGAGAGTGTGGGCGGAGTCTCTGTATGTGATCAAGTCAAATTCATAAATATTACGCCTGAAATAATATTTGTCATAGAATACACTTGTTTGTTCAGTTTTTTCAAAATCTGAGGTGATTATCCATTGTCGCTTTCAGTACATCTATAAATGATTAAATTATTCTAACATTAAATACAGCAATTAATCAGGACCTGAGGTTATCATTGTCACAGTGTGTGTTGTGTTTCCAGCCACTGCGTCACAGAAATATAAACCGTTTCTATAATAGATCTAGATGTAAACTCTGATTAGCATGCTAATGAAACCTCGCGTTGGGTTAAATCGGTCCTGCTGTATCAGCATCATACTTCGTCTTTAAACTGTATTTCTAAAGTGTATGCAACATTTCTCATCCATTATTCATCCATTATTCATCCTTGCGCAAGTTCCCAGTAAAGTGATGCTGTTGAAGTGAAAGTCTCGTGTGACACTGGGTTAATTACCCGTCTGTGACCTTTCACCCCGGGGCCGGGACTAACACACACACACACACACACACACACACACACACACACACACACACACACACACACACACACACACACACACACACACACACACACACACACACACACACACACAGGAGATGTAGACGCATCGATCAAGCCATTATTCTGATCCGTAAATCTTTTGTCTTCCCTGAATCCTAAAGCAATCTTGCGGATGTATAAAACGTTTTGACTCTCAGCATAAAGTCTGTCCACTGCAGTTTCTCCTGGCAGGATCTGCTCACTGAGACACGAGGAGACACTGAGGAGCTTATATATTATAGTGTAAGCTAATGTCATCAACTGAGTGCTTATCTGACAGATCCGAGACCAGTCGAGCAGTGCCGAGCCTCTCTCTCGTGTTCATTATGTGATTCTGTAAGAATATATATATAACATTATGATGTTGCTGCAAACCACTGTTCTCAGAAGTGCATGATATTGATTCTGCAAGAGTGTAAGTCGTCATTAGCTGAGCTCCTCCTAAGAGCGTCTCAGGGCTTCAGATTCAGCATTCCTCATGTAAGCACACGATTGCTTGTCTAACACACACTCATGAGGTCACACACTCAGATCTGTAAACACACACTCATGAGGTCACACACTCAGATCTGTAAACACACACTCATGAGGTCACACACTCAGATCTGCACTGTAAACACTGTAAACTTTGCTCCGCTACTCTTCAGTGTTAGTCACTACATGACTAATGCGACAGCATCCACGCCTGCGACGGAAACAGCCTCGTCTAATCTTCCTGATGTTCGTTCACACACACACACACACACACACACACACACACACACACACACACACACACACACACACACACACACACACACACACACACACACACACACACACACACACACACACACACACACACACACACACACACACACAGGCCTGAACTCTATAACTATAGCCAGTAGATCAGTGTTTTCAGCCGCTCAAACCAGCGCTTCCAGTTATTCTTCTGCAGTTTAAATCAGGTTTTTTCATAGAGTTTGACCTGAATTTGTGCGATTGTTCAATAAACATCAACATTATATGTTATTGTTATATATAACATTATATCATTATATATCAAATGTGTATATAATGTACAATGTAGTATTCCATTTATTCTTCTTCCTTTTCACTGTAAACCCTAACGCTCAAAATAATGAATTGGTTTGAGTAGGACAAACTTAAATGAAACTAATTAGTTCAGTCAAATTAACTTTTATAAGTATTTAGCACTTTCGTTTTCTTTCTAGTTCACAGTACTGATATATTTTAAGTAAACTGAACTGTTTCATTGTTTTGAGTTTTATGAAATTATTTCTTTTAATTTAGACGAACTTAAGTTGAACTGAAACGGCTGGGATATCTATTTCCCAGCATGCTTTGCCGATGGCAATCGAAAGGGAGAGTAAGTGCTAAAATTAAGTGTAATATAATGATTTTTTGTGTGCAAGATTAATGTTAAGTGGGTGATTTAGTAATGATTAATGTTTTGTTATGCTAATTTAGAGGAATTTCTGTTAATGTTGTTTTAGGATAGTTACCATCATGGTGATAGTGTTGCATGAGCTTTATTTGATAAAACTTTTATATTGCCACACTCATACAGCAAGTGCTACTGTATTACATACTGTTGTTTACATGTTATCATCTTAGTATGTTAGCAAACTAACACATTAGCTAAGTGTAACAAGTTAGCTAAGTTTGTAGTAATAAAAGTGTTCACATTGAGATTACATGAAAGTTTTAAGTTAAATGTATGAATTAGTGTACTCAAAGATTTCAGGATAAGATCAATTAAAATGTATGAGTACAAAATTAAATCTGCCAGTTCTGCTTACTTAAACTTGAAAAATGTAACTTAAAAAGTTTGAGGCAACGGATTGCCTTCCATTTTTTGTGTTTTGCCAACTGATTCAGGTTTAGTCAGGTTTGTCATTTTTTGGCCCTTTTTTCATAGAGTTTAACCTGAATTTGTGTGATTGTTCAATAAACATCAACATTATATATATTATTGTTATATATAACATTATATCATTATATTTAATGTATGTCATAATCAAAATATGTAAATATTTAAAAAATGATCTAAAAAAATAAAAATTTAGTAACAAATTTAGCCTAGTTACTGATAGCTATAACTAACTGTAACTATTTATTAATAACTTATTTTCCATAAATTAAACAGAAAAGATTTATTGATTTTTTTAATTATTATTATTATTACAATAACTTAAGTGCTTTACATTGACACTTTTTGGTCATGTTAAAGTGGAGGCAGATTTGTTTAATCATCATAACAGGAATTTGATGAACACAGCAACAATTTATTATAAAACGCGATAATTTACTTGTAGGGTCCAAATGATGCTGAACATTTTTTAGGTTTTAATTAAAATAATTATGGTCAATATTATGATGATTTGATGCTCAAGAAACGATGATACATTTGTCATTAATTTGATGGACAAAAAGTTCGAAAGAACAGCTGTTTTTGTCACAAAGTGTTTATTTCTTTTAAAATAAAATATTTAAATGGTGGTATATAGTTTTTGTATTTTATATTATTATACATTTTTCATTTTATGTTATGTATTTTTGTATTTATTGTATATGTTTCCCTTAATTCTTATATAGCAGTGTGGAAAGGAACGTATGCTGATAGGAAAGCATGTTAAGGAGAACGTTAAAGGATCATTTTCTGCCTGGGTTATTTCCTTAAACCCATAATGCAGTGCGTCACTCAGAATACAGCTTTGAAGAATCGCTACAGAAATGCATATTTCCCGACACACAGAGTGTAGGAGTGAGATCCAGACCTGACCTCTTCAGTCTGTGTGTGTTTGCTTCAGAAATGTGAATTATACATTTCTTCATTTGCATTTCAGGAAGGTTTGATCATCACCAGTTTTCGCAGTATTAAACGCCTCTTCTAGACTTTATTATTGTCTTCGCAAAATGTCTCTCAACATTTATTCTGGGGAATCAACGCACAAAAAAGATGAAGCCAGTGCAATATTCTACATTAATACAATAAGGAGTTGTTTATTCACACTTGGAGTTATTTTCCTGCTTGAATGTTGATTATTTTCCTCATATTCTCCATTGTTGCGGCTCCTCTCTTCCCAGTCTGTCAGTAACGCTCTGTTTACTTCCTGTCTCTATGAAGCCCCTCCTCCTGAAAAGCACACTGTGCTCTGATTGGTCGGCTGGAGGAGTGTGTTGTGATTGGTCAAGTGTAATAATCGCATAATTCCCTACTATAGTAGCATTAAGTACGGTTGAATAATAAAAGTATGTAATCGAATTGATTTACCCAGGATGTGGTAAAATTTTCAGAAAATCGTCTATATATAATTTATAATAGTAAATTATATACATCTTAATTTTTTATCTTTTTTTGTCTTTTTTGCAGTGCATAGAAGCAAAGAAGTATTGCTGGTATTTTGAAGGAGGATACCCCATCTATTTCATGTAAGTACTATCACTTTTATTCTCAAACTCTCTTACCTTGTGTTTGGAAAATATTTCTTCTAAAGTGTAGAAACTCAGAAGAGCGAAGACCAGGAGACTCGGGTGTATCTTTTAAGCAGGATTCTTTATTTGCTGTAGTCTGCTTGGTCCAAGACGGTACCCAAAATCTGGCTTAAGCAGAATAACTGTAGTTGATATACCTCTCAAAGGGGGAGGGGTTACATTGTGCTCCTGCACTGAGACAGGACAAAAGACAAGGGGGGGGGATACACTCTAAGAATACATCAAAACAAAACATGTAAATGTCCTGAGCCAGGGGAACAGGATGAAGCAGAGCTTCTCGCACTGACAAGGGGTGGGGGGTGGGGGGGGGGACCCTCTCAGCAGGTCACTTCACATGCTGAGACATGAAGATAGGCTCAGTGTTGATTTAGGAATCTGCTCAGGCATTCACACTAATAAACTTCTATATACTATAGTATTGGAAATAGATCTTAAACATATTCTTAAATTTGTAATCCTTCACTTGTAACAAATCAGATCATCGTGTGATCGTCAACCAGTGGATCTCTGAGTGAGGGAGTGAGTGGAGGCGGGGCTCATTTGCATATTCATAGAACCACACATACTAAATGAGGCAAGGGTGTCGAGTTACATTCAAGATATTTTAGGGCATGAAGACCGTTTTCTTCAAGGAAAAATATTTAAATATGTAATTTTGGTGAGTTTTAAAGGTCCCATGTTGTCAAAACTGAATGTCCTGGCTGTGTTCATGATAACAGAGGTCTAGGCTTTATTAAACTAACATATAAGTTTCATAACAGTGGATCCACAGACACACACACACACACACACACACACACACACACATGTTGGTACAACAGCATTATGAGGACTCTCCATAGGCGTAATGGTTTTTATACTGGACAAACTATATATTCTATCCCCCTATCCTGCCCCTGTCCCTAAACCTACGCCTTACAGGAGACATGCTGCATTTTAAATTTTTTAATAAAACATTGTTTTTTATGTTTTTTAAGCCATTTGATATATGAGGACTTTTGAAATGTCCTCATAAACCACCCATAAGTTGTAATACCAGTGTAATACACATCTCATTATACACATTTGTGTCCTCATAAATCACATAAACCAACACACACACACACACACACACACACACACACACACACACACACACACACACACACACACACACACACACACACAGCCTGAGTAAATTAGCTGTGTCTTTTCACGAGCCGGTGTGACTTCTGTATATTTGTGATGTCAGAACTACTCCGTCCCGCCTTCAGTCTCCGCCCCGACCAATGGTGCGTCACTCAGAACACAACAGGCCAATCAGAAGAGAGGCTCATGAATATTAAGTAGACCGGCCAAACTTGAGCTGTTCTTGGCAGAGCTCCTGAGAAAGAGCTGTAAACTTATATTGAGATGCTTTTTGGTACTTATACCGCAAATATATATTATTAAGGACATCAAAACCTAAAATAAAACTTTAGAAAGTTGTACAATATGGGACCTTTAAGGGATAAAATGATTGACTAAAGGGGGACTTTAAAACATTGGTTTTGTTCATCTCTCTTATTTTATGAGCTCTAACATTCACTCAGCGCTGCACAATCCTCATGCATCAGCTCCACAGATCTCATTATGCAGGAAAATCTGACATTCCCTCTGCTTAATCCTGCCATCTTTCAAGCGTAGTTCATTACCAGCACAGTCCCTCTCACTCGCCGGCCATCTTTGAGACGGCTGTTTCAGTCCTGCATCAAAACTGCAGATTCTCCAAAGCTGTTCAGCAAGATTACGATCCTACATAAATGTTCTTTCAAATCCACAAAACGTGACAAAAACTGCATGTCTCCGGCTAGAGCAGCAGCTGTGATGCGATGACTTTAGCAGTCAGCGATTGGCTCTTTTATTTAGGAGGCGGGGCTTATTCCACCATATTGCGCATTAATGCACTTTCTACGCCTGCTGCCCTCAAATATACTCCTCAGTTTAGTAATAATGATATATTAATATTTATTATAATATTTCAGCTTTTATTGTTATAAGTTTAAAAATGACAAAAAGTAGTAAATATAACAAAAGCACATTTATTATATTTTTATTATTTCTGTTTAGCTTTCATTTGTATTTAAAGATACAATATGTAACTTTTTTGGCCACAAGCGGGCGCAGTTTCCAACAATAACAAAGGCGTATGTTTATGACACAGTGACAAGCTGAATGATGGGACTTGCTGTCAAGCTGATGGATCTAATGTTTATGGATGAGTGGAAACACTCATGTTTTTTAACATTACAGTGGTGTGAAGCAGGTCGCGATTGCTAAAGAGACAGATATCACACGCCAGTCCGGCGGATATAAAGGAATAAGGACATTTAATTCTACAGAACTACACGCAAGTGCTGGATTACTCACACAGGTCAGTTTATTAGACGAATTAAACTTGTGAGGGAAAGCAGCGCTGTTTCACTTGGTCTAACGTTACACTATCACACTAAACGGTATTTAAATGTGTGTTGAAAGTTATAATGTTATTCTACGTGTTAGTTCGTTTTCTATACGAAACTAGCAGCTACTCCAAAGATTAGAAAAACGTACTGACCATATTCTAACATGTCATCATGTTGAGCTAACGTTAACATTGATTTGTTTTATGTACATTTGCTCACCTATCTAATAAAGCTGTCGTGACTCGTGAAGCTCTGTCGAGTCCAAGTTAGTCGTGGACGTGGAGCTCTCGGCATCTCAAAAACGCCACGCTGATATTGATCCTCATTTTAGTTCTCCTTGTTTGTCCCAAAGTCTGCTTGCCATGGTTTATGTTTGAACGAAACAAGAACTTTGTGCCGCTAAACGTCACGCATTACGCAGTTGTCCATGTCTGTCGCCATGGTAACATCATGGCTATGGAAGTTCGAGCGGAAACCGAGGATAGAGCGGATATTGCGTCATTGACAGGCTACATTTGTTGGCCGGGACGGCCACTTATTTAAAATTGGAATTTCTCTGAAATAAAAAATCTTTGGAGACTTTTGGGATATTGTAAGTACACAACTGCAGGAAATATATCACACTGTGCAAGTGATTTTTGAATATTTTATTACAAAATTCTTACATATTGGACCTTTAATCCACTTTTAGTATTAGTAATTTTAGATCTTCAACTTATTTTATTTCAGATAGTTACATTTCGGATTCGTTCAAGTTTTGTTTTGTTATCTAGTATTTTATTTCAACTTTATTTTAATTAACAGAAATGATTTTGGTAACAATGTACAGTTAACATTAGTTAATGCATTAGTTAACTTTAACAAAGAATAATAAATGCTGCACAATTATATTTCTCATTGTTAGTTCATGTTAGTACAAATAAATGTTTTTGTTGTTTGTTCATGTTAGTTTACTAACAGATGCAACATTTGATCTTATTAAACATGTATTAGTTGATGCAGAAATTAACATTAGGTGAAATTAATAAATTTAATGTTCATTATTGGTTCATATTAACTAATGAAACCTTATTGTAAAGTGTTGTATGATTTGAATAGTTTTAGTTGACAATAATGACACTCATAAATAGATGAATGTCTGTAGATCTTCACCCAACAGGAAGTTGCTCTGATTGGCTGGTTTCCAGCTCAGTGACATCATCACAACAACAATTTTCAGGTTATTCATATCTTTCTACACTGAGAGAGAAAAATACCCAGGCTGATTTCTGATGAAGAAACGGTGAAACTTCACATCTGCTGAGGAGAGAGAGAGAGAGAGAGAGAGAGAGAGAGAGAGAGAGAGAGAGAGAGAGAGAGAGAGAGAGAGAGAGAGAGGAGAGAGAGAGAGAGAGAGAGAGAGAGAGAGAGAGAGAGAGAGAGAGAGAGAGAGAGAGAGAGAGAGAGAGAGAGAGAGAGAGAGAGAGAGAGAGAGAGAGAGAGAGGAGAGAGAGAGAGAGAGAGAGAGAGAGAGAGTGTGTGTGATGGGTTCATCTGCAGCCTCCAGGTATAATGCTGCATGTTTGGTTCTGCTCAGAGGATTTGCTCCTGTTGTCCTGCTGTTATCTCCGAGTGTGTGTGTGTGTGTGTGTGGTGTGTGTGTGTGTGTAAACCACCTCAGTAACAAGCAGCTGGAAGTAATCAAATCCTGCCTCCATCAGGTCGAGGCATCGAGTCTGTAAACTATGGTCTTCTGTAAACAGGAACAGCGTGAGCTGGAAGAGTCAGAGTCTGTTTCTGCTCTGAATATAAATGGATGTGTCGTGTCTGTGGTTCTGGAAGTCGGTGGTCCTGAAAGCAGGTTTCTGGAAGTCAGTGGAAGTCAGTGGTCCTGGAAGTCAGTGTTTCTGGAAGTCAGTGGTCTGAAAGTCAGTGGTCCTGGAAGTCAGAGGAAGTCAGTGGTCTGGAAGTCAGTGGAAGTCAGTGGTCCTGGAAGTCAGTGAGTCAGTGGTCCTGGAAGTCAGTGGAAGTCAGTGGTCCTGAAGTCAGTGGAAGTCAGTGGTCTGGAAGTCAGTGGAAGTCAGTGGTCCTGGAAGTCAGTGGTCCTAAAAGTCAGTGGAAGTCAGTGGTCCTGGAAGTCAGTGGAAGTCAGTGTCCTGGAAGTCAGTGGAAGTCAGTGTTTCCTGGAAGTCAGTGGAAGTCAGTGGTCCTGGAAGTCAGTGGAAGTCAGTGGTCCTGGAAGTCAGTGGAAGTCAGTGGTCCTGGAAGTCAGTGGAAGTCAGTGATCCTGGAAGTCAGTGGAAGTCAGTGGTCCTGGAAATCAGTAGTCCTAAAAGTCAGTGGAAGTCAGTGGTCCTGGAAGTCAGTGGAAGTCAGTGTTCCTGGAAGTCAGTGGAAGTCAGTGGTCCTGGAAGTCAGTGGAAGTCAGTGGTCCTGGAAGTCAGTGGAAGTCAGTGGTCCTGGAAGTCAGTGGAAGTCAGTGGTCCTGGAAGTCAGTGGAAGTCAGTGATCCTGGAAGTCAGTGGAAGTCAGTGATCCTGGAAGTCAGTGGAAGTCAGTGGTCCTGGAAGTCAGTGGAAGTCAGTGGTCCTGGCATAAGTCAGTGGTCCTAAAAGTCAGTGGAAGTCAGTGGTCCTGGAAGTCAGTGGAAGTCAGTGGTCCTGGAAGTCAGTGGAAGTCAGTGGTCCTGGAAGTCAGTGGAAGTCAGTGGTCCTGGAAGTCAGTGGAAGTCAGTGGTCCTGGAAGTCAGTGGATCAGTGGAAGTCAGTGGTCATGAAAGTCAGTGTCCTGGAAGTCAGTGGTCCTGGAAGTCATGTCTGGAAGTCAGTGGTCCTGGAAGTCAGTGGTCGTCGCAAGTCAGTGGTCCTGGAAAGTCAGTGGTCCTGCAAGTCAGTGGTCCTGGAAGTCAGTGGTCTGGAAGTCAGTGGGAAGTCAGTGGTCCTGGAAGTAGTGGTCCTGGAAGTCAGTGGTCCTGGAAGTCAGTGGAAGTCAGTGGTCCTGAAAGTCAGTGGAAGTCAGTGGTCCTGGAAGTCAGTGGATCCTGAAAGTCAGTGTCAGTCCTGGAAGTCAGTGGCTGAAGTCAGTGGTCCTGGAAGTCATGTGGAGTCAGGATCAGGTCTGAAGTCAGTGGTCCTGGAAGTCAGTGGTCCTGGAAGTCAGGGTCTGAAGTCAGTGGTCCTGGAAGTCAGTGGCCCTGGAAGTCAGTGGTCCCTGGAAGTCAGTGGTTCCTGGAAGTCAGTGGAAGTCAGTGGTCCTGGAAGTCAGTGGTCCTGGAAAGTCAGTGGTCCTGGAAGTCAGTGGTCCTGGAAGTCAGTGGTCCTGGAAGTCAGTGGTCCTGGAAGTCAGTGGTCCTGGAAGTCAGTGGTCCTGGAAGTCAGTGGTCCTGGAAGTCAGTGGTCCTGGAAGTCAGTGGTCCTGGAAGTCAGTGGAGTCAGTGGTCCTAAAGTCAGTGTGGAAGTCAGTGGTCCTGGAAGTCAGTGGCCCCTGGAAGTCAAGTGGTCCTGGAAGTCAGTGGTCCTGGAAGTCAGTTGGAAGTCAGTGGTCCTGGAAGTCAGTGGTCCTGGAAGTCAGTGGTCCTGGAAGTCAGTGGTCCTGGAAGTCAGTGTGGTCCTGGAAGTCGATCCAGTGGTCCTGGAAGTCAGTTGGAAGTCAGTGGTCCTAAAAGTCAGTGGAGATAGTCAGTGGTCCTAGGAAGTCAGTGGAAGTCAGTGGTCCTGGAAGTCAGTGGTCCTGGAAGTCAGTGGTCCTGGAAGTCAGTTGTCCTGGAAGTCAGTGGTCCTGAAAGTCAGTGTTTCTGGAAGTCAGTGGTCCTGAAAGTCAGTGGTCAGTGGAAGTCAGTGTTTCTGGAAGTCAGTGTTTCTGGAAGTCAGTGGTCCTGGAAGTCAGTGTTTCTGGAAGTCAGTGTTTCTGGAAGTCAGTGTTTCTGGAAGTCAGTGTTTCTGGAAGTCAGTGGTCCTGGAAGTCAGTGGTCCTGGAAGTCAGTGTTTCTGGAAGTCAGTGTTTCTGGAAGTCAGTGTTTCTGGAAGTCAGTGTTTTCTGGAAGTCAGTGTTTCTGGAAGTCAGTGTTTCTGGAAGTCAGTGTTTCTGGAAGTCAGTGTTTCTGGAAGTCAGTGTTTCTGGAAGTCAGTGTTTCTGGAAGTCAGTGTTTCTGGAAGTCAGTGGTCGTGGAAGTCAGTGGTCGTGGAAGTCGGAAGTCAGTGATTCTGGAAGTCAGTGATTCTGGAAGTCAGCGTTTCTGGAAGTCAGCGTTTCTGGAAGTCAGCGTTTCTGGAAGTCAGCGTTTCTGGAAGTCAGCGTTTCTGGAAGTCAGCGTTTCTGGAAGTCAGCGTTTCTGGAAGTCAGCGTTTCTGGAAGTCAGCGTTTCTGGAAGTCAGCGTTTCTGGAAGTCAGCGTTTCTGGAAGTCAGCGTTTCTGGAAGTCAGCGTTTCTGGAAGTCAGCGTTTCTGGAAGTCAGCGGTCCTGGAAGTCAGCGGTCCTGGAAGTCAGCGGTTCAGGAAGTCAGCGGTTCAGGAAGTCAGCGGTTCAGGAAGTCAGCGGTTCAGGAAGTCAGCGGTTCAGGAAGTCAGCGGTTCAGGAAGTCAGCGTTTCTGGAAGTCAGTGGTCCTGGAAGTCAGTGGTCCTGGAAGTCAGTGGTCCTGGAAGTCAGTGGTCCTGGAAGTCAGTGGTCCTGGAAGTCAGTGGTCAAGTCACCTTTATTTATATAGCGCTTTTTACAATAAAAATTGTTTCAAAGCAGCTTTACAGAGATAACAGGAAAACAATGTTGTAATAGTATTGTTCAATTGAAAATTAAATGTCCCCAACTAAGCAAGCCAAAAGGCAAAGGCAACAGTGGCAAGGAACCAAAACTCCATCAGGTGACAGAATGGAGAAAAAAACCTTGGGAGAACCCAGGCTCAGTCGGGGGGCCAGTCCTCCTTTGGCCAACGAATGAACAGTGTATGATTATGAGTTAGGCAGCATAATGTCAGGAGTCAGATGGGATCAGAACTTTCACGATATTATCCAGTTCATCTGGTTGGGTAGGGTCATCCGGCCGGTGAGGAGATGAGTGGTGAGGTGTCCATGGGCCTTCACAGCCCTGATAATGCGTGTCGTCGTGTCCATGTGATGGTCCTTCATCAGATCTGGATATGCCCTGGATCCGGCGGTCTGCGGTAAACCTCGGGATAAACAGAGAGACTAATATTAGCGTAGACGCCATCCTTCTTATGATGTACAAAGTACATCAGGAATTATGGGAAGTTTTCCCGGTTCCGGCTGATCTAATCTATGCAGCCTAACATTGAATTATAGAAATCTATAATGTATTATGTGTATGCTAAGCCAAAGAGATGTGTTTTTAGTCTAGTTTTAAACTGACAGACTGTGTCTGCTTCCCGGACAATGGTAGGAAGATTGTTCCAAAGTTTTGGTGCTAAATAGGAAAAGGATCTACCGCCAGCAGTCGATTTAGATATTCTAGGTATTATCAACTGGCCAGAATTTTGAGATCGCAATAGACGTGAAGGACTATAATGCGTTAAGAGCTCGCTCAAGTACTGGGGAGCTAAACCATTTAGTGCTTTGTAAGTAATCAGCAATATTTTAAAATTTATACGATGTTTAATAGGCAGCCAATGCAGTGTTGACAGAACCGGGCTAATATGGTCATACTTCCTGGTTCTGGTAAGAACTCTAGCTGCTGCGTTTTGAACTAGCTGTAGTTTGTTTAATAAGCGTGCAGGGCAACCACCCAGTAGAGCATTACAATAATCTAGCCTTGAGGTCATGAAAGCATGAACTAATTGTTCCGCATTTGTCAGTGAGAGCATATGACGTAATTTAGATATATTTTTAAGATGGAAAATGCGGTTTTACAGATACTAGACACGTGACTTTCAAATGAAAGATTGGTATCAAAGAGCACACCCAGGTTCCTAACTGACGTCGAAGACTTAACAGAGCAGCCATCAAGTGTTAGACAGTATTCTAGGTTATTAGGTGAGGATGTTTTTTGTCCAATGATTAGAATCTCTGTTTTTTCAGAATTTAGTAATAGGAAATTACTGGTCATCCAATTTTTTATATCAGCTATGCATTCCGTTAATTTTGTGAATTGGTAAGTTTCGTTAGGTTTTGAAGAAATATACAGCTGAGTATCATCAGCATAACAGTGAAAGCTAATTCCATATTTCCTAATTATATCTCCTAATGGTAGCATGTACAGAGTGAACAGCAGCGGTCCTAGTACTGAGCCTTGTGGTACGCCATACTGAACTTGTGATCGATAAGACATCTCTTCACTTACTGCTACAAACTGAAAACGGTCAGATAAGTATGATTTAAACCATGCTAGTGCAATTCCGCTAATGCCAACATAGTTTTCTAGTCTATTTAAAAGAATGGTGTGGTCGATAGTATCAAATGCAGCACTAAGATCAAGTAACACTAATAGAGAGATACAACCACGATCGGATGATAGGAGCAAATCATTTGTGACTTTAATGAGAGCAGTCTCAGTACTATGGTACGGTCTAAATCCGGACTGAAAATCCTCGCAGATATTATTTCTTTCTAAAAAAGAACACAGTTGTGAGGATACTGCTTTTTCTAGTATCTTTGACAGAAAAGGCAGATTCGAGATTGGCCTGTAATTGACTAATTCTGTAGGATCAAGTTGCGGTTTTTTAACAAGCGGTTTAATCATAGCCAACTTAAAGGTTTTTGGTACGTATCCTAATGACAAAGATGAATTAATGATATCTAGAAGAGGATCTATGACCTCTGGAAGCATCTCTTTCAGTAGCTTAGTCGGTATAGGGTCTAGCATACAAGTTGTCGATTTAGATGAATTAACAATTTTGCAAAATTCTTCCTCTCCTATAGCAACAAATGAATCAAAATGTTCCTCACGGAGACTACAATATACTCCCTGATGCGATACTGTAGTAGACGGTTGCATAGTTATAATTTTGTCCCTGATATTATCAATCTTATAAGTGAAGAAATTCATAAAGTCATTACTGCTGTGTTTCTTGGAAACATATGAGCTTGAAGCTTTCTTTTTCGTTAGTTTAGTCACTTGTTCAAATAAATACCTAGGATTATGTTTATTTTCTTCTAATAGGGTTGAAAAATAATTAGTTCTAGCATCTTTTAAGGCCTCTCTGTAAGCAATCGAGCTCTCCTTCCATGAAATCCGAAATACCTCTAATTTTGTTTTCTTCCAGTTGCGCTCCATTTTTCTGGCTGCTCTCTTAAGGGCCCGGGTGTGCTCATTGTACCACGGCGTTGGACTATTTTCTTTAATCTTCTTTAAGCGCAGCGGAGCAACTGTGTCTAAAGTGCTGGAAAAGAGAGAGTTAAAAGTTTCTGTTGCAATATCAAGTTCTTCTAAGCTATCTGGGATGCTGAGATTATGAAACTGATTTGGAAGATTATTGATAAAACAATCTTTAGTGGCAGAAGTGATAGGTCTAACATATTTATAACACGGAGTCGGCTTCGCAGCCTTGGCTAAATGTAATTTACACGAGACTAGATAATGATCGGAGATATCGTCGCTCTGCTCCAGAATTTCAACGGCATCAACATCTATTCCATGTGATAATATTAGATCTAGAGTATGATTACGACAATGAGTAGGTCCTGACACGTGTTGTCTCACTCCAATAGAGTTTATAATGTCTTTAAATGCCAATCCCAATGCATCTTTTTCATTATCTACATGTATATTAAAATCACCAACAATTAGGACTTTATCTGCAGCCAATACTAATTCTGATAGAAAGTCAGCAAATTCTTTGATAAAATCTTTATGGTGCCCTGGTGGCCTGTATACAGTAGCCAGCAGAATTCTCAAACGTGATTTATTGTTTACACTATATATATTTACATTAAGCACCAACACTTCAAAAGAAGTATATTTAAAACTAGATTTCTTAGTGGTTTTGAGAATATTACTATAAATTACAGCAACACCTCCTCCTTTGCCTTTCGGACGAGGCTCATGTTTATAACAGTAATCTTGCGGGGTGGACTCATTTAAAGTAATGTAATCGTTTGGTTTTAGCCAGGTTTCTGTCAAACACAGCACATCTAGGTTATAGTCTTTAATCTTATCATTAACTATGAGTGTTTTGAATTAAGGGATCGAATATTCAGCAACCCAAGCTTTATCGTTTGCTCATCTGTATTATATCTGTTTTTTATTTGTTGAACATCAATTAGATTTTTAACCTTAGAAAGGTTTGGCAGTTTTTTGGATTTCCAAATTCGGGGAACAGACACAGTCTCTATATGATGATATCTAGGTAAAAGAGTCTCTATGTGATGGGATTTATCTGACCTTGGTGACGCGAGGCCGCTAGCAGACGGTCGGTTTAGCCAGTTTGTCTGCTTCCTGACCTGAGCCCCAGATTGTCATGTTTTATCTCTAAGACTATGAGCCAAATTACTAGAGAGAAGAGCAGCACCATCCCAGGTGGGATGAATACCATCTCTTTTCAACAGGTCAGGCTTGCCCCAAAAACTTTTCCAATTGTCTATGAATTCTATATTATGTTGCGGACACCAATTAGACAACCAGCCATTGAGTGAACACAATCTACTAACTATCTCATCACTCCTTCGAACAGGAAGGGGGCCAGAGCAGATTACAGTGCCTGACATCGTACTTGCGAGTTCAAACACCTCTTTAATATTAATTTTGGTGATCTCCGACTGGCGAAGTCGAACATCATTAGTGCCGACGTGAATAACAATCTTAGAGAATTTACGATTAGCATTAGCCAGCACTTTTAAATTTGCTTTGTCAGGCGCTCTGGCTCCCGGCAAACATGTGACTATGGTGGCTGGTGTCTCTATTTTCACGTTCCGTGTAATAGAATCGCCAATTACCAGGGCACAATCAACAGCATTCTCAGTGGGTGTTTCACTGAGAGGGGCAAATCGATTTGTTATGGTAACCGGAACAGAAGAGTGGTTTTTTGATCCGCGACTAGAGCGATTTCTCACCGTCACCCATCTGCCTGGCTGCACAGGCAATAACTCAGCCGGAACCGAATCATGTAAATGGTTCACTATGCTAGGCGCATCCAAAGTAGTATCTAAAGCTCGAGCACACTTACTATCCTCAATTAAAATTTGGATGCGTGTCTCTAATTCTGAAATCTTCTCCGTCAGCCTGACTGTCTCCTTGCATTTATCACATATAAACCCTATGCCGACGGGGAAGGCTATGGTAAACATATGGCATGAGGTGCAAGTGACAATAACAGGACAAGACATTACTCACCGTGTTTGTTGACTGATTCTTACTCACCTGGGCTTTTAATGAACTCAGATGCGCGGGCGCGCACGAGAAAAATAAATAAATAACTGAGCGCACGGGTGGCGCCTTAACAGGCTAGCGAGATACTAGCGTGTTGTGCTAACAATAACGGAAGCTAGCGATGTTAGGTAAACTGTAATTAGTAGTATAAACAACTAGAAATGATAGTAAATGATGGTTCAAAACAGAAAGAAATGCGAGGCTTAGACGGAGCTAACAGCCTCGGAGCAAACACACTCACACACAGCAGCAGGCAGCGAGGAAGACAGGAGCAATCGATGACCACAGGAGTGGTCCTGGAAGTCAGTGGAAGTCAGTGGTCCTGAAAGTCAGTGGTCAGTGGAAGTCAGTGGTCCTGGAAGTCAGTGGTCCTGAAAGTCAGCGATTCTGGAAGTCAGTGTTTCTGGAAGTAGTATAATAGTTTTTCTGGAAGTCAGCGTTTCTGGAAGTAGTATAATAGTTTTTCTGGAAGTCAGCGTTTCTGGAAGTCAGCGTTTCTGAAAGTCAACGTTTCTGGAAGTCAGCGTTTCTGGAAGTCAGCGGTCCTGGAATCAGTGGTCCTGGAAGTCAGCGGTCGTGGAAGTCAGCGTTTCTGGAAGTCAGCGTTTCTGGAAGTCAGCGTTTCTGGAAGTCAGCGTTTCTGGAAGTCAGCGTTTCTGGAAGTCAGCGTTTCTGGAAGTCAGCGTTTCTGGAAGTCAGTGGTCCTGGAAGTCAGTGGTCCTGGAAGTCAGTGGAAGTCAGTGGTCCTGGAAGTCAGTGGTCCTGGAAGTCAGTGGAAGTCAGTGGTCCTGGAAGTCAGTGGAAGTCAGTGGTCCTGGAAGTCAGTGGTCCTGGAAGTCAGTGGTCCTGAAAGTCAGTGGTCCTGGAAGTCAGTGGAAGTCAGTGGTCCTGAAAGTCAGTGGTCCTGAAAGTCAGTGGTCAGTGGAAGTCAGTGATTCTGGAAGTCAGTGGTCCTGGAAGTCAGTGGTCCTGGAAGTCAGTGGTCCTGGAAGTCAGTGTTTCTGGAAGTCAGTGGTCGTGGAAGTCAGCGGTTCTGGAAGTCAGTGTTTCTGGAAGTCAGTGTTTCTGGAAGTCAGTGTTTCTGGAAGTCAGTGTTCCTGGAAGTCAGTGGTTCTGGAAGTCAGTGTTTTTGGAAGTCAGTGTTTCTGGAAGTCAGTGGTCCTGGAAGTCAGTGGTCGTGGAAGTCAGCGGTTCTGGAAGTCAGTGTTTCTGGAAGTCAGCATTTCTGGAAGTCAGCGTTTCTGGAAGTCAGCGTTTCTGGAAGTCAGCGTTTCTGGAAGTCAGCGTTTCTGGAAGTCAGTGGTCCTGGAAGTCAGTGGTCCTGGAAGTCAGTGGTCCTGGAAGTCAGTGGTCCTGGAAGTCAGCGGTCCTGGAAGTCAGCGGTCCTGGAAGTCAGCGGTCGTGGAAGTCAGCGGTTCAGGAAGTCAGCGTTTCTGGAAGTCAGCGTTTCTGGAAGTCAGCGTTTCTGGAAGTCAGCGGTTCAGGAAGTCAGCGTTTCTGGAAGTCAGCGTTTCTGGAAGTCAGCGTTTCTGGAAGTCATCGTTTCTGGAAGTCATCGTTTCTGGAAGTCAGTGTTTCTGGAAGTCAGCATTTCTGGAAGTCAGCGGCTCTGGAAGTCAGCGGCTCTGGAAGTCAGCGGTTCAGGAAGTCAGCGGTTCAGGAAGTCAGCGGTTCAGGAAGTCAGCGGTTCAGGAAGTCAGCGGTCCTGGAAGTCAGCGGTCCTGGAAATCAGCGGTCCTGGAAGTCAGCGGTCCTGGAAGTCAGCGGTCCTGGAAGTCAGTGGTCCTGGAAGTCATTGGTCCTGGAAGTCAGTGGTCCAGGAAGTCAGCGGTTCTGGAAGTCAGCGGTTCAGGAAGTCAGCGGTTCAGGAAGTCAGCGGCTCTGGAAGTCAGCGGTTCAGGAAGTCAGCGGTTCAGGAAAGCAGCGGTTCAGGAAGTCAGCGGTTCTGGATGTCAGCGGTCCTGGAAGTCAGTGTTTCTGGAAGTCAGTGGTCCTGGAAGTCAGTGTTCAGTGGTCCTGGAAGTCAGTGGTCATGGAAGTCAGTGGTCCTGGAAGTCAGTGGTCCTGCAAGTCAGCGGTCCTGCAAGTCAGCGGTCCTGCAAGTCAGCGGTCCTGGAAGTCAGCGGTCCTGGAAGTCAGCGGTCCTGGAAGTCAGCGGTTCAGGAAGTCAGCGGTTCTGGATGTCAGCGGTCCTGGAAGTCAGTGTTTCTGGACGTCAGTGGTCCTGGAAGTCAGTGTTCAGTGGTCCTGGAAGTCAGTGGTCCTGCAAGTCAGTGGTCCTGGAAGTCAGTGGTCCTGGAAGTCAGTGGTCCTGCAAGTCAGCGGTCCTGCAAGTCAGCGGTCCTGGAAGTCAGCGGTCCTGGAAGTCAGCGGTCCTGGAAGTCAGCGGTCCTGGAAGTCAGCGGTTCTGGAAGTCAGCAGTCCTGGAAATCAGCGGTCCTGGAAGTCAGCGGTCCTGGAAGTCAGCGGTCCTGGAAGTCAGCGGTCCTGGAAGTCAGTGGTCCTGGAAGTCAGTGGTCCTGGAAGTCAGTGGTCCTGGAAGTCAGTGGTCCTGGAAGTCAGTGGTCCTGGAAGTCAGCGGTTCTGGAAGTCAGCGGTTCTGGAAGATACATTTTAAAATAAATTATTATTAGCCACATGCACACTTTTATAGTGGTGTGATTCCTGTTCTTAATAAACCCCTGCATAAAGATCCTCATCTTCTCCTGCATTCCCACGTTACAGAACCAAAGGAAACACAAGGGTAACGACACACCCGGGAACAATCAGGAAAGTAATCAACATTTAAAAAATTACAAAAGGACTACAAAGATGGCCGACAGAACAGGTAACAGGAAGTAAAGCCCAGGGACAAACACAGAGAAAACTTTTTAAAAGAAACATATTAATTTATCAATTGATATACACGTTTCTAGTTTAAGATCTTTTTGCAAATTATTATCTGAGGATTTTCTGTGCAAAATCTGCAGAAGAGATTCAAACAACACAGAACTATGAAGTCATTGGCTGAAACTATTTTTAAAGTACTAACTTTGTGAACGACAGTTGTTCCAGTTCAGCAGAAATCTGCGGTGCGTATGAATTACTTATGAATAAGGTAACATTGATGCGGCTCGGCAGAGATTAATCTTTCACAGCTCCTGCTGCGGTTTACTCTTATGATATGAAGTGTCAAAACACAGAAAGATGAGAGATGAGAGAAAAATACATCAGAGAAACTGCAGCGTCCTTCTTTCCAGTAAATATAAATGACTGAATAAATGATTTAATGGCAACATATAAATCACATTATGTCATGGTTTAACAGATTATCAAGATTAACTTTAACTGGACCAACATAAAAAAATTGCAGATGATTTAGATTTGAGAGAATGCATCATTGTCCCAGTCTTCAGTGTCACATGATCCTTCAGAAATCAGTATAATATGATGATTTGATGCTCAAGAAACATTTATGACTATTATCAGTGTGAAAAAACAGCTTAATATTTTTGCGGAAACCTCCAGGATTCTCTGATGGATAGAAAGTTCAAAAGAACAGCATTTATTTGAAATATAAACATGGATCTTACGGATCAATTTAACGTATCCTTAAAGAATAAAATTATAATAAATACAACAATCTGACTGAACACAGACTTTTGAATCATAATAAGGTGTTTGATATGACATCATTAAAATCCATGAATCCTGTTCGACATTGAACGTTTTGTCTTGCTACTGATTTATTTATGTTTTTAATGTTTTTTTTTAAAATATATTTCTTGTGTGTTTGTTGCTGGTGTGATTGTGATAGTTGTACTTCACTGGTGTAATGGTGATAATCATGCGCTCTAGCCTCTGGTTCTCTCATCAACGGCTCATTAGTTATGCTAATGAAGTCACTCTAATGCGGCTCGTTTATTTCCTCAGTGTGTTTTACTGGAGAACACAGAGAACTAGCTGTCTGAATGCTGTTCCCGTGAGACAGAGCTTTCTCCGGTCACACAATATAAGGTTGAATATATGGTGTGACTCTAAATGAGCTGGGCTTTTAGCACTGGGTCGAACAGGCTTTATTTGGGTCAGCGCTTTGATTAGCGCGTCTCAGTCATTAGCGGACGCTGTTGAGCTGAAGCTCTTGGTAAAACTCCTCGCCCGTCACGGGACACAATACACACTCAACAAACCTTCATTACTTATCCCAGACAGAGCCATAGTGTACCAGACGTGGGCCGGATCTGGGCTTTCAGGCTCTATCACACACTCAACGCAATGCAGCGCCAGGCACCATGCAAGTGTGTTCTGCTAAGTACGCAGTTTTCATTTTCTCGTCCTGCGTCACGTTGTTTAAATAGCAAATGCATCCGTGTCCATGAGCGGCTGGTCTGAGAACAGGAGTGTGTCCATGAGCGGCTGGTCTGAGAACAGGAGTGTGTCCATGAGCGGCTGGTCTGAGAACAGGAGTGTGTCCATGAGCGGCTGGTCTGAGAACAGGAGTGTGACAATTGCTCAATATCATTTAAAGAGACATACACCAAAACGGGTCGCTGTGAACATAGCTGTTTTTGAGGAGGTAAAAAGAGTTTTGTTTTACACAACCATTAGGGAATTTAACCAAAGTAATACACAACTCTACACTGAACTCCTCATGAGAATAAATGGGAATCACGACCCTTATAAGCACATTAGTAATATGAGATAAGATCCACAACACGCTACACTCTTAAGATGATGAGTAACTACACCATCACCTCATTAACGAGAAAACCAATACAGAACAAACACACCACACCATTACAGAACATAAAACAAAAACACACCATCACACATTAAAGAATAGAATAAAACACATCACACCTTAGAGATAGACATAAAACACACCATTCATACTTCAGATTAGATAAACCTATCATATAGAATAGCATAAACATCATCACTCTTAGGATAGAGATTAAAACCACTATAAGGATAGAGATCTAAAACACTTCCTCATTAGAATAGAGTCCAATCAACACTCATACCATTAGAATTAGATATGAACATTGTCCATCACTCCATGGTATATAAAGAAACACCCTATCATCATAAGGATAGAGAAAACAGACACCCTTTTTTTCACTTCATTTTAAAAGTATATAATAAAACACATAACCATTAGGAATAGATAAAACCCATATCATAGGAATAAATATAAACATCATATCTCTTCATAAGAGAATAGAGATAAAACACACTATCACTTTAAGAGATAGTGATAAACCATCCTCGTTCCTCATTAAGAGAATAGGATAAACACACCCATCACGATTAAGAGAATAGAGATAAACACACTTCATCATAATGGAATTAGAGATAAAACACACTTCATCCTCATTAGAGAATAGAGATAACCACATCACTCATTTAGAAATAGAATAAACACACTCATCTCATTAAGAGATAAATAAAACTCACTCATACACTCATTAAGAGAATAGGAGATAACCTATGTTATTACAGATAGACAAAACACACCCATCACTCATTAAGAGAATAGAAATAAAACACACCATCACTCATTAAGAGAATAGAGATAAAACACACCCATCACTCATTAAGAGAATAGAGATAAAAACACACTCATCACTCATTAAGAGAATAGAAATAAAACACACTCAACACTCATTAAGAGAATAGAGATAAAACACACTCATCACTCATTAAGAGAATAGAATAAAACACACCATCACTCATTAAGAGAATAGAGATAAAACACACCATCACTCATTAAGAGAATAGAGATAAAAACACACTCATCACTCATTAAGAGAATAGAGATAGATAAAACACACCCATCACTCATTAAGAGAATAGAGATAAAACACACTCATCACTCATTAATAGAATAGAAATAAAACACACCCATCACTCATTAATAGAATAGAATAAAACACACCATCACTCATTAAGAGAATAGAGATAAAACACACCCATCACTCATTAAGAGAATAGAGATAAAACACACCATCACTCATTAAGAGAATAGAGATAAAATACACTCATCACTCATTAATAGAATAGAAATAAAACACACCCTTCACTCATTAAGAGAATAGAGATAAAACACACTCATCACTCATTAAGAGAATAGAGATAAAACACACCCATCACTCATTAAGAGAATAGAGATAAAACACACTCATCACTCATTAAGAGAATAGAGAATAAAACACACTCATCACTCATTAAGAGAATAGAGATAAAACACACCATACACTCATTAAGAGAATAGAGATAAAACACACTCATCACTCATTAAGAGAATAGAGATAAAACACACCTCATCACTCATTAAGAGAGAAATAAATATGAATAAAAACACACTCATCACTCATTAAGAGAATAGAGATAAAACACACCATCACTCATTAAGAGAATAGAGATAAAACACACTCATCACTCATTAGAGAATAGAGATAAAACACACCCATCACTCATTAAGAGAATAGAGATAAAACACACCCATCACTCATTAAGAGAATAGAGATAAAAACACCCATCACTCATTAAGAGAATAGAGATAAAACACACCATCACTCATTAAGAGAATAGAGATAAAAACACAACACATCACTCATTAAGAGAATAGAGATAAAAACACTCATCACTCATTAAGAGAATAGAGATAAAACACACCCATCACTCATTAAGAGAATAGAGATAAAACACACCATCACTCATTAAGAGAATAGAGATAAAACACACTCATCACTCATTAAGAGAATAGAGATAAAACACACCCATCACTCATTAAGAGAATAGAGATAAAACACACCCATCACTCATTAAGAGAATAGAGATAAAAACACACTCATCACTCATTAAGAGAATAGAGAATAAGAACACACCATCACTCATTAAGAGAATAGAGATAAAACACACTCATCACTCATTAAGAGAATAGAGATAAAACACACCATCACTCATTAAGAGAATAGAGATAAAACACACTCATCACTCATTAAGAGAATAGAGATAAAACACACTCATCACTCATTAAGAGATGAGATAAAAACACATCTCATTAAGAGATAGAGATAAAACACACTCATCACTCATTAAGAGAATAGAGATAAAACACACCATCACTCATTAAGAGATAAATAGAAATAAAACAACATAACACTCATTAAGAGAATAGAGATAAAACACACTCATCACTCATTAAGAGAATAGAGATAAAACACACCTCATCACTCATTAAGAGAATAGAGATAAAACACACCCATCACTCATTAAGAGAATAGAGATAAAACACACCATCACTCATAAGAGAATAGAAAAAAACACACTCATCACTCATTAAGAGAATAGAGATAAAACACACTCATCACTCATATAAGAGAATAGAGATAAAAAAAACACACTCATCACTCATTAAGAGAATAGAGATAAAACACCACCATCACTCATTAAGAGAATAGAGATAAAACACACTCATCACTCATTAAGAGAATAGAGATAAAACACACTCATCACTCATTAAGAGAATAGAGATAAAACACACCCATCACTCATTAAGAGAATAGAGATAAAACACACTCATCACTCATTAAGAGAATAGAGATAAAACACACTCATCACTCATTAAGAGAATAGAGATAAAACACACTCCATCACTCATTAAGAGAATAGAGATAAAACACACCATCACTCATTAAGAGAATAGAGATAAAACACACTCATCACTCATTAAGAGAATAGAGATAAAACACACTCATCACTCATTAAGAGAATAGAGATAAAACACACCCATCACTCATTAAGAGAATAGAGATAAAACACACCCATCACTCATTAAGAGAATAGAGATAAAACACACTCATCACTCATTAGAGAATAGAGATAAAAACACACCCATCACTCATAAATATAAAACAGAATAGAGATAAAACACACTCATCACTCATTAAGAGAATAGAGATAAAACACACCATCACTCATTAAGAGAATAGAGATAAAACACACCCATCACTCATTAAGAGAATAGAGATAAAACACACCATCACTCATTAAGAGAATAGAGATAAAACACACTCATCACTCATTAAGAGAATAGAGATAAAACACACCATCACTCATTAAGAGAATAGAGATAAAACACACCCATCACTCATTAAAGAATAGAGATAAAACACACTCATCACTCATTAAGAGAATAGAGATAAAACACACTCATCACTCATTAAGAGAATAGAGATAAAACACACTCTCACTCATTAAGAGAATAGAGAAAAAACACACCATCACTCATTAAGAGAATAGAGATAAAACACCATATATTAAGAATAGAGATAAAACACATCCACTCATTAAGAGAATAGAGATAAAACACACATCCCATTAAGAGAATAAAAAACACACCATCACTCATTAAGAGAATAGAGATAAAACACACTCATCACTCATTAAGAAATAGAGATAAAACACACCTCATCACTCATTAAGAGAATAGAGATAAAACACACCCATCACTCATTAAGAGAATAGAGATAAAACACACCACTCATTAAGAGAATAAATAAACACACCCATCACTCATTAAGAGAATAGAGATAAAACACACTCGTCACTCATTAAGAGAATAGAGATAAAAACACACTCTCACTCATTAAGAGAATAGAAATAAAACACACTCATCACTCATTAAGAGAATAGAGATAAAACACACATCGACTCATTAAGAGAATAGAGATAAAACACAACTCATCACTCATTAAGAGAATAGAGATAAAACACACTCATCACTCATTAAGAGAATAGAGATAAAACACACCCATCACTCATTAAGAGAATAGAGAATAAAACACACCATCACTCATTAAGAGAAAGTAAACACTTAGAGATAAAACAACACTCATCACTCATTAAGAGAATAGAGATAAAACACACTCATCACTCATTAAGAGAATAGAGATAAAACACACCATCACTCATTAAGAGAATAGAGATAAAACACACTCATCACTCATTAAGAGAATAGAGATAAAACACACCATCACTCATTAAGAGGAATAGAGATAAAAACACACTCATCACTCATTAAGAGAATAGAGATAAAACACACTCATCACTCATTAAGAGAATAGAGATAAAACACACTCATCACTCATTAAGAGAATAGAGATAAAACATACCCATCACTCATTAAGAGAATAGAGATAAAACATACCCATCACTCATTAAGAGAATAGAGATAAAACACACCCATTACTCATTAAGAGAATAGAGATAAAACACACTCATCACTCATTAAGAGAATAGAGATAAAACACACTCATCACTCATTAAGAGAATAGAGATAAAACACACTCGTCACTCATTAAGAGAATAGAGATAAAACACACCCATCACTCATTAAGAGAATAGAGATAAAACAGAATAGAGATAAAACACACCCATCACTCATTAAGAGAATAGAGATAAAACAGAATAGAGATAAAACACACACCATCACTCATTAAGAGAATAGAGATAAAACACACTCATCACTCATTAAGAGAATAGAGATAAAAACACACTCATCACTCATTAAGAGAATAGAGATAAAACACACCCATCACTCATTAAGAGAATAGAGATAAAACAGAATAGAGATAAAACACACCCATCACTCATTAAGAGAATAGAGATAAAACACACTCGTCACTCATTAAGAGAATAGAGATAAAACACACTCGTCACTCATTAAGAGAATAGAAATAAAACACACCCATCACTCATTAAGAGAATAGAGATAAAACACACCCCATCACTCATTAAGAGAATAGAGATAAAACACACTCGTCACTCATTAAGAGAATAGAGATAAAACACACTCGTCACTCATTAAGAGAATAGAGATAAAACACACTCCTCACTCATTAAGAGAATAGAAATAAAACACACCCATCACTCATTAAGAGAATAGAGATAAAACACACTCGTCACTCATTAAGAGAATAGAGATAAAACACACTCATCACTCATTAAGAGAATAGAGATAAAACACACCCATCACCCATTAAGAGAATAGAGATAAAACACACTCATCACTCATTAAGAGAATAGAGATAAAACACACCCATCACTCATTAAGAGAATAGAGATAAAACACACTCATCACTCATTAAGAGAATAGAGATAAAACACACTCATCACTCATTAAGAGAATAGAGATAAAACACACTCATCACTCATTAAGAGAATAGAGATAAAACACACCCATCACTCATTAAGAGAATAGAGATAAAACACACCCATCACTCATTAAGAGAATAGAGATAAAACACACTCGTCACTCATTAAGAGAATAGAGATAAAACACACTCCTCACTCATTAAGAGAATAGAAATAAAACACACCCATCACTCATTAAGAGAATAGAGATAAAACACACTCGTCACTCATTAAGAGAATAGAGATAAAACACACTCCTCACTCATTAAGAGAATAGAAATAAAACACACCCATCACTCATTAAGAGAATAGAGATAAAACACACTCGTCACTCATTAAGAGAATAGAGATAAAACACACTCATCACTCATTAAGAGAATAGAGATAAAACACACTCATCACTCATTAAGAGAATAGAGATAAAACACACTCATCACTCATTAAGAGAATAGAGATAAAACACACTCATCACTCATTAAGAGAATAGAGATAAAACACACCCATCACTCATTAAGAGAATAGAGATAAAACACACTCGTCACTCTTTAAGAGAATAGAGACGGCTCTTAGATCATGCGCCGGGAGCGCCGACATGCGCTTAGATTGTTAGATCGGGCTCTCTGTCTCTCACTTCACTTGCACAGATTCAGCTTTCTCTGAAACGACTCCCTGTTCACCAGAAGGTGTGTGTTGTGCTCTTTAGAAAAGCTCAGACACTTGTAATAAATGCAGATAGTTTCAGCCGGACAACAGAATACATAGGCTGATCAAAGTTCATGTCACTGATCAATTGGTCTGAATTTGTGTTGGGTAAAACATGAGAACTGATTAAATATGTTCAGGAGGAGACTGAAAATGAAAGTAAACTACAGTAAAGTATACAGTGACGACTGGCGTCAGCAGCAGTGCTCGTGTAAATCCTCATGAGAACAGATTTAAGAGTTAATCCACTGTTTTTACTAGAGTAATCCAGCGACATTCTCTACAATCTCAGTGTGTTAAAGATTCATATTCCTCTATTTCTACAGGCCGTACCAGTGTTGGGTTTGTTCCTACTCACACATGCAGTTTGGACATGGGTTAATTGAGAGAATCTGAATAATTAATGCTTCTTGGCCAATTTCATATTTCAGGTAGTATCTGCATGCAACGGCAGCACGAATAAATAATGCTCTGGTACGCCGGGAAGACAACAGAAAACAGAACATCATTCAGATTAGCATTCAGTTAACATGAAGGAATAAACGAGCAGTGGCAAGGGGGAAATAGCGTTAGCCGGTCAGTCTTGATTGTTAATTGGTTGTTGGTCTCATCAACTAGCTAGTTAAATTTGCTAGCCTAGGACTGGTGGATATGACGATAGAAATATGTTTGTATTGATTTGTGTGTGTGTTTCTTTAAATGCAAATGAGCTTTAGTTCTGCCTCTGTTCAGAAGAGGGCGGAGTCTTTACACGAGCTTCAGAAACTCCAGCAATAACAACACAGGCCAATCTCCCTCATCCAGAATCCCAGAATAACCCAGTAGCGAGTGCAGCCTTACGGAGAGACTCAGCAAGAGTTTCTGAATGTTAGTGGAGACATTTATGTAGTTGTTGTGGAGTTACACTGATCATCTCATCATCATGTTGAGCTTCTACACAAGTGTCCACAGTTCCTGAGGTGTTTATAAGACAGCGCTGACATGTTCTGGCCAATAGTGTTCAGTGCTCATCTGTGCTCAACCACACAACAGTTTCAGGCTTTGCTGGATCTTCTGTTGGGTTACAACTGGTCTCTGTTGGGTTAGAACTGCTCTCTGTTGGGTTAGAACTGCTCACTGTTGGGTTAGAACTGCTCTCTGTTGGGTTAGAACTGGTCTCTGTTGGGTTAGAACTGCTGACTGTTGGGTTAGAACTGCTCACTGTTGGGTTAGAACTGGTCACTGTTGGGTTAGAACTGCTGACTGTTGGGTTAGAACTGCTCACTGTTGGGTTAGAACTGGTCACTGTTGGGTTAGAACTGGTCTCTGTTGGGTTAGAACTGCTCACTGTTGGGTTAGAACTGCTCACTGTTGGGTTAGAACTGCTCTCTGTTGGGTTAGAACTGCTCACTGTTGGGTTAGAACTGCTCTCTGTTGTTATACATTTTATTTTGATCCATTTCAACTGAGGTATTTATATAAACTGTAGTAGATAAATCATGGTTTATTTGGAGAGTATCTCAGCAAAACATGAACTTATTAACATAAACTCATTTTTTAATCAGCCCTCATTATAACACATTTACAAAATGAAAATCCCTGTTCAACACGAGTCTCTCCAGCTGTCGCCCTTCACTTCCCAGTGCGTATCCATGCTTTTATTAAAGAAGAATTATGATGTCAATCAGGATACAGTTGCACATCATGTGTGTATACAGCAGGAGATGTTGTGGACACTAATGTAAAGTTCCATCATTAGTTAAAATCCTACAAGCACATTTGATGTTCTTTGATGGTTCATCTTGTGAAATATTAGTATTCTGTGTATGAGTGGATGTATTTTCATTCCAGTTTCATCATTGTTCATGTTTTCTGTGAGGAAGATCACAATGAAGTGAAATAGAAATGATCTGATAGCATCTGGTAATGATGTGTTGTTGCCGTGTGTGTGCTCTGGTCCACAGATGCCGCTCGTATGAAGACTGCTGTGGGACTCGCTGCTGCGTTCGGGCTCTCTCCATACAGAGGCTCTGGTACTTCTGGTGAGAACGCACTTTTATTCTGCTCTTCTACAGTTGCAATTGACCCTTCGCAAAGACCCGCCCTCCTTAGTTACTGTCGCTATGTTCCGACAAGCTACGCCGCTCTCATGTTCTCACCATGTTCTCACGCAGTGAAAAATACATCGCGGAGCAGAGAGGAGACTGACAACACGCGGACAGACAGGACAGACCAGGTTACTTTTCGGTTACTTTTGATATTAAACATATTAAACAAAGTCTCAGCTTTCAAATGTGGTCATTTTTTGAAAGAAATTTAAACAATAAATACTGTTTTGGGGCTCTTTAATGTGCCGTGACAGATCGCTGTAGAGCATCAGTTAAAGCTGCTCGTGATCCGATCATCTCTTCCTTCTAGTTCATTTATAGCATCAAATAAACATGAACGAACATAAGAAGTAATGTTGTTTTAACCGCGGAAAGGCGTCAGTATATTCATTTTACCAAGTTAAAATCCTCCTAACTCTACTGGCTGCTTTTTCGGACAAAATGGCGGATGGCGAAGTATGATTGGTTAGAACACCTGTCAATCAAGCTCCACGCGAAGGGTCAATTGTGTTTAATTTCACCCTTAAAAATAAAGGTTCTATATCGGCATTTATGGTTCCATGAAGAACCTTTAACATCTATGGAATCGTTCCATAGATTCTTCAGATAATTAAAACTTTCTTCACACTAAGAAAAAAAAGCTGATCACTGAAAGGTTCTTTGGAGAATAAAAAATAAAAAAGGTAATTAGTCTTAATTTATTTCACAATTATGACATTTATTCTTACAGTTGCGAGTTTATATCACAATTTGGACTTTATAACTCACAATTGAATGTTTATATCTCACAATATTGTGAGAATATCTCGCAAATTCAGTGGCGGAAACAAGCCTTCATAGAAAATTTTGAAGCGTGCACACCGGTTAAAAAGTCTGAAAACCTTTTGTTGGTTAATTGTTATTAAATGTAACAAATAATTACAAAGAAATGACAAGTTACACATTGAATTAAATGTGACATTTTTAAGTAGAAAGAAGATGTGTATTTAGAAAACTGTATCGAACTTTAAAGGTCCCCTGACATGGGGTTATTTTATCATTTTATAATGTTTCCTGGGTTGCCCTTATAATGTTAGTATATTTTTTAGATCAAAATAGTCATAATTTAGAAATAAAAAGCATTTTTCCTAGCCTGATTTTAGCCTCTGATTTGAACACTCTGTTTGAAGGGGCGTGTCTGTGTGAGAACCAACCACTGCTGTGATTGGCTGCTGTGGGAGTCAGTGTAACCGCCCACTGCTGTGATTGGCTGCTGTGGGAGTCAGTGTAACCGGACACTGCTGTTATTGGCTGCTGTGGGACTCAGTGTAACCGGACACTGCTGTGATTGGCTGCTGTGGGATTCAGTATAACCGGCCACTGCTGTGATTGGCTGCTGTGGGATTAAGTATAACCTGACACTGCTGTGATTGGCTGCTGTGGGATTCAGTGTAACCGGCCACTGCTGTGATTGGCTGCTGTGGGATTCAGTGTAACTGGCCACTGCTGTGATTGGCTGCTGTGGGATTAAGTATAACCTGACACTGCTGTGATTGGCTGCTGTGGGATTCAGTATAACCGGACACTGCTGTGATTGGCTGCTGTGGGATTAAGTATAACCTGACACTGCTGTGATTGGCTGCTGTGGGATTCAGTGTAACCGGCCACTGCTGTGATTGGCTGCTGTGGGATTCAGTGTAACTGGCCACTGCTGTGATTGGCTGCTGTGGGATTCAGTGTAACCGGACACTGCTGTGATTGCTGACATGCTTGCATATGAAATAGCTATGTATTACATGTGAAACTCTCTCGAAAACTTTTACTACAGCTATTATATGTTTTTACTAATACAGCTATAGAGATTCACAAATCGTGAGATGTTTTTAAAGTATTTAGATCTTTTCCCATCACATAAAATGTTGCCGTGATGAGCATTGAGCAGATGACAGTCTTGTTGATCGCGAGACTGAAGATCTTATCAATGCAACGCAGTTTCTGCACTCTCTCTAATGCTTTCACCAATGCAAACACGATGATGTACATACAGTAAGAGCTTCGTTGTGCAGTGTAAAGTCATTGATTTCATAACGAGTTGTCCAGATAAACTCGCGCTGTGTGGAAAAATTGTTCTTTGATCGCTTTCTGTATATATTTGTTCACAATTTAAATAAGATTATTTTCATCCTACTAAAAGAAACAACGTGAAGTTGATATTTTAGTCACTGGCTTGACTTACTGATGCATTAACAGGATTAAACAATTTTGAGAGAAAGATTACCTGTCTGAACTTGAACTTGAATTGTTGCTTGGTAGCTGGATGATTTATTTTCAGACATTCATCGAGGCCAGCTCGGTATTGGCCCAAGTTGAGGAAACAGTCGTCGGTGAAATGTTTGGACCATCCAAAACTTTGGGAAGTTGTGTCGGCGCATTTCCAGAGAAAATAAAATTAACCCATTGTTTCTTCAGAGGCTCGGATGAAGGAACTTGAAAATACTTTTGTGTTCATTTGTACATCTGAACACTGATCAACTGCCATGCTTCGCTCGTTTGCAAGCCATTATATCTCTCTCTATCTCTTTTGAAAAACTCAAATTGCGCTCGCACGTTCGTACTTCCTAGCTCATTTTCTCATGGGCGAGCGTCTCTGTGTGGGCAAAGCAGAGAAAGAGGAGGTAACCTTTTCTCCTTATGAGTCATAACGGGGAGATTCCAGATGTCTGAGCTGCAGAGAAGAGAAAGATAGCCAAAGCTCGGTTTACACCGATTGAAAATTCTAGACACGAGGGGACTAAATACAGGCTAGGGGAACTAATATTAATGTTAAAAAACATCAGAAAGTGAAAATTTCATGTCAGGGGACCTTTAATATCGGCCATTTATGAGTTATCAATGGAAGCTTGTTTCCGCCACAGAATACTAGTTTAAAAAGATAAATCTGATTTTATATCACGCAATTCTGACTTTATATCACGCAATTCTGACTTTATATCTCGCAATTCTGACTTTATATCACGCAATTCTGACTATATCACGCAATTCTGACTTTATATCACGCAATTCTGACTATCACGCAATTCTGACTTTATATCTCGCAATTCTGACTTTATATCTCGCAATTCTGACTTTATATCACGCAATTCTGACTTTAAATAATGCAATTCTGACTTTAAATAATGCAATTCTGACTATAGACTATATATCGCAATTCTGACTTTATATCTCGCAATTCTGACTTTATATCTCTCAATTCTGACTTTATATCACACAATTCTGACTTTAAATAATGCAATTCTGACTTTAAATAATGCAATTCTGACTATATATCTCACAATTCTGACTATATATCTCGCAATTGTGACTTTATATCACGCAATTCTGACTTTATATCACACAATTCTGACTTTAAGTAATTCAATTCTGACTATATCACGCTATTCTGACTATATATCTCGCAATTCTGACTTTATATCACGAAATTCTGACTTTATATCACGAAATTCTGACTTTATATCACGCAATTCTGACTATATATCTCGCAATTGTGACTTTATTTCACGCAATTCTGACTATATATCTCGCAATTCTGACTTTATATCTCGCAATTCTGACTTTATATCACGAAATTCTGACTTATATCACGCAATTCTGACTATATATCTCGCAATTCTGACTATATCAGGCAATTCTGACTCTATATCACGCAATTCTGACTATATCACGCAATTCTGACTTTATATCACGCAATTCTGATTATATCGCGCAATTCTGACTTTATCACGCAATTCTGACTTTATATCACGCAATTCTGACTATATCACGCAATTCTGAGTTTTATACACGCAATTCTGACTATATCACGAAATTCTGACTATATCACGCAATTCTGACTATATCACGAAATTCTGACTATATCACGCAATTCTGACTTTATATCACGCAATTCTGACTTTATATCTCGCAATTCTGACTATATCACGCAATTCTGACTATATCACGCAATTCTGACTTTATATCACGCAATTCTGACTATATCACGCAATTCTGAGTTTATAACACGCAATTCTGACTATATCACGCAATTCTGACTTTATATCACGCAATTCTGACTTTATATCACGCAATTCTGACTATATCACGCAATTCTGACTTTATATCACGCAATTCTGACTATATGACGCACTTCTGACTATATCACGCAATTCTGACTATATCACGAAATTCTGACTTTATATCACGCAATTCTGACTTTATATCACGAAATTCTGACTATATCACGCAATTCTGACTATATCACGCAATTCTGACTTTATATCATGCAATTCTGACTTTATATCACGCAATTCTGACTATATCACGCAATTCTGACTTTATATCACGCAATTCTGACTTTATATCTCGCAATTCTGACTATATCACGCAATTCTGACTTTATATCACGTAATTCTGACTATATCACGCAATTCTGAGTTTATAACACGCAATTCTGACTATATCACGCAATTCTGACTATATCACGAAATTCTGACTTTATATCACGCAATTCTGACTATATCACGCAATTCTGACTTTATATCTCGCAATTCTGACTATATCACGCAATTCTGACTATATCACGCAATTCTGACTTTATATCTCGCAATTCTGACTATATCACGCAATTCTGACTTTATATCACGCAATTCTGAATTTATATCACGCAATTCTGACTATATCACGCAATTCTGAGTTTATAACACGCAATTCTGACTATATCACGCAATTCTGACTATATCACGAAATTCTGACTTTATATCACGCAATTCTGACTATATCACGCAATTCTGACTTTATATCACGCAATTCTGACTTTATATCACGCAATTCTGACTTTGTATCACGCAATTCTGACTTTATATCTCGCAATTCTGACTATATCACGCAATTCTGACTTTATATCACGCAATTCTGACTATATCACGCAATTCTGACTTTATATCTCGCAATTCTGACTATATCACGCAATTCTGACTTTATATCACGCAATTCTGACTTTATATCACGCAATTCTGACTTTATATCACGCAATTCTGACTTTATATCACGCAATTCTGACTATATCACGCAATTCTGACTATATCACGCAATTCTGACTTTATATCACGCAATTCTGACTATATCACGCAATTCTGACTTTATATCACGAAATTCTGACTATATCACGCAATTCTGACTATATCACGCAATTCTGACTTTATATCACGCAATTCTGACTATATCACGCAATTCTGACTTTATATCACGAAATTCTGACTATATCACGCAATTCTGACTTTATATCACGCAATTCTGACTTTATATCACGCAATTCTGACTATATCACGCAATTCTGACTATATCACGCAATTCTGACTTTATATCACGCAATTCTGACTTTATATCACGCAATTCTGACTTTATATCACGCAATTCTGACTTTATATCACGCAATTCTGAGTTTATAACACGCAATTCTGACTATATCACGCAATTCTGAGTTTATAACACGCAATTCTGACTATATCACGCAATTCTGACTTTATATCATGCAATTCTGACTATATCACGCAATTCTGAGTTTATAACACAATTGCGACTTTATATCACGCAATTCTGAGAAAAAAATTCAGAATTGTAAAAAGTTGTAATTACATTTTTTATTTTGTGACGGAAACAAGCTTCCACAGTTACATGTATCTGTTGCAACATGAAGCTAATTATTGTTGATTTTAAAAGCAGCTTTCCACACGTTTGCTTTATGAGGGCTGTGATTGGCAGATTGTGTTGTTCTCATCTCTGATAGGCTGCTGCTGATGATGGGCGTGCTCTTCTGCTGCGGCGCAGGATTCTTCGTTCGCCGGCGGATGTATCCGTCTCCTCTCAGCGAAGATCCGGCCTTTAACGTGTCCTTCACCAGACAGCCGGTCAGCACACCAGGTGACGACTCGGCTCATGCCAAACAAGCTCAACACCTGAAGCTTTCACACATCAACTCAGCAAAAATCTGCATATGTGACCCTGAACCACAAAACTGTCACAAGGGTCCATTTATTTAAAATTGAGATTTATACATCAACTGAAAGCTGAATAAATAAGCTTTCCATTAGTGTATGGTTTGTTAGGACAGGACAATATTTGGCCGATACAACTATTTGAAAATCTGGAATCTGAGGGTGCAAAAAAATCTAAACATTGAGAAAATCAGCTTTAAAGTTGTGCATTTATGTTCGCGATTGTGCTGCATTCACTCACAAAAATACACTATTTATATATTTATGATAGGAAATTTACAAAATATCTTCAATAGTTGCACATTTTAAACATTTATATGCAGTGCTGCACACGTTCCTACAAGACTTTTATTATGAAATTTGTTTCACATTCTTTTTTACGCACTGATCAATGAGCCGAAATGATCAGAAAAAATGTGTAGAGAACATATAGACTGAGAATAAAACATTGCTTTACAATTGGCAATATTCATAGTTTCATATTAAACTATTTTCCCAACCACTAAAGCACATATTAGGAAAATAGGTCACTTTTGTATGACTTTAATAAGTTTACATCTGTTCTGAGGGAAAATGAACAGAGTCATTATATTTGCTACTTGAGTGAACAAATGAATGGAAAATCTGAATAAGGCTGCAATTCCTTGGGTTTTATTTCTAAGGCTTTTATTTTTCAAAGGACAAATTAACATGAAAAAGGAAAAGCACTCTCTCGTTTATCTAACAGTACGTTGTTAAATGGAAAAAACAAAATAAAAAGGGTCGCTTGAGCTCCAGTTTAAGCAGACGAAGCTAGACGCATCAGTCTGACTGAAGCTAAATCCACAGAACGGCTAGAAGTCCAGTTTCTTGCCGTAAATCTGAATGATATCTTGCATTCGTAAACATATATAGCTCTAAAAAGTCTTCATAAAACACAATAATAATCACTTCATTCATGTCTCAGATTCTTCCAGAACACTAGCAGAGGATTCACTCACAAACACACGTTATCACTCATAAAACAGAGACCTCAAAACACTAACAGGAGCATTACACAATTTTTTTGTTAAATGTATTTTAAAAAATTTAAAATGTAACACTTTTTAACTAATTGTTTTGATAGCATTTTTTTTCTGTAGAAATGTAGCAAACTTTGTAAAGTACTCTTATATCAGACTTGTATTTTCAGTCCCACTTGTATGTCCCTCAGTGTGACGGCATCTTTATATCAGACACAGTTTTCCACTATTCCAGTGACATTTTATAGCACTAGTAAACCTTGACATTAATCCAATCCATGTTTCTCCAACAGTCTCTCAGCAGCCGGCCGTGCAAGGCTACGTTGACCCCTGCGTTGCCATGACGACGACCCTGGCCCCTGCCTACCCCGGGCCGACCCCGGCGACACACGTGATGAGCTCCTTCCCTCCGCCACCGTCCTACTGTAGCCACCCGCCGCCGTCCTACGAGCAGGTGTTCAGCGGCGCGGAGAAGAAGAGCCTCACACAACCCTCGCAGTGACACACACACACACTCCTTTCGCTTGCTTGTTTTCAGGACGCCTCTTTCTTACCTGTCCCCAGTCCCCTCGTTTGATCGGAGGGGCAACAAAGAGTCCTGATGGGATGTGGGATTTTAAACGGAAGAAGAAATGGACTTCTCTACCCGACAGAGATTTGAGGAACAGGATGGGGAGCGCAGAAGATAGATGTATTTGTGATTGTGTGCGAGTTTCGGCTGAGTTCGCGAGTTTCGGCTGAGTTCGCGAGTTTCGGCTGTGTTCGCGAGTTTCGGCTGTATTCGGGAGTTTCGGCTGTATTCGCGAGTTTCGGCTGTATTCGCGGGTTTTGTCTGTATTCGCGAGTTTCGGCTGTATTCGCGAGTTTCGACTGTATTCGCGGGTTTCGACTGTATTCGTGAGTTTCAGCTGAGTTTGCAAGTTTAGGCTGTGTTCGCGAGTTTCGGCTGTGTTCGCGAGTTTCGGCTGTATTCGCGGGTTTTGTCTGTATTCGCGAGTTTCGGCTGTATTCGCGAGTTTCGACTGTATTCGTGGGTTTCGACTGTATTCGCGAGTTTCGGCTGTATTCGCGAGTTTCGGCTGTATTCGCGAGTTTCGACTGTATTCGCGGGTTTCGACTGTATTCGCGAGTTTCGGCTGTATTCGCGAGTTTCGACTGTATTCGTGAGTTTCGGCTGTATTCGCGGGTTTTGTCTGTATTCGCGAGTTTCGGCTGTATTCGCGAGTTTCGACTGTATTCGCGGGTTTCGACTGTATTCGCGAGTTTCGGCTGTATTCGCGAGTTTCGACTGTATTCGCGAGTTTCGACTGTATTCGCGGGTTTCGGCTGTGTTCTAGTATTTCGGCTGTATTCGTGAGTATTTCGGCTGTATTCGCGGGTTTCGTCTGTATTCGCGAGTTTCGGCTGTATTCGTGAGTTTCGACTGTATTCGCGGCTTTCGGCTGTATTCGCGAGTTTCGGCTGTATTCGCGAGTTTCGGCTGTGTTCGCGAGTTTCGGCTGTATTCACAAGTTCCGGCTGTATTTGCGGGTTTTGGCTGTATTTGGCTGTATTCGCGAGTTTCGGCTGTATTCGCGAGTTTTGGCTGTACTCGTGAGTTTCGACTATTCGCGGGTTTCGGCTGTATTCGCGAGTTTCGGCTGTATTCGCGAGTTTCGGCTGTATTCGCGGGTTTCGGCTGTATTTGGCTGTATTCGCGAGTTTCGGCTGTATTCGCGAGTTTCGGCTGTATTCGCGGGTTTCGGCTGTATTTGGCTGTATTCGCGAGTTTCGGCTGTATTCACAAGTTTCGGCTGTATTCGCGGGTTTCGGCTGTATTTGGCTGTATTCGCGAGTTTCGGCTGTATTCACAAGTTTCGGCTGTATTCGCGGGTTTCGGCTGTATTTGGCTGTATTCGCGAGTTTCGGCTGTATTCGCAAGTTTTGGCTGTATTCGTGAGTTTCGGCTGTATTCGCGAGTTTCGGCTGTATTCACGAGTTTCGGCTGAGTTTGCGAGTTTCGGCTGTGTTCGCGAGTTTCGGCTGTATTCGGGAGTTTCGGCTGTATTCGCGAGTTTCGGCTGTATTCGCGGGTTTTGTCTGTATTCGCGAGTTTCGGCTGTATTCGCGAGTTTCGACTGTATTCGCGGGTTTCGACTGTATTCGTGAGTTTCAGCTGAGTTCGCAAGTTTAGGCTGTGTTCGCGAGTTTCGGCTGTGTTCGCGAGTTTCGGCTGTATTCGCGAGTTTCGGCTGTATTCGCGAGTTTCGGCTGTATTCGCGGGTTTTGTCTGTATTCGCGAGTTTCGGCTGTATTCGCGAGTTTCGACTGTATTCGTGGGTTTCGACTGTATTCGTGAGTTTCGGCTGTATTCGCGAGTTTCGACTGTATTCGCGGGTTTCGACTGTATTCGCGAGTTTCGGCTGTATTCGCGAGTTTCGACTGTATTCGTGAGTTTCGGCTGTATTCGCGGGTTTTGTCTGTATTCGCGAGTTTCGGCTGTATTCGCGAGTTTCGACTATTCGCGGGTTTCGACTGTATTCGCGAGTTTCGGCTGTATTCGCGAGTTTCGACTGTATTGGCGAGTTTCGACTGTATTCGCGGGTTTCGGCTGTGTTCTAGTATTTCGGCTGTATTCGTGAGTATTTCGGCTGTATTCGCGGGTTTCGTCTGTATTCGCGAGTTTCGACTGTATTCGCGGGTTTCGGCTGTATTCGCGAGTTTCGGCTGTATTCGCGAGTTTCGGCTGTGTTCGCGAGTTTCGGCTGTATTCACAAGTTCCGGCTGTATTTGCGGGTTTTGGCTGTATTTGGCTGTATTCGCGAGTTTCGGCTGTATTCGCGAGTTTTGGCTGTATTCGTGAGTTTCGACTATTCGCGGGTTTCGGCTGTATTCGCGAGTTTCGTCTGTATTCGCGAGTTTCGGCTGTATTCGCGGGTTTCGGCTGTATTTGGCTGTATTCGCGAGTTTCGGCTGTATTCGCGAGTTTCGGCTGTATTCGCGGGTTTCGGCTGTATTTGGCTGTATTCGCGAGTTTCGGCTGTATTCACAAGTTTCGGCTGTATTCGCGGGTTTCGGCTGTATTTGGCTGTATTCGCGAGTTTCGGCTGTATTCGCGAGTTTTGGCTGTATTCGTGAGTTTCGGCTGTATTCACGAGTTTCGGCTGTATTCGCGAGTTTCGGCTGTATTCGCGAGTTTCGGCTGTATTCGCGAGTTTCGGCTGTATTCACGAGTTTCGGCTGTATTCGCGAGTTTCGGCTGTATTCGCGAGTTTCGGCTGTATTCACGAGTTTCGGCTGTATTCGCGAGTTTCGGCTGTATTCGCGAGTTTCGGCTGTATTCCCGAGTTTCGGCTGTATTCGCGAGCACGCACGAGAACTCGTATCAGTCACAATGATCCGAGATGGAAGCGACCCTTGACCTTTAGGAGAACAGGTGCTCTGGAACCATCCCGACGCCCAACCTCACTCAAGAACCCGAAAAGCAGGGAGTTTCGTACTGTAGACATTCTGATCCACATCATCATCTAAACGCTTTAATGGGCCCAGAAACTCTTTAATCTGAAATAGATGATGAACTCATATGCAGTGAGTCTATTGAAGCCATGCTCACAGAGCGAAAGGGAATCTGTTCACATCTTTTCTGGTTTACTTCACCCATAATGCCCTGTTTCTGTGGATCGTTTCAGGTTAAACGTCTCGTTTATTTCGTTCTCTGCAGATTCATTATCATTGAAATATGTGCAGAAGAACCAGAAGGCTTGACCCCCACTGAGAAATATAGCTGAAGTTTATAGTGTTATTTGGAGGGAGTGATGCATTTATTGCTTAAAAACATTTTAGCCTCTTAGCATGAACACGGATAAAATGTGAAGCAAACAGACACAGTACTTTAACATTATTCATGCATTTAGGAGAATTTTACTCAAAGCGACTAACAGGAGAAGAACTAAAGCCATTTTTTGGAGCCAACAATATTTGTAATATCCAGTGCCTGGATTTATTTCACTGATCAAGCTTTCTATATTTTCCAATAGTTCATTTACAAAGCAGACATATGAATCTCTTGAAAACTCTCACATTTAAACCCTGTTAAATTAAGTAGAATTAAAAACAAGAAATTATAGTTTGCATGAATAAATAAAGCCTATTTTTAGGTCCATTTAGTAACTTTTATCTGTTGATGACAGGTGAGCGCATTATCCCTCTGCTGCTGTTCGGCATTTTTGACACACAAATTTTACTTTAAGTTTTTTAGAAGTTTGGTAAAGGTTTTGGCACTTGCTGTGTGAACTAACGGACACGATTGGAAAAGGTTAAATGGTCCTGGAAAAATAGTCAACGTTTTTTTTTGCCACGTGAGCACTAGAGGGTTAATAATAATTCGGGGAAATGTGGTTAATTATCAAAAATGTTAATGCAAAATTTACAATTTCTCATTTTCAAATATAATATCTTTTTTTTTGGTGAATTAGAACCATAGATTTGAAATGTCAATGTGTGTTTTTTTTTAAATGTACTTAATATTAATTAAACATGTGAGTTATTTGACAGGGCATATGTGGAGAAAACAAACTGACCGTAAAGTTGCAGATTTTGCATACTTATGATTAATATTTTGAATGCCGGCTGGTCAATATTATTGATGTTGTGACGTGAACAGAATGCACCTTCGGGATCAGGAATGCAGACGTTATGGAAACACACATTTATACGACCAGGTCTTTTCACCTGAACATATTTTCAGTGCATAAATTGCATTATTTATCAATGTACTCCCTATTATTGACTGGAAAACTGCCCTTCATTAATAGCTCCTGCTGTATATCAAGATATATTTGGAAAGTGTTGTTGTTTTTTTGTAGTGGTTTCATTGTTAATGTTTTATTTTCCATACGCTTGAAGTTTTAACTATGCAAAGGAGGGATGTTTAACTTTAAATCTCGTGATTGGAGAGATGTTTAAGACACTAGTGTGATGTCAAGGACAGCGGTTCAGTTCAGTTGATGAATCTGTGACGAGTGTTTTCTTTAGTAATTGCACTGTTTCCTACACTGTCATCGACACACACCAGCAACCATCAGTCAAAGCTTCAGTGTGTGTGTGTGTGTGTGTGTGTGTGTGTGTGTGATAATGATGATGAGCTGCTGTAATAAAGTCCCTCTCTTTGAGACGTTTGCTACACCTTTCACATATGTTGGGTTTGCTTTAATGTGTTTGTTGCTCATTTGAGGATTGGGATCTTCTCACTCTCTCTTTACTTGCATAGTCATGACATTTTACTGGAACTAATGACTATAACATCAGGTGACCCACATCAGGGTATTATAGAGCCGTTTCTGTAGGTTATGCTTTTTTTTTAAAGCACACAGTCATCTCATGTTGAAATGTAAACACGAATCGTAATATACTCACAAAGGGAAATTATTTCATGAGAAAATGACCACGACTGGCGGGCGATGTTGTCCTGCATCATTGTTTAATTCAGAAAGACATAAACAGTAAAAGGCTGTCAACTTTTATCAAATATTAATCTTCTTAATCTCTGACTGGTTTGGTTCAAAGTTTAGAACTCTGAATATTTTTACTGGGAACATGAATATAAAAAAATACTTCAACCAAAAAAACAAAACTTTTGTAAAAGTGGGCGGAGCATGTTGCACTGTAAGCCACACCCACACTTCTGATTGGCTCGGATCTGCCAAACAAATCAGGTTTTTGTCAGGTGGGTTTCTAGGTGAACCTAGTTTCACACAACTATAGAAGCTTGTTTCTGCCACGGAATATATAAAGAAAAAGGTAATTGTGGCCTCGAGAGAGAGAGAGAGAGAGAGAGAATGGAAATCTGTGGCTTCTAAATCCAGAAGTTGTCTTCATATTAGGAGATGTATTTGATGAGGGCAAGTGGAGTCCAGTCCAGTTTACTGGTGGCAGAGTCTAAAATAATTGCATGTATACTGCATTACGCCTCTGCTTTAGTGTTTATGCATTAATTAATGCATTAACTAACAGTGAGCAACACATTTGTTACAGTATTTATTAATATTAGCTAAAGCTGCAGTCTGTAGTTTTTCCTCTTTGTCGCCGTCTCTGTTGGAAATCTGCAATTGCAGTTATTATGGGGATGATCAGCTGTACGTGGGTTGTGCCTCGGCTCGGATCAGCGCGGATGAATCCGGTGTTTAGAGGAGAATGTGCGGCTGTCAGTCGGTGTGATACTGGCGTTCACAATCACAGATTACACTTTTGGGAAGTATGAGCAACATAAGAAGATTCACTGGAAAATGTCCTGAACAATAACATCCACTTTTGTTCTGAGCAACTAAGGGGAAAAAAATCATTGCAGTAAATCACGCTGATTAAATATAACGATCGCTTATATCACGTCAAACCGTGCAAATTATACTTTTGCAACGTTCAGCCAATTATGTTCCGATTACAAAAGTTAAAATGGGTCAGATTTTACTGTGAGAAATTGGGTGTTAACAGAATGAGACAAAACTGAGGTTAAAACGGTGTATTTACAATCTTCACGAGACTTTATGCTTTTAACAGCCTGAGTTTTCCTGGTTTTATTGTGTTGTTTTAGAGTCATCGCACCATACCATAAAACATAAGCATCCTCGTGTTGAAGCGTGAGCGTCCCAATGTGTGTGTGCATCTGTAACTCCACAACACTGATGTGAACCCTGACTGCGCTCTCTATACGACTGTACTTCCTGCTTCCTGTTAGTGATGTGCGGATCGATCCTGAAATATCGATACTTCGATACTGACGTGGTATCGAAACGGATCGATCCTCACATAAAAATATCGATCCAAATGTGTATTTTTTTTACCAGTTATTTTTTATTAATTTAGCACGCAATTCAGTGCGTAAAATAAGCTTCTAAGTGGGGAAATAAGCAAATGTTAGCGGGTAATTGCGTAGGATAGAACTTTTTCTCCTAGTCATCTGTATACAAGACGAAACCAATCAATCACAGAAAGCGTTCAATGCTAGTGCTTCGCTGAGCCCACACAGGCCCAGTGCGTTTGGGAAACGAAGCCTTGCTTAGATGACAGAGAAACAATCAGGAGTTATTTCGCAATTACAAACCAAAAGTGTGCATAACGGTTCAAAATGCTGAGGTCAGTAGGATATTTTTAATGAAATTAAAATCGATGCATTAAATTGATCAAAAGTGACAGTCAAGGGTTTTACACTGTTAAAAAAAATCGACTTCATATAAATGCTGTTCTTTCAACTTTGTTCATCAAATAATTCTGCATAAAATGTATCATGGTTTCCACAAAAATATGAAACTGTTTTCAACATTGATAACAATAAGAAATGTTTTCTGAGCAGCAAATCAGCATATTAAAATGAAATATCATCATGACTGGAGTAATGATGCCGCTAATTCAGCTTTGATCACTTGAATAAATTACAGTTTACAATTACAATTTGTTCAGTTGTAATATAAAGTTTTTGCTAAGAAAAAGAAAAATTTTACAGACCCCAAACTTTAGAACAGTAGGCTACTAGTAGGCTAGCAGTAGGCTAGTACTAGGCTAGTACTATAATTAGGGTAGTTTTGTAAAAGTCACTGACTAATTAAAGGCGAGTTGAGAGCACAAATCACAAAATATTTAGGCCTAGAAGTCATGAAAACGGATTTAGATTTAGCATATTAATGATGCATTCACCTCATAAATCATGACACAATGCTCTAGCAAAGTAAAAAAGTGCATTCAAGTTCAAATGCATGCTTTTAAAATGAAAAAGTATCGGTATCGATATCGGCGATACTGGCCCTGTATTTACTTGGTATCGGATCGATACAGAAATTTGCAGTATCGCCCATCACTACTTCCTGTCATGTGATCCCTCATGACAGTCCAACCACACATTCCTTAAAGACATACACACATAAAATGTTAAGAAGAATAAAATGGACTAAGAAACATGTAGACCAATTATAACTATTATACATGAATAACTGTATGGAATAGTCTCTTATTTGTTCTCAAATTGTTAATGTTAACAATGCAAAGTCTTTAACAGCGGGTGAGTCTCCAGTTTTGATGTGGAAATGATCTGCTCTTAATGCAGGCAATCTAATACTCATGAAACACTTTTAACATTATTTCACAGCTAAGTAAACTTCAATTACTTTGGCTGAAATACTTTATAAAGTATGCATACTATCTATAGGCTATAAAAGGGCCGGTAATGCAGAAACAGATCTGGCATCTGGAGAGAGAGAGAGGTGTGTTTGTACACGTATCTGAGAATGATCTTTTCTGCAGAGTTTATTAGAATCAGACACTCGGTTCAGAAAAGGCCCAATTTATTGAGACATTCATATCACGTTCTGCCTGAGGAAACCATATTTACATTCTTTCAGGTGTGATGGACTTGTTCTTTCATCGAGGCGATGGCGACTGGAACGAAACACTGACACAGTACACACTTGACAAACACACGAGTCGTAAATTGGCCTAAAGACACACAAGCACATTCCGACATGAGCACGTGTTTCCATTCTCATGCAGAGACGACACGACGAGCGAACGCTCCGGGATTCACCAACACACATGCAAACGCAAGAAACATGATGTGCTGTACGACATAAAGACATCACCTAAAACTCAAACATGTATTAGCTTCAAATATAACCCAACAGACTGACGAACACAGAACTCAAGGCGTTGATTGAAATTATAGGCTGACGGTTGTTTTTGTGTGTCCGTTTTAAAGGGTGTGTACCGCACCATCCAACGCTGTCAAAGCTGGGAAACTCCTCATACAGGAGCAAAGTCTCTGAGTGCAGACGCACAGGTCAAAGTTCAAAAGCAGGGAATCTGGATCCCTCGGGCTGGAGGACGTCTGAGAGAAAGTGGACGGCTCCTGCCATTCCTGCACACAAAACAACCGGGTTACAGAGATTCAGAATATCATACGATTTCATGTGTTTAAAGTCCTGAAAGGGAAGTAGCGCTGGTCTTTTCTCCTCTATTGTGTCGTAAATCGAGAGAAACGCTTCTGGAACAAGAACACATGTGGGCGGGGCTTGATTGTGTTCATGGGCGTGGCTTTACTGTGTATATGGGTGGGGCTTTATTGTGCATGTGGGCGGGGCTTTATTGGGTCTGTGGGCGTGGCTTTATTGTGTCTGTGAGGAACTGATTGGATGGTTGTGGTTTGCTATTGGCTGATCTCATGTGAGTGACAGGTTATAGCCCCGCCCTCATCATCAGAGAAGAGAAGAGATGCTGCAAGAGGAACTGATTCTCATTCAATATTATTAACACTATAATGATGATGTGCACCTATAAATCATTTACAATAAACACTGCAATATCCCATAAAAAATAAAGATTTGTCCATTTTGAATTAATGGTGACTTTAAGTCCAAATGTCTAAATGAATTAGACTACAATTATAAATACAGACTAATTAAAATTTTCTCATTAATATGCAGTGTGTGTGTGTGTGTGTGTGCGTAGTGAGGCTGAGGGACAGTGTTAGTGTGTGTGTGTATGTGTGTGTGTGTGTGTGTGTGTGTGTGTGTGTGTGTGTGTGGTTAGGCTGAGGGACAGTGTTAGTGTGTGTGTGTGTGTGTGTGTGTGTGTGTGTGGTGTGTGTGTGTGTGTGTGTGTGTGTGTGTGTGTGTGGTGTGTGTGTGTGTGTGTGTGTAGTGAGGCTGAGGACAGTGTTAGTGTGTGTGTGTTGTGTGTGTGTGTGTGTGTGTGTGTGGTGGTGTAGTTAGGCTGAGGGACAGTGTTAGTGTGTGTGTGGGTGTGTGCGTGTGTGTAGTGAGGCTGAGGTGAAGTGTTGTGTGTGTGTGTGTGTGTGTGTGTGTGTGTGTGTGTGTGTGTGTGTGTGTGTGTGTGTGTGTGTTGTGGTGTGAGTGTGTGTGTGTGGGTGGTGTGTGGGGGTAGTTAGGGTGAGACAGTGTTAGTGTGTGCACGGGCGTGTGAGAGAGAGAGGATCAGAAAGTAGAGTCAACACGCTTAAATAAATCTTTAATGAATTATGTTTTCAAAGTTTGGGGCTACATTTTTTTTAAAATAAATGAATACTTTTATTAATCAAGGACACATTTGGATTATTAATTTACCTTCAAACAGGGAATAGGGCCGGTCAGGGATGCGGCAGCCGTGCGTCCCGTAGTCTAGACACCATTCAGCAAACTAGACAGAAACACACACACACACACACGCGTCAAAACATCACGAAAACACTCACCTCACCTAAACACCACACTCCACTTACCACTCTACTCATCACTAACTCACTACTCACTCACCTCACTCTCACTCCACTCTCACTCACTCACTCACCCTCATCTCACTACTCTCAACTACTCCTCACTCACACACCTCTCACTCTCACTCACTCACTCACTCACTCACTCACTCCTCACTACTCACTCCACACTCTCACTCACTCACTCACTACACTCACACACCTCACTCTCATCACTCACTCACTCAACTACTACACACTCACTACTCACATACTCCACACTCACTCACATCACCCACACTCACTCTCACCTCACTCACTCACTCACTCACTCACTCACTCTCACACTCCACACTCACTCACTCACTCACTCCACACTCACTCCACTCTCACACTCACTCACTCACTCTCTCCACCACCACCTCACTCACACTCACACTCACTCACTCCTCACTCACTCACTCACCCACACTCACTCTCACACACACTCACTCTCACTCTCACACTCACTCACTCACTCCACTCTCACACTCACACTCACACTCACTCACTCACACTCACACTCACACTCACTCACCACTCACTCACTCACTCACTCACTCACTCACTCACTCACTCACTCACTCTCACACTCACTCACTCACACTCACACTCACTCACCACTCACTCTCACTCTCACACTCACATCACTCACTCTCACTCCACTCACTCACTCACTCACTCACACTCACTCTCACTCACACTCACCACTCACACCACCACCTCACACTCACACTCACCACTCACACTCACCTCACTCACACTCACTCACTCACTCACTCACTCACATCACTCACATCACATCACTCACTCTCACTCTCACTCTCACTCTCACTCACTCACTCTCACTCACTCACTCATCACTCACTACACTCACCTCACTCACCTCACTCACTCACTCACTCACTCACACTCACACCACTCACTCACACTCACTCACTCCACTCCCCACTCACACACATCACTCCTCAACACTCACTCTACACTCACTCACTCACTCACTCTCACACATCACACTCACTCACACTCACACTCACTACTCACACTCACTCTCACTCACTCACTCACCTCACATCACTCACTCACTCACTCTCACTCTCACCCCTCACTCACTCACTCACCACTCACTCTCACTCCACACTCACTCACTCAACTCACTCACTCACTCACTCACTCACTCACTCATCACTCTCACTCACTCCACTCTCACACTCACACTCACACTCACACTCACTCACACCTCTCACACTCACTCACACTCACTCCACTCACTCACTCACTCACTCACACTCACTCTCACTCTCACACTCACTCTCACTCACTCACACACTCACTCACACTCACTCATCACTCTCACGCACTCACTCTCACACTCACTCTCACTCACTCTCACTCTCACACTCACTCACTCACTCACTCTCACACTCACTCTCACACTCACACTCACACACTCACCACTCACCCACTCACACACTCGCTCACTCGCTCACTCGCTCACTCGCTCACACACACACACACACTCACACACTCACCCACCCACTCACTCGCTCACTCACACACACACACTCACACACTCACCCACTCACTCACTCACACACTCTCACTAACTCACGCTCGCTCACTCACGTTCACTCACGCTCACACACACACACACACACACACACACACACACACACACAACACACACACACACACACACTACCTTGCAGGCCCGATACAGGTACTTCTTGTCGTGTGTGAGCTGGTAGAGGGAGAGGAAGGCTTTATCCGTTGCCTGCGGTGCCGTGACAGATCCCGTAACCTTTCCTCAGCAGACCTTTCTGCCAGATCAGCTCTCCACACTCCACTGCGTCACGCAGGTACTTCTCATCTCTGAACACCTGAGACAACAACACACAGATTACTGCGTCACGCAGGTACTTCTCATCTCTGAACACCTGAGACAACAACACACAGATTACTGCGTCACGCAGGTACTTCTCATCTCTGAACACCTGAGACAACAACACACAGATTACTGCGTCACGCAGGTACTTCTCATCTCTGAACACCTGACACACACAAATTAATTGCTTTATATTTTGCATGGAAACAGATAGGCGTTTTTGTGCACTATTGATCATTATTTGCGCAGAAATATTTTCTGCTAATATCATGAATTAAACAAACATTTTAAAACACAGCATGCCTCAGGAAAAGGGTTTAAAAACAGCGCATACACTACTAATATTTCTATTTATTAGATAAATGTTGTAACCTCTCAGTAATGATTTAATGTAATTTAAGTGCTTAAATATGCCACTAATGAGAATGGCATATTTATTTAATCTAAATGTGTATATCAGATGTAAAATATAGTATAAACCATTATTTTATTTATTTAAACTCTTTTTGTGAACATGCACTGTGTTTATGATTAAGACTCATAATGAGGAGATTTAAAGTAGTTTTCCCTCAGATCTCCATCGCTGTCGTTAAACTGCGTCTCGTTAATGTTCGTACGCATGGCTTAGATTATTTACAGGTGCACATTCTCCCATCAAGTGTGTGTTTATGAATCCTAACTCATGCGTGTGTGTGGCGTACGGCTGTTTCAGGGCTGTTCAGCGGTTATAAACGCAGACTCCTGTGATAACACGGACTAATCACACTTATTAGGTTTTAATTACAGTAATTATATTATTGCAGTCAAATCCACTAATGACAGGTGTGCAGACTGTATTTACTGTCATAACCCTTCCTGTGTGCGTATAAAACTCTCACTCACTCTCTGTTCATGAACAAAACTCAGAAGAACTCCATTCACACTACATTTAGAAGTTCCAAAGTTTGAGGTTAGTAAGTTTTAAAATTTAAAAGAAATGAATATGAAAATGAAAAATGAACATCGAACTGATCAAAACTCTCCCACACAAACCCGACATCACATACGCCACTACGAGACCAGAACAGCAAGTGTTGATAACTGTGTTAAAACTCATTTAAGCCTTGCTGATTTGAACATTCAAGCTCAAGAAGACGTGAAAGAGAACTCGTGTGTGTGTGTGTGTGTGTGTGTGTGTGTGTGTGTGTGTGTGTGTGTGTGTGTGTGTGTGTGTGTGTGTGTGTGTGTGTGTGTGTGTGTGTGAGAGCGAGAGGAAAAAATATCATCTCATTAAAACTATAGTGATATTTAACACTTATAAATTACGTTTTTCAGATTTTAATTGACTACTGAAATTATGCAACTAAACTTTTAGTACTTTTAAAACTTTTAATACATTAAATGGTCATTTTATAAAATGCTTTAAATATCACAATAAAGCCAATTTCACTGCTAAAATAAAAATAAGGTTTTTATCATTTTAAAAAAGTGACCACTAGATGTCCCTGTTGGCTGATGTGAATGTATTTTGAGAGAGAAAAAACTGTAAAGAACTGAGAAATAAACTCAATGACTTTTAAAACTAAAACATAAGAAACATGACCTTAAGAGTGAGAGACTGCCACTGATGTCATCATACAGTACCGTAACATAATACTGTATTTATGAATCATAAAGCCCAGAGAGAGCATGTGTAGAGATGGGTTAGGGTTAGATACACATATATATATATATATTCGAAAATGAATGCAAACTGAGTATTTTCATATCTTCTTGTGTATGGAGGCTGATGAGTGTGTGTGTGTGTGTGTGTGTGTGTATGTGTGTGTTTTGTGTGTGTGTGAGAGAGAGACTCACTTTATGAGCCATGAGGAGTGTGTGGATGTGTGTGTGTGTGTGTGTGTGTGTGTGTGTGTGTGTGTGTGTGTGTGTGTGTGTGTGTGTGTGTGTGTGTGTGTGTGTCTCACTCTATGAGCCATGCGGAGTGTGTGTGTGTGTGTGTGTGTGTGTGTGTGTCTCACTCTATGAGCCATGAGGAGTGTGTGGATGTGTGTGTGTGTGTGTGTGTGTGTGTGTGAGAGAGAGACTCACTTTATGAGCCATGAGGAGTGTGTGGATGTGTGTGTGTGTGTGTGTGTGTCTCACTCTATGAGCCATGCGGAGTGTGTGTGTGTGTGTGTGTGTGTGTGTGTGTGTGTGTGTGTGTGTCTCACTCTATGAGCCATGAGGAGTGTGTGGATGTGTGTGTTGTGTGTGTGTGTGTGTGTGTGTGTGTGTGTGTGTGTGTGTGTGTGTCTCACTCTATGAGCCATGAGGAGTGTGTGTGTGTGTGTCTGTCTCACTCTATGAGCCATGAGGAGTGTGTGTGTGTGTGTGTGTGTGTGTGTGTGTGTGTGTGTGTGTGTGTTTGTGTGTGCCTCACTCTATGAGCCATGAGGTGTGTGTGTGTGTGTGTGTGTGTCTCACTCAATGAGCCATGAGGTGTGTGTGTGTGTGTGTGTGTGTTGTGTGTCTCACTCTATGAGCCATGAGGAGTGTGTGTGTGTGTGTGTGTGTGTGTGTGTGTGTGTCTCACTCTATGAGCCATGAGGTGTGTGTGTGTGTGTGTGTGTGTGTGTGTCTCAGTCTATGAGCCATGAGGAGTGTGTGTGTGTGTGTGTGTGTGTGTGTGTGTGTGTGTGTGTTTGTGTGTGTGCCTCACTCTATGAGCCATGAGGTGTGTGTGTGTGTGTGTGTGTCTCACTCAATGAGCCATGAGGTGTGTGTGTGTGTGTGTGTGTGTGTGTGTGTGTGTGTGTGTGTGTGTGTGTGTGTTGTGTGTCTCACTCTATGAGCCATGAGTGTGTGTGTGTGTGTGTGTGTGTGTGTGTGTGTGTCTCACTCTATGAGCCATGAGGTGTGTGTGTGTGTGTGTGTGTGTGTGTGTGTGTGTGTGTCTCAGTCTATGAGCCATGAGGAGTGTGTGTGTGTGTGTGTGTGTGTGTGTGTGTGTGTGTGTGTGTGTGTGTGTGTGTGTGTGTGTGTGTGCGGTGCGTGCGTGCGTGCGTGCGTGCGTGCGTGCGTGCGTGCGTGCGTGTGTGTGTGTGTGTCTCACTCTATGAGCCATGAGGAGTGTGTGTGTGTGTGTGTGTGTGTGTGTGTGTGTGTGTGTGTGTGTGTGCGTGCGTGCGTGCGTGCGTGTGTGTGTGCGTGCGTGCGTGCGTGTGTGTGTGTGTGTCTCACTCTATGAGCCATGAGGAGTGTGTGCAGGACTCCAGGCGCGCCGTGACACCAGTGCACGAGCCGGTCGCTCTCGTTGCTGAGGGATGATGGGTAATTGCCGGAGCGGAACCTCTTGTGCCGCAGGTAATCCACACTGGGTCGAAGCAGCAGCTCCAGATCCTCCTGGGTCACTTTAGCACTCGGCTGCGGGACGACAGAGACGTACATTAACCTTCAGATCGACAACACACCCTTCAAACACACAGCGCTTCTTAGAGCTTTTCATGTGAAGATGATTCACTGTAAAATATTAGCAATGCTTTGGCAATACATCGAAACAATTGTCATGCCAATAAAGCACATTTTATATTGACTGATATTACTGTACATTTGTTCAGACGGCTTGTTTCGTTTCAGCAAATTAAACACAGCAGACGAATCATCATTACGCCTACATGATTATATGCATCTTTAGTTGGAGAGCAGCAGCGCTGGACCGTTGTGATGCTGCGTCGCCATGACGACAATCATGTTACCGTGCCGACCGCAAGCCAATCAGCTCGCAGGAGCATCTCTATAAACACACTTCTGACACTAGGACTGAAGCTCATTAATAGCCTTTATGATGATGTTATATCATTTGTTCTAGGGCTGACTTCTAATAGTCGCGGATTAGACGATTCGATTCGGAGAGGTCTGATTCGACTATGAACCTCATAGTAGGGGGTCTGTTCACATATCGCGTCTTTTGCCCGCTCAAGTTCGTTATTTCAAAATAGGCGCGCGGTATGCAACCAATGAGCAGCAGCACATTACATGCCTGTAACGTCTGGACCACGTCCACATTTGTTAGCATTTACGGATTTATTGACTCACAATGGCTTCTAAAAAATCATCAAAAGTGTGGGAGTATTTCGAGAAGGTTAAAGATGACCCAAAGAAAGTTAAGTGCAAGTTGTGCCAGCAGCTTCTTTCATATCACTCGAGGACAACCAACATGGCTGATTTGAAACGGGTAAGGCTTGTTAACTTTACAAACAAACAGTTCTACCACTCTTTTGTCAATACAGACATAAACCCTATATTAGTATAATTTTTGGGGAGACGTGGTGTGCGTATTAATGAGTAGCCTACTCTAGCACACACACGCAAGGTCTCTCGCTCGCTCTCTCCCTCTCTTGCGCTTATTCAACGAAACCTATAATATGTAAAATTATTACATATATGTTAGCGATGAAATACGGGACAAATCATGATTTTTTCATAATAAGTCGGGACACTAAAATTAGAGTTGAAATACGGGACTGTCCCGGGAAAAACGGGAGGTCTGGTGACCCTACCTATATATGTTTTGTTCATCTGGCTTTAAATGAATAAAAGGTATTTGTTACACACCATGTTTTTCTTTTAATTTTTTTAGCTCTTTTGTTTGAAATGTCATATGATGTCATCAAACGAGATCGGAACCCAGCTCAGCTACTGTCGTCATCACCACCAGTGATGTTTTAGAATGATGTCATATGATGTCATCAAACGAGATCGGAGGAACTGTTGTGACGTCATTAAAGGGATAGTTCACCCCAAAACATAAACTCTGTCAGTAATTACTCTCCCTCATGTTGTTCAACCCCGTAAGACTTTCGTTCATCTTCAGAACACAAATGAAGATATTAGTGATTAAATCTGAGAGCTGGGTCACTCCTCCATAGGCTAGGGCTGGGTATTGTTAGGAATTTCACAATTCGATTTGATTTCGATTCTTGAGGCTTCGATTCGATTCGATTTTGATTCGATATTGATTTATTAGCTTCGATATCGATTCAATAATAAGTAAATACACAAATTAAGTACCTGGGTAGCCTTTTTTAAATAATGTGTGCAGTATTACCAATGTTTAAGTACAAATTGACCCCAGCATGTTTCCTGTCATGTTTTAATTTAGCAGAACAAACTGTACAATATTGCACATGTGTTGAATAATGTAACACACGGATGCTTTATTAACACCACTAAACTAAGTAGTAGAAAGTATATTTCTCTCTGCCTATACACTCAAGTTATAAACGAAATGTAAACAGAAGCACAAAATGTGCATACTCATAAAACAAAGTGCAACCATAGATATTATAACTAGAGGTCGACCGATTCATCGGTTTTGCCGATTAATCGGCACCGATAGTTGATTGGTGGAACTATCGTTATCGGAAAAAATCCACACCGATAGTTTTTCCGGGTTGCATCCGTTGCTGGAGCGGCTGAGAAGTGCGCGCGGTCATTACACAGCACTAGCGCGCTGAAGAGACTGCTGGCATTATACAGAGCGAGAGCGGCCTCTAGAGGACAAATAATAAACTATCACTGGCTGAGTTGTTTACATTAACACACGAGGCTGCGCGAGCACGGACCACGGAGAGAACACGCAGCAGAGAGAGCGCCGCTGACACTTCAGACGCGCATTTAAAACACAGCCAGCGAAACGGTATGATTACATAACACTAAAGTATATATTGCCATATCATTATAAATTAATTCTTTTATTGACTAGATGCTGCATCAGCAGAGAAAGAACAGTAGTTGCCGTCGAGGCTGTGAGGACTCTAACCTTACCTCAGTCAAGCGGTTTAAACAATGTGACAAAAACACACGCAGACCTGACCCAAGTGTTTTATGGCGCAATTGTTATCATCTATTTGCATTATTTTATATCCGGCTGGTCACTTTTATGCATTCATTAGCCGACGAAGTTGCATATTTAAAACTAGTGACGTGATTGCTTTCTCAACATTGATATGTTCATGCAGCCGACAGAAACATAAACAAATCATCAACGTGTTCGATTTAAGATCGTTTTAATCACTACAATACATCTTGTTATTTTAATTAGATAATTATCAAGTGTTCTAAAATAGAAGCAAATAAAGTGAGAGACTATATAGGCTAAATTACGTATACATTATACAGGTCTTTATTACATTTTAATGGCTATCTTTAAGCACAACTCTTTGGAATTATATGAAATGGTAACACTTTACAATAAGATTTCATTTTTAGCATTAACTAAGATTAATACAAGTTGTAGAAGAATTATTCATTGTTAGTTTATTTCAATTTATTTTATTTACTAATGCATTTGAAATTGAGTTTTAATTCTTATTTTATTTGTTATTACCTTAATGTACTATGAACTAACATGAATGATAAAGTTATAATTGTATTGCTCATATTAATACATGCAGTAAAAACGTATATTGCATAGTTCATGAAAGCTAGCTAATACATCCTTGTTTACAAATGGGACTTGTAACGTGTTACCTATGAAATGTTTCTAGGTTATAGCTTTGAAATCTGTAATATTTTAATGTTTAAATTATTTTCTGTATAAAGTTTTTATATATTAATATTTATATATTTATTTAATTTAGCACATTTCAGTTCAGCACTGTTTTATTGTGAGTATTATGTTTGTTTTTAATCCAGCATCCATTTAAAAAAATATCGGTTGAATTATCGGTTATCGGCATGTACGGTCAAACCTAAATATCGTTATCGGTAAAATCCACTATCGGTCGACCTCTAATTATAACATTACAAAGTGCTACTTTGTCAACACAATAAATAACACTGACCAGCTGATCAGAGAACCTTTGGCTTATTTACTGTGCCTATGTAGGATACATTACCGACATTTCCATCATAACTCATGACAGTTTAGCACAATATATAACATGTTAACTGAAGCATTTATAAACTAGTGCACATGTAGGTTTTGGGAACGTTGCGACGTTCGTCTGTTATAGGACCACGTAGTTTGAATAAACGAGCAGACACTGATGAGCTACCTGCTCTACGTTTATTTAAAATGAACAGCAAGACGACTAGAAGTGAATGTGCTTTCCATTAAACGAATCACACACAGTAAACAAATCCTTTCATACCTGCCAACTTTTGAGTATTGCTTGGCGTGAGATTTGTTGACGGACGGGGTGTTGAGTTAGCGGCAGAAGCGGAGGAATGCTCTCTGCCCACGCAAGGTCTCTCGCTCGCTCTACGCGGTTTGGAGCACAATCTCTGTCTCGCATATGCACGCTCGCTCTAGATTACGGGAGATTTTTAACTAATTTGCCGTATAACTAGTTGATCACGAGTGGCTCAACAGGTAGTTCTGTAGATAAACTCGTCTTTCAGCCATTTGACCGACCGGGTTGACACTTCAGCGTTAGAAATCGGGGGTGTGGCGTGTGAGACCAATCCAATGCGGGTGTCTCACGGCCAATGCGTGAGAGTTGGCAGCTATGCCTTAACAAAAGAAACTTTGCAATGAACTGCAATTTAGACGCGCAAACTGCGTGCCGGTGCGGTGACGTACATGCCCGGGCAGATTCGGCTTGAAGTCGTTCATCCTCGGCCGCGGCGCCGCGCGCGCTGTTACAAAAAAAGCATTGCACACCGCCAGGCGAAATGAGGTCTTGCGCACCTTCGCGCTCGTGCGGGTTATAGACAGAAACGGACGCGTCGAGTATAAACAAGGCGTTACTCCGTCAGCGCGCGCTCTGATCGGTAGGCACGCCACTACAATCGATTCATAGGATTTGATGAATTTGATGGATTTTTACCCAGCCCTACTTCTAAGGAACTGAAACTTGCTGGCACAGGAAAGTTATTAAAGACATCGTTAATAGTCCAAGTGACTACAGTGGCTCAATCTTACGTTTATCAAGCGACGAGAATACTTTTAGAGCACAAAAAACAAACAAAAATAACGACTTTATTCAAGTATTCATTTCCTTCTCTGTCGGCCTCGAGTGATTTCTCTAGTGTAACAGCGCAGCGCTTCTGTGTTCTACGTCACAACGGCTGTGTTCAGCATTTACATTTTTGGGTGAACTATCCCTTTAAGAACAAAATCAGTTCGTTTGGAGTTTGAAACGGTTTGTCAAAGTTTGTGCTCCGGCTGATAAACGCATCTGAGCTCCCATTGGTCCGTGTGTTGTTGATGTCATAGGTGGGTGTGGCTCTGGGGCTCCGCCTTCTTTGAGGTGTAAATCTGTTCCGTCACTGAATTACAGAACAAAAAAGAATATTCTCTCTCCATTCTTCATGTCCAGTGTATAGAGTACAGAGGCTTTATCATCAGAGCTGGTTATTAATAACCTGAACCACAGCACTGATATTGCCTCAGATTACATCACAATCCTCTAAACATGTGTCAGTCAGAAACCACAGCGCTACGTCTCTGTTAGCGCTGTCAGTAGATCATTAACTAGCATTCGCTCTCACACACAGCCTGTATTACAGCGCATGTACGCCTCCGCTCACTAATGCATGGAAACGGCCCTACGGACGCCGGTCACACACACATGCGGCTCACGAAAGCTGCGTTTACTTGATTAAAAATACAGTAAAAACAGTGAAATATGATTATAATGTAAATCAGAAGTTTTCTATGTGAATATATAGTAAAGTGTAATTTATTCCTGAATTTTCATCATCATTACTCCAGTCTTCAGTGTCACATGATCCTTCAGAAATCACTATAATATGATGATCTGATGCTCAAGAAACATTTATGATTATTATCAGTGTTAAACACCGATTCATATTTTGATCCTTTAACGCATCCTTAATGAATAAAAGTATTCATTTTTTAAATGGTCCCTGAAAGCTTTTTAAACATGACTCTTTGTGTGGGGTTTCATTTTATTACAGGCTTGCTTCTGTAAACACTGGTGTGATTTAGATTTCCCTAAAGCAGATTAATATTAAACTGAATTATCTTCCATCACTCCGAGTAATGAGTCTCAGAGAAGCCGCCGACTCGGCAATAAACATCGTGATTCTGTTGCTGTATAATCTGTATAAATGCAGCACGTCTGTCCGGCTCGTCCACACTAATGTGCTTTACGGATCAACATCTTAAAGTTCAGGATGAATGATTCATGATGCAGATCAGCTGACCGCTGTGAACTTCAGCGCGGATAACAGAAGAGTGTGAGAGTGGGCAGATATTTGAAAGAAATGAAAACACAAATGCACAGACTGCAGCCGGTTATGCTTGAACAGATGATTTTCTGCATTATGTGAAGATGTGTTGTATGTGAGGCAGCGGAGAAAAACTAGTGCACTGTAGCTATTTTAATAAATTAATGGAACAACATGTTCAGACAAAAAGCCAACATTAGCATGTTTTCTGGAAAGGTCAGATGGTTTGAGAAGGTCAAATCCTGAGAGAAAGATTCCTCATTTAAATAATTAATGCACAGAATAAAGGGGCGGGGCCTGGGTGAGTTAGTTAGTAGTGTGTTAAACTGGCGGTTATGGAAAGGGGCGGGACATTTCCGAAACACATTCGAAGCGCTCGACCAATCACAACACACTGCTCCAGCCCAGTGGTTCCCAACCCTGTCCTCGCGCCCCACCAACACTGCACGTATTCTTTGTCTCCCTAATCAAACACACCGGATTCAACTCATCAGCTCATTAACCCGTGTGATTTTGAGCTGATGAGTTGAATCAGGTGTGTTTGATTAGGGAGACAAAGAATACGTGCAGTGTTGGGGGGGCGCCAGGACAGGGTTGGGAACCACTGCTCCAGCCGACCAATCACAGCACAGTGTGCTTTTTCAGGAGGAGGGGCTTCATAGAGACAGGAAGTAAACAGAGCGTTACTGACAGACTGGGAAGAGAGGAGCCGCAACAATGGAGAATATGAGGAAAATAATGAACATTCAAGCAGGAAAACCTGTTCTAGTAGAGACCATTCAAGACTGCACAACAGGTCCTGTTTTATTCACTCACACACACGCACACACACACGCACACACACACGCACACACACACGCACACACACACGCACACACACACACACACGCACACACACACGCACACGCACACACACGCACACACACACGCACACACACACACACGCACACACACACGCACACACACACACACACGCACACACACACGCACACACACACACACGCACAGACACTCACAGACACTCACACACACTCACACACACTCACACTCACACACACTCTCACACGCACACACACACTCACACACACACACACACGCACACACACACGCACACACACACGCACACACACACACACGCACAGACACTCACAGACACTCACACACACTCACACACACTCACACTCACACACACTCTCACACGCACACACACACTCACACACACACACACACGCACACACACACGCACACACACACACACCGCACACACACACGCACACACACACACACACACACGCACACACACACGCACACACACACGCACACACACACACACGCACAGACACTCACAGACACTCACACACACTCACACACACTCACACTCACACACACTCTCACACGCACACACACACGCACACACACACACACGCACAGACACTCACAGACACTCACACACACTCACACACACTCACACTCACACACACTCTCACACGCACACACACACTCACACACACACTCACACACACACACACACACACACACTCTCACCTGCATGAGCATGTAGTAAATGCCTGCCAGGCCGTGCGCGGCTCCGATGTACTGCTTCTGATGCCACTCGTACAGCAGCGGACATCGCTCGCTCTTCTTCTCCTCTTTAGACAGGTTCTTCCCAGACTCCAGGATAGCCGTCACCACCTCGGATACACACGGATCAACACACGGATCAACACACACGGATCGACACACGGATCAACACACACGGATCGACACACGGATCGACACACGGATCAACACACGGATCAACACACGGATCATCACAGAGCACAGTGAGGACATGATCGTCTTCCTATGGATCAAAGTATCGGTCACTTTTAAAGATTAAAGGTAAAAGAACGGACTAAAATGGTTGTGAAATATAAAAACAGTAAGATATAACAGAGGACTATTACAGTAACGAGTGTAATGGACAATGAAAATTAGCAACATGCAGAATCACAGACCAAAACAATAACAAACATTCCAGCCTGGAAACGCACATTTCAAAGTTAAAAAACTTTCTGTAGAAGTGTTTTTCAGATAAACAAGTATGTGAACTTAGCATTTTTCCTCAATATATGCAATCATAAGGTATTTTTATGCTTTAGTAAAGTGAAAAAGTTACACACAGCACCTTTAAACTGCAGTTCCTCCACTGGCCACTAGAGGAGAGACTCAATCCCATAGACCCACATGTTAAAATGCCCAACTTTACAGCAAAATAAAACATGTTCACAGTCTGGTGCTAAAACTGGTTTTGGTCTATAAAGCTAGTTTTGCCCTTCATGACGACTGTGAGGGGGGTGCATGCTTTTATAACGCATCCGTTTAAATTATATTAAGCCTTAAAGTTCTGCATAATTAAGGGCGTGGCCACTTGAGTGACAGGTGGCTTGCTTGCTCCTCTCTCTCTCTCTCTCTCTCTTTGGGGTCCTTCAGGTCTGATTGGCCGATCGATTGCTCCTGTCTGCCTCGCTGCCTGCTGTTGTGTGTGAGTGTGTTTGCTCCGAGGCTGTTAGCTCCGTCTAAGCCTCGCATTTCTTTCTGTTTTGAACCATCGTTTACTATCATTTCTAGTTGTTTATACTACTAATTACAGCTTACCTAACATCGCTAGCTTCCGTTATTGTTAGCACAACACGCTAGTATCTCGCTAGCCTGTTAAGGCGCCACCCGTGCGCTCAGTTATTTATTTATTTTTCTCGTGCGCGCCCGCACATCTGAGTTCATAAAAAGCCCAGGTGAGTAAGAATCAGTCAACAAACACGGTGAGTAATGTCTTGTCCTGTTATTGTCACTTGCACATCATGCCATATGTTTACCATAGCCTTCCCCGTCGGCATAGGGTTTATATGTGATAAATGCAAGGAGACAGTCAGGCTGACGGAGAAGATTTCAGAATTAGAGACACGCATCCAAACTTTAATTGAGGATAGTAAGTGTGCTCGAGCTTTAGATACTACTTTGGATGCGCCTAGCATAGTGAACCATTTACATGATTCGGTTCCGGCTGAGTTATTGCCTGTGCAGCCAGGCAGATGGGTGTCGGTGAGAAATCGCTCTAGTCGCGGATCAAAAAACCACTCTTCTGTTCCGGTTACCATAACAAATCGATTTGCCCCTCTCAGTGAAACACCCACTGAGAATGCTGTTGATTGTGCCCTGGTAATTGGCGATTCTATTACACGGAACGTGAAAATAGAGACACCAGCCACCATAGTCACATGTTTGCCGGGAGCCAGAGCGCCTGACATCAAATCAAATTTAAAAGTGCTGGCTAATGCTAATCGTAAATTCTCTAAGATTGTTATTCACGTCGGCACTAATGATGTTCGACTTCGCCAGTCGGAGATCACCAAAATTAATATTAAAGAGGTGTTTGAACTCGCAAGTACGATGTCAGGCACTGTAATCTGCTCTGGCCCCCTTCCTGTTCGAAGGAGTGATGAGATAGTTAGTAGATTGTGTTCACTCAATGGCTGGTTGTCTAATTGGTGTCCGCAACATAATATAGAATTCATAGACAATTGGAAAAGTTTTTGGGGCAAGCCTGACCTGTTGAAAAGAGATGGTATTCATCCCACCTGGGATGGTGCTGCTCTTCTCTCTAGTAATTTGGCTCATAGTCTTAGAGATAAAACATGACAATCTGGGGCTCAGGTCAGGAAGCAGACAAACTGGCTAAACCGACCGTCTGCTAGCGGCCTCACGTCACCAAGGTCAGATAAATCTCATCACATAGAGACTCTTTCACCTAGATATCATCATATAGAGACTGTGTCTGCTCCCCGAATTTGGAAATCCAAAAAACTGCCAAACCTTTCTAAGGTTAAAAATCTAATTGATGTTCAACAAATAAAAAACAGATATAATACAGATGAGCAAACGATAAAGCTTGGGTTGCTGAATATTCGATCCCTTAATTCAAAATCGCTCATAGTTAATGATAAGATTAAAGACTATAACCTAGATGTGCTGTGTTTGACAGAAACCTGGCTAAAACCAAACGATTACATTACTTTAAATGAGTCCACTCCGCAAGATTATTGTTATAAACATGAGCCTCGTCTGAAAGGCAAAGGGGGAGGTGTTGCTGTAATTTATAGTAATATTCTGAAAACCACTAAGAAATCTAGTTTTAAATATACTTCTTTTGAAGTGTTGGTGCTTAATGTAAAAATTTATAGTGTAAACAATAAATCACGTTTGAGAATTCTGCTGGCTACTGTATACAGGCCACCAGGGCACCATAAAGATTTTATCAAAGAATTTGCTGACTTTCTATCAGAATTAGTATTGGCTGCAGATAAAGTCCTAATTGTTGGTGATTTTAATATACATGTAGATAATGAAAAAGATGCATTGGGATTGGCATTTAAAGACATTATAAACTCAATTGGAGTGAGACAACACGTGTCAGGACCTACTCATTGTCGTAATCATACTCTTGATCTAATGTTATCACATGGAATAGATGTTGATGGCGTTGAAATTCTGCAGCAGAGCGACGACATCTCCGATCACTATCTAGTCTCGTGTAAATTACATTTAGCCAAGGCTGCAAAGCCGACTCCATGTTATAAATATGTTAGACCTATCACTTCTGCCACTAAAGATTGCTTTATCAATAATCTTCCAAATCAGTTTCATAATCTCAGCATCCCAGATAGCTTAGAAGAACTTGATATTGCAACAGAAACTTTTAACTCTCTCTTTTCCAGCACTTTAGACACAGTTGCTCCGCTGCGCTTAAAGAAGATCAAAGAAAATAGTCCAACGCCGTGGTACAATGAGCACACCCGGGCCCTTAAGAGAGCAGCCAGAAAAATGGAGCGAAACTGGAAGAAAACAAAACTAGAGGTATTTCGGATTTCATGGAAGGAGAGCTCGATTGCTTACAGAGAGGCCTTAAAAGATGCTAGAACTAATTATTTTTCAACCCTATTAGAAGAAAATAAACATAATCCTAGGTATTTATTTGAACAAGTGACTAAACTAACGAAAAAGAAAGCTTCAAGCCCAGAAGTTTATAAGAAACACAGCAGTAATGACTTTATGAACTTCTTCACTTATAAGATTGATAATATCAGGGACAAAATTATAACTATGCAACCGTCTACTACAGTATCGCATCAGGGAGTATATTGTAGTCTCTGTGAGGAACATTTTGATTCATTTGTTGCTATAGGAGAGGAAGAATTTTGCAAAATTGTTAATTCATCTAAATCGACAACTTGTATGCTAGACCCTATACCGACTAAGCTACTGAAAGAGATGCTTCCAGAGGTCATAGATCCTCTTCTAGATATCATTAATTCATCTTTGTCATTAGGATACGTACCAAAAACCTTTAAGTTGGCTATGATTAAACCGCTTGTTAAAAAACCGCAACTTGATCCTACAGAATTAGTCAATTACAGGCCGATCTCGAATCTGCCTTTTCTGTCAAAGATACTAGAAAAAGCAGTATCCTCACAACTGTGTTCCTTTTTAGAAAGAAATAATATCTGCGAGGATTTTCAGTCCGGATTTAGACCGTACCATAGTACTGAGACTGCTCTCATTAAAGTCACAAATGATTTGCTCCTATCATCCGATCGTGGTTGTATCTCTCTATTAGTGTTACTTGATCTTAGTGCTGCATTTGATACTATCGACCACAACATTCTTTTAAATAGACTAGAAAACTATGTTGGCATTAGCGGAATTGCACTAGCATGGTTTAAATCATACTTATCTGACCGATATCAGTTTGTAGCAGTAAATGAAGAGATGTCTTATCGATCACAAGTTCAGTATGGCGTACCACAAGGCTCAGTACTAGGACCGCTGCTCTTCACTCTGTACATGCTACCATTAGGAGATATAATTAGGAAATATGGAATTAGCTTTCACTGTTATGCTGATGATACTCAGCTGTATATTTCTTCAAAACCTAACGAAACTTACCAATTCACAAAATTAACGGAATGCATAGCTGATATAAAAAATTGGATGACCAGTAATTTCCTATTACTAAATTCTGAAAAAACAGAGATTCTAATCATTGGACAAAAAACTTCCTCACCTAATAACCTAGAATACTGTCTAACACTTGATGGCTGCTCTGTTAAGTCTTCGACGTTAGTTAGGAACCTGGGTGTGCTCTTTGATACTAATCTTTCATTTGAAAGTCACGTGTCTAGTATCTGTAAAACCGCATTTTTCCATCTTAAAAATATATCTAAATTACGTCATATGCTCTCACTGACAAATGCGGAACAATTAGTTCATGCGTTCATGACCTCAAGGCTAGATTATTGTAATGCTCTACTGGGTGGTTGCCCTGCACGCTTATTAAACAAACTACAGCTAGTTCAAAATGCAGCCGCTAGAGTTCTTACCAGAACCAGGAAGTATGACCATATTAGCCCGGTTCTGTCAACACTGCATTGGCTGCCTATTAAACATCGTATAAATTTTAAAATATTGCTGATTACTTACAAAGCACTAAATGGTTTAGCTCCCCAGTACTTGAGCGAGCTCTTAACGCATTATAGTCCTTCACGTCTATTGCGATCTCAAAATTCTGGCCAGTTGATAATACCTAGAATATCAAAATCGACTGCTGGCGGTAGATCCTTTTCCTATTTAGCACCAAAACTTTGGAACAATCTTCCTAACACGGTCCGGGAAGCAGATACAGTCTGTCAGTTTAAATCTAGACTAAAAACACATCTCTTTGGCTTAGCATACACATAACACATTATAGATTTCTATAATTCAATGTTAGGCTGCATAGATTAGATCAGCCGGAACCGGGAACACTTCCCATAATTCCTGATGTACTTTGTACATCATAAGAAGGATGGCGTCTACGCTAATATTAGTCTCTCTGTTTATCCCGAGGTTTACCGCAGACCGCCGGATCCAGGGCATATCCAGATCTGATGAAGGACCATCACATGGACACGTCGACACGCATTATCAGGGCTGTGAAGGTCCATGGACACCTCACCACTCATCTCCTCACCGGCCGGATGACCCAACCCAACCAGATGAACTGGATAATATCGTGAAAGTTCTGATCCCATCTGACTCCTGACATTATACTGCCTAACTCATAATCATACACTGTTCATTCGTTGGCCAAAGGAGGACTGGCCCCCCGACTGAGCCTGGGTTCTCCCAAGGTTTTTTTCTCCATTCTGTCACCTGATGGAGTTTTGGTTCCTTGCCACTGTTGCCTTCGCCTTTTGGCTTGCTTAGTTGGGGACATTTAATTTTCAATTGAACAATACTATTACAACATTGTTTTCCTGTTATCTCTGTAAAGCTGCTTTGAAACAATTTGTATTGTAAAAAGCGCTATATAAATAAAGGTGACTTGACTTGACTTGCTGATGTCACTACTAGCCGTTTGTCTGTTAGCGTCACATCACCTCAGCTACTCCACCTCGCTAACGCAGCCAAGATGGTGACGGCCGGCTCCGCCCACTTTGGGCTTCAGAAACTACGGGTGACGTCACACACACTACACACAGTGTTTTACACAGTTTATGACCCGAACAGAGCCAAGCTGATCTGATGTACAAACAGAACCGCGTCCATCTGTCCCATGATGCTCTGCAACACTCCCTCTTATTACACTGAGTATAATTCAGGAACACAGACAAATGATGAGATATAACTGCAACAGATAATTGTCACAGGTGTGGTATCCAGGTATCCACGAGGAATAACTAGAAACAGGATTTAATAACAGAAACTCAGGAGCATATACACACACTATACATAAACGAGAACGGACCAGGAATGAGGGAGAATAATTTGTAACGTCACTTTTGATCAATTTAATTCTTCCTTGCTGAATAAAAGTATTGATTTTTTTTAAACCCACATTTATCATTTTTAAGGGATGACAATGCTTGGAGACAAGACTTCGAATCTGTAATTATAAGAACATTTCTCTGTTGCAGTCTTTATGTAGTTAAATGCCAAAATAATAGCATTTGCTTCTGCTGTAAAAACTGAGCTATGCTCGGGGAAATTCCTCTTTTTTAATGGTCGATTACAAACGCAAGCAGACATGCGATCCTCAGATGTTGATCCGTCAGTATATATAGGGATATAAGATGAAACATTTCTCTGATGTTGTTGAAAGTCATTTGTGCGTTTTAGATTTCTGAAGCTCTGAAACTTGCAGGATGTTGTAATGGTATAACATATCAAAAGATGATTTCTCAAGATCCCTTTAACTGAACAAGACTTTCTTCTTTCCCGCAGCTTTAATAACCATAAATTCTCCACACGCCGGATTCAACAAACGACAGCTTTAATGTTACATAATTACTGTGGCAAACATGTCACACACAATATATGGCGTGCCAACAAACACATTACTCCTCCATCTTTCTTCACCTCGTCTGGCATCCTCATGAGTTCTGCCCACCACACACACACACACACACACACAGCACACACACCACATCACACGCACACGCACACGCACACGACGCTGGCCAGCGCACGAGACTAATGTATGACGTACAGTAACGCTGCCCACGAGAGGATACACACACTCAGTCAGAGCGGCTTTAGTGCATCTGTGAGAAACACATTCAAATGCTCTCTGGAGACTCTAGAACTGTTGTTTCTATCAATGGATGTATTGTAATACATTTTATCAATGCAAGTTAAAAGTCCCCTGTGATGAAAATTAAGTTTTTAATGTTGTTTGTGTGTCTATGTGGTGTTTTAAATCTGCTTTAAGACAAATTATGTGTAAATTCATAAGTCAAAGTATTTTCTTAAAACTGCAGTGAACCAAAGACAGTCTCAAAAACACTGAAATCGCTGGTGTTTCTGACGTCACAAACAAGCTTGTAACCAATCAGATCAACGTGTGATCGTCAACCAGTGGATCTCTGAGTGAGTGAGTGAGTGAGTGAGTGGAGGCGGGGCTCATTTGCATATTCATGTGTATTTTAAGGCATGAAGAATTTTTTTTTTTCAATGAAAACCGCTTCAATATGTCATTTAGGGGATCAAAAATGAGTTTTAAGGGATCAAATTATTGACTACAGGGGGACTTTATGCATGAATATATTTTGATTATGAATAGCGTATGACCATCACCTTGGCGATGGTGGCCTCATCCGCCGCGTCCGGCCCGATCTCTCTGTTGACATACAGCAGGGCGTACAGATAGCCGGCACGGCCGTACAGAAGCTCATCGGGGACGTCTGCGTCTGGGCTGAGGACGGAGCGCTGCAGCGACAGCAATCTGGGAGAAGCAAGACATCAGTTATCTCTAAACAACACTATCTGCAGAAAACTACACACATCAGTTTAATATCACTACTAGGACATCGTGTAGAAGGTCTCCTTGTTTTTTTGTTTAAAAGGTTGGTTAATTATGATTTGACTTTTCTAACTGTAGTTAGTGTGTAATGCGGCTGTTTGAGCATCAACAACATCTGCAAAGTTACAACGCTCAGAGTTCAAAGCCAAGAAAGATATTTACTTTTACAGAATTTGCTTTTTCAGGACTACAACAAACGGCTGGTAGGAACTACAATGAGCTTCTTCACGGGTTAGTGACATCACAAACCCTAAATTTACATAAACCCCGCCCCCAGGAACACGGTTTATAGATTATGACAGAATATGCTAATCAATGACTAGAATTGTTATTGTTCGTATCTCCATCGGACCAATCACAGCAGAGCATCTCTCAGAGAGGCGGGGTTTAGAGAGACTGAATCTTTGATCAATTAAATGATGTTCAATGTTTATTATGAGAAAATAAAGTGTTTTTTGACCTTGGATGCATGTAAACCTGTTGAAGGAAACTCTTAACAAAACCAGGAGCCTTTAAAATAGCATGATAGGGGCACCTATGATTAAATAAAATTGATTAATTTAATGTAATAAATAATTGTTCTAAATAACATATTTAGATAACACCCCCCCTGATTTTGTAATAGATAATAGGTGACTCTGAAATTTTTATTTCTCCCACATTTACACACACCCTTTTTGCAAAATCTCATCTAGCTTCTCGAAACGACACTTACTAAGAGCAAGCAAAGAAAGCTAGAGAGAAACAGAAGGTTTGAGAAGGTTCTGACTTGCTGAGGCAGTCGTGTGACTCGGCCTGGTTCTTCAGGAGGTGGTGAACGACCGCGGCGACGGCTAGTGGCCCGGCGTCTCCGCACAGGAAGGACACGCGCCGGCCGCTCAGGCTCCTCAGGGTGCGCTTCACGTAATCCAGCGCGCGCTGCAAGTGCTGGCTCTCCCGCGAGCCGCGGTGCAGCTGCAGGTACAGCAGGGCTATGCCTGCCAATCACAGCGCGCACAATGCGCCGTCATAGCACTCAATCACAGCGCCCACAGCGTCATAGCACTCACTCACATAAGCGACCACACAGGGTCATAGCACTCAATCACAGCGCCACAGCGTCATAGCACTCAATCACAGGTCATGCACTCATCACACGCCAGCGTCATAGCACTCAATCACAGCGCCACAGCATCATAGCACTCAATCACAGCGCCACAGCGTCATAGCACTCAATCACACGTCATGCACTAATCACAGGGGTCATAGCACTCAATCACAGCGTCATAGCACCAATCACAGCGCCACAGGGTCATAGCACTCAATCACAGCGCACAGCATCATAGCACTCAATCACAGCGCACAGCGTCATAGCACTCAATCACAGCGTCATAGCACTAATCACAGCGTCACAGCACTCAATCACAGCGTCATAGCACTCAATCACAGCGCAGCACTCAACACAGGGTCATAGCACTCAATCACAGCGCCACAGCATCATAGCACTCAATCACAGCGCACAGCGTCATAGCACTCAATCACAGCGTCATAGCACTTAATCACAGCGTCACAGCACTCAATCACAGCGTCATAGCACTCAATCACAGCGCCACAGCACTCAATCACAGCGTCATAGCACTCAATCACAGCGTCATAGCACTCAATCACAGCGCCACAGGGTCATAGCACTCAATCACAGCGTCATAGCACTCAATCACAGCGCCACAGGGTCATAGCACTCAATCACAGCGCCACAGCATCATAGCACTCAATCACAGCGCCACAGCGTCACAGCACTCAATCACAGCGTCATAGCACTCAATCACAGCGCCACAGCACTCAATCACAGCGTCATAGCACTCAATCACAGCGTCATAGCACTCAATCACAGCGTCATAGCACTCAATCACAGCGCCACAGCACTCAATCACAGCGTCATAGCACTCAATCACAGCGTCATAGCACTCAATCACAGCGTCATAGCACTCAATCACAGCGTCATAGCACTCAATCACAGCGTCATAGCACTCAATCACAGCGTCACAGCACTCAATCACAGCGTCATAGCACTCAATCACAGCGCCACAGCATCATAGCACTCAATCACAGCGCCACAGCGTCATAGCACTCAATCACAGCGTCATAGCACTTAATCACAGCGTCACAGCACTCAATCACAGCGTCATAGCACTCAATCACAGCGTCATAGCACTCAATCACAGCGTCATAGCACTCAATCACAGCGTCATAGCGTCACAGCACTCAATCACAGCGTCATAGCACTCAATCACAGCGTCATAGCACTCAATCACAGCGCCACAGCGTCACAGCACTCAATCACAGCGTCATAGCACTCAATCACAGCGCCACAGCGTCACAGCACTCAATCACAGCGTCACAGCACTCAATCACAGCGTCATAGCACTCAATCACAGCGTCATAGCACTCAATCACAGCGTCATAGCACTCAATCACAGCGTCATAGCACTCAATCACAGCGTCATAGCACTCAATCACAGCGTCATAGCACTCAATCACAGCGTCACAGCACTCAATCACAGCGTCATAGCACTCAATCACAGCGCCACAGCATCATAGCACTCAATCACAGCGCCACAGCGTCATAGCACTCAATCACAGCGTCATAGCACTTAATCACAGCGTCACAGCACTCAATCACAGCGTCATAGCACTCAATCACAGCGTCATAGCACTCAATCACAGCGTCATAGCACTCAATCACAGCGCCACAGCGTCACAGCACTCAATCACAGCGTCATAGCACTCAATCACAGCGTCATAGCACTCAATCACAGCGCCACAGCGTCACAGCACTCAATCACAGCGTCATAGCACTCAATCACAGCGTCATAGCACTCAATCACAGCGTCATAGCACTCAATCACAGCGCCACAGCGTCACAGCACTCAATCACAGCGCCACAGCGTCACAGCACTCAATCACAGCGTCATAGCACTCAATCACAGCGTCATAGCACTCAATCACAGCGTCATAGCACTCAATCACAGCGCCACAGCGTCATAGCACTCAATCACAGCGTCACAGCACTCAATCACAGCGTCACAGCGTCACAGCACTCAATCACAGCGTCACAGCACTCAATCACAGCGTCATAGCACTCAATCACAGCGTCATAGCACTCAATCACAGCGTCACAGCGTCACAGCACTCAATCACAGCGTCACAGCACTCAATCACAGCGTCACAGCGTCACAGCACTCAATCACAGCGGCATGGACAGGCATGCGCGCCGCTTACTCCTTTGGTCTCAGGACAAATTCTTGTCGCTAAGGGCAGTCCATGTTCCAGGAGCCCTCAACCTCGCAGCAGATTTCCTGTCGAGGCAGAAACTCAGGGCAGGGGAATGGACATTGAACCGTCAGACGGTAGCTCTAATTTGGGAAGTGTTCGGAGAGGCGGAAGTGGACCTTTTTGCATCCCAGGAATCGTCCCAGTGCCCTCTTTGGTTCTCCTTGACCCCCCCAGCTCCTCTGGGGATAGATGCATTCGCCCACCCTTGGCCGAGGAAGAGGCTTTATGCTTTCCCTCCTGTCAAGCTTATCCAGGCAGTTCTTTCCAGGGTGAGGGAGAGCGGAGTTCGTCTCCTCCTGGTAGCTCCATTCTGGCCGTCCCAACCATGGTTTTCAGAACTAATTCCCCTCTTGGAACTCCCCCTTGGGAGATTCCGGTCAGGGAGGATCTGTTGCTCCAACTTCAGGGCAGGATATGGCATCCTCGTCCCGAGATTTGGAAACTGTACGTGTGGCCCATCAGGGGTCGTTAGCGTTGGACGTTGGGCTTCCCGCTAATGTCCAGGAGACCATTACCAATGCTAAAGCTCCCTCCACAAGAAAGTTGTACTCCTCTAAGTGGGGGGTCTTTGTATCATGGTGCTCAGCACACGCTTTAGACCCAGTCGACTGCCCAGTTGGTTCAGTACTGGAATTCTTACAGGATAAGTTTGCTTCGGGGGCGGCAGCCACTACCTTAAGGGTTTATGTTGCTGCCATTGCTGCTCACAGGGAATCGGATGAGATTCCCCTAGGTAAAGTGAGGCTAGTTTCTGCTTTTATGCGTGGGGTTAGACGCCTGAAACCAGTACCCTCCCCTGGTATTCCCTCCTGGGACCTCTCGATCGTCCTGGAGGGCTTAACGGAGGCCCCCTTTGAGCCCTTGGAGTCAGCTCCGGATCGGATTCTGACTCTCAAGGTTGCCCTCTTGTTAGCCTTGACTTCTTTGAAGCGGGTTGGGGATCTGCAGGCCTTTTCCGTTAGCGAGTCATGTCTTGATTTTGCTCCCGGCTTGGTCAAGGTTTCTTTGAGACCAAGGCCTGGTTATGTGCCTAAAGTTTTATCCACAGCATTCCGGTCCCAAGTTGTTAACCTTCGCTCTTTCCACCCTCCTCCTTTTGAGTCTGAGGAAGACAGTAAGCTTAACTTGATTTGCCCGGTCCGGGCATTAAAGATGTATGTGGATCGTTCCAGTGGCTGGAGGATATCTAACCAGCTCTTGGTATGTTTTGGTGCTGGCCGCCGCGGGCTTGCTGCATCCAAACAAAGAATTTCCCACTGGGTCACGGACGCTATCTCATTGGCTTACGAGGTGCGTGGTCTGCCTTCACCTCTTAACATCAGGGCGCATTCCACCAGGGGCGTGGCTGCCTCTCAAGCTCTTTTTAGAGGTGCTCTCCTGGAAGACATTTGTGTGGCGGCAGGATGGTCCTCTCCACACACTTTTGTCAAATTCTACAATTTGGATCTTGATACGACTCCAGGTTCCCAGGTTTTGTCTGCTTGAACCAGCAGTACGCGTGATCTGATTTTGTTCTAGTTTTGGCAGCACTGTAGCTTGGCGAGTTTGGTATATCGTTCCCACTGCGTCATAAGCTACGCAGCGTTGAGTGAACCTATGAAAGAGAACGTCTCTGGTTACTGGTGTAACCTATGTTCTCTGAATAGGGAACGAGACGCTGCGTTTGCTGCCAAGCTCCTTGCGCTGCCGACAGGAATCCTTTTCGGCAGAGAAATCTGAGGAGCAGATGGCGCGCGCGCTGTTATAGTATGATGACGCAGAGGCGTCAAGGGCGCGGCCCCGCCATCAGCCAATGGAATTGGCGTGATTCTATAAGGGCTTCAGACAATCGGCACACCCAGAGGGCGTTCCACTGCGTCATAAGCTACGCAGCGTCTCGTTCCCTATTCAGAGAACATAGGTTACACCAGTAACCAGAGACGTTTTGTTGTGAACTTGAATGTCATCTTCTGTGAATAAGACTGCAGTTACAAAAGAGAAACTACATGGCAGGTTATTTTGCTTAAGTTTCTAATTGCCTGAAGATATAGGGCTGGGCGATAAAACGATAACGATAATTATCGCGATATAATTTTTCTCGATAAAACGATATCAAGAGGTCGATAAATGTTCGATAATGTGTATGCGTCAAAAGCGGAACGAAACTCATTTGAACCGCGCGCGCCACACGGACAGTTAATCTGCTCGGCTCAAAGTCCAAACAGTCGGCAGCGCAGCGCGAGCTCACTAGAGCAGACCGCAGACGCGTTTACTCTGATTGTCTCGCTCACGAGATCCAGTGAGATGCGCTTGAGTTCAGCGAAGGACACAAATGTCTCAGTTTAAAGGCAGATGAAACAGCGCTGACAAACAGGAGAAACACTGTGCGCAACGATACAGTCATAATCTGAATTGATACTGAATCCATTTACCATGGGTTTACTTAGCCTAGTAATATTAACTGCACCATGAAATGTGGGATATACATATTGAATTGTATTATATTATTAATGAAGACAATGTATAAATGACTAATGGAATATAATTACAGTATTTAATAATGTATTTAACTGTTAGACAACTACTGTTTTTCATACAAATACCATAGAAACCATAGTTACATATTGCCATGATAGTGAGGTGCTAAGTTATAGGCTATGCCTGGGTTTATCTGTGGTTATCATGATCTAAATGCATGATACTGGATGACCTGCCAATGGTTAATTTTAATAAAACTCAAAACAGTCGAATATTACATTTTACCAAATGTACCAAATGTTTTTTTTTAAAACAGATGTTACTGGTTTTGTTAATGAACATACATTTAACGTAGTATTAGTTTGAGTTAGGATGCAGATTTATTGTCAACTCACAGTCTAATATGCATTTTGAGACAAAACATGTAATATTAATATTGCAGCCTGCACTGCAGTGCCAACTGTGCTGAAGAAATATTTTTCTATTCAGATATTTATTTTGTTAAGGAAAAATTACAATGTTTGAATGTTCTACCTCAGATTTGTGAAATGTTCACCTGTTTGGCAAGTGTTTGTCATGATATGTTCTGAAAATAAAGAGTAGGGCCTAGTTTAAAACCACAATTAATGCTCTGGTTTCTACAACTTTCACTTAGGAGCAAAAATCTGCCTTTAAACTTGAAAGAAATAAAAATTGGACATTTATCGTGATAATTATCGATATCGATAATTATCGATATCGACTGATATAAAAAAAAATATCGTGATATTTTTTTTTGGCCATATCGCCCAGCCCTATGAAGATATAAGTTATTGTAACATTATTTTGTTAATAAATGTTTTAAATTTGACAATGTAGTGTGGTACATTGCGAACAAAGGTCATACATTATATTACATAAAAGTCTAGTCTAAAAATGGCATCGCAAACTGTGCTTAAAAAAAATAAATGTAAAAATCGAGAATCGAATCGAACCGTGACCTTAGAATCGAAAATGTAATCGAATCGAGGATTTGGAGAATCGTGACACCCTAGCCACGCGTCATAGCACTCAATCACAGCGCCACAGCGTCATAGCTCATACAGCTCTAGCACTCATCACAGCGTCATAGCACTCAATCACAGCGTCATAGCACTCAATCACAGCGTCATAGCACTCAATCACAGCGTCATAGCACTCAATCACAGCGTCATAGCACTCAATCACAGCGTCATAGCACTCAATCACAGCGTCATAGCACTCAATCACAGCATCAGCACTCAATCACAGCATCATAGACTCAACACAGCTCATAGCACTAAATCACAGCATCATCACTCATCACAGCGTCATAGCACTCAATCACAGCGTCATAGCACTCAATCACAGCATCATAGCACTCAATCACAGGTCAAGCACTCAATCACAGCGTTACACTCAATCACAGCGTCATAGCACTCAATCACAGCATCATAGCACTCAATCACAGCATAGCACTCATCACAGCGTCATAGCCTCAATCACAGCGTATAGCACATAAGCATCATAGCACTCAATCACAGCGTCTAGCACTCATCACAGCGTCATGCACTCAATCACAGCGTCATAGCACTCAATCGCAGCGCTCAACAGCTAATGTGCTTATTACATTAGGCAGAGGTGTGTTGTGCTCACCTGTCCAGCCGGTGTATGTGGAGCAATCGTGCGGATCTGCCGTCTTCAGGCCCTCCTCCATCTGTTGAAGAAGATCTTTGATTTTGCTTTGCACTTTCTTCTGAAATCCATCACTGATCTATTTCCAGACAAGGAAAAAAAAAAAGTAAGCAAGCTTCCGAGAGTATTTAGTTGACATAAAGGCACACTGGCACTGAGTATTGTAATGCAATAGACCAAGAAGTGTTCGAAACTTTTTCGGACCAAATACAGAGCCCTGTGGAATATACATCATAATTAAAGAAATCACTACTTAAAATATGTGCATATTCATGTCAGGAACCACACTTCTAGACACACAATAGACACTTCTAACCCGTAAACATTTAATGTACTTTTTTAAACTGACTTGCGATGCAACAACTCGGTTCAGCCTTGAGCCACTGCTCAGAGAAGCATTGATAATAATAGAGTCGTTTCATGAATATTTGCAAACGTTTGACATTGTATAAAGGCAGAAAGAGACAAAAAGAGAATAGGTAGGCTAATTGTTGGAGCTGCATGATTCTAGATAAATTAAAAAACACAAATAAAAATTTTTTATGTGGAAATTCTCCCACGATTCTATAGTACGGTGGCCGAGAGAGCTCAGTGCTGCAACTGAAGAAAACATGCAAATAGAATAACACCCGCAAATTAATACAACATCGTCATCTGTTTTACAACACATGTGTGCACTGCTCACAGCACAACCAAACACAGACACACACTGCAAATAGAACAACACAACGGGGATGTTTAAGGGGACCCGATAAGTGCCGGACCCGGCTATATGATCATCTGAATGATTGTAATACAGAAGTAATGATACTGTGTGGTTGATAAGACAGTTTGTGAAGCGGTTTCATATCTTTACATGACAACGGCTCTCTCTGGATCAGAACACAGATCTGAATGTTCCTGTGATCGCACTCGTCAACGCTTTAATAGACACAGGAGAATCGTTGTAATTAAGGAATAAGATTGCGTGGGTGTTTTAATCGAGATCACAATCTTTTAACGATTAATCGTGCAGCTCTACTAATTGTATATTGAACTAACTGTCATCTATGATATGCTGAAAATGGTAAAAAAGACTGTTTTTTTGCCACAGGGAGAAAATCTTGTTTATTGCTATTTCTGAAAGTCTGAGTCCAATAGCTTGGAAACTGAGGTCAGGGAAGAGTGAAGGTGGATCGAATCCAGAGTCATTTGGTTCTGCTGCAGCTGTGTGTGTGTGTGTGTGTGTGTTGTGTGTGTGTGTGTGTGTGTGTGTGTGTGTGTGTGTGTGTGTGTGTGTGTGTGTGTGTGTGTGTGTGTGTGTGTGTGTGTGTGTGTGTGTGTGTGTGTGTGTGGTGTGTGTGTTTTGAATCCTAATGAGAAGCATTCCTGGCCTATAACACACTCACCTGTGGACAGAAACTACAAAAAACACACTGACATGTGTAAACTTACATTTAAGGTACAAAATGTAGGATTTTTGCAGTAAAATATCCAAAAACCACTAGGCCAATGTTATATATTTTGTTTTGTTGATTACTTACAATATCCTAAATGTTTCCAACTATTTGTAAATTGTGAGAAAATTGTGATTTTAACCAAGGAGATGGGGCGTGTGAGCAGCGGTGAGGAGTCGCCAGTCAATTACGTCATATCCGCGTTAGCCTCGTTTCCACCATTGTTTCTGCTCGTACTGCCATATTAACCATGGCGACAGATGTGAGTTATGCCCGTTATGCCTAGCAGAACGCTTACGCTGTTGTTTTGTTCAAACATTATGGACCATGGCAAGCAGACTTTGAGACTAAAAGAGACTAAAATGAAGATCAACATGTTTCGAGATGCGAGAGCTCCACGTACGCGACTAACTTCCACTCGACAGAGACGCGAGTGTTGCATGTACTTTATTAGACAGTGAGCAAATGTACATAAAACTAATCAATGTTATTTAGTTCAACATGATGAAATGTTAGAATATGATCTGTATGTTATTCTAATGTTGATCTAGCTTACTTTAGTCTCATACAGCCAACAAACAACCCAACTAACAACATTCAACACACTCAAATGTGATTAGTGTGATAGTGTAACTGTTAGAGCGAGTGAAACAGCGCTGCGTTACCTCAAGCTTCATTCCTCTAATAAACTGACCTGTGTGAGTATTAATTCAGCACTGGCGTGTAGTTGGGTAGAATGAAATGTCTTGAAATGCCTTTATGTCCGTGGGACTGGCGTTGCGTGTGTGTGTATGTGTGTGTGTGTGTGTGTGTGTGTGTGTGTGGGGGGGGGGCGCTGGTGTACGTCTAGCAATCGCTCCTGCTTCACCACAGTCATGTTAAAAACATCAGTGTATTTACTCATCCATTAAAGATCCATCAGATTGACGACAAGATCCATAATTACACTTAATGCGGAATTTACGTCATCAATATACGCCTTTGTTATTGTAAGAGGTAGCGACCCCTGGGGGAGAAAAATCCTGCATATTGTACCTTTAACCCAAAGTAAATGCGGTAGTACCGTAAATAATCCCACAAATGTCCACTAGGGCAGATATTTCAAGCCCACTTCTGTATTTTCGCCTATTTTGCAGAACATGTTTGTAATGTATATTTCCCAGGGTTGAATGGTACAAATGCACAAATGCAGTCAATATATTATATATAAATGCACAAAAACAAGCTGTAGTTGACAGTGTTGGTTGAATGAGAAAATGTTCTCCTACTATACTATCATAGTATAAGAATACTGCAATAGAGAAGGAGTGATGCGGTAACTTTGCTGCTGCAGTCTGAACCAAATCTAATAATGAACATGTTTTTCTGCAGAGAGATGATTGACAGGTGAGGAGACGCTGCTGAACCACAAACCACTGCAGGAATACGAAGGGAAAATAATCAGGCATATTGGGATAAAAACTCCTGATCTTTCCTCTACAATGGGGAAAACAGAGATGTGGATATAAAGATGGTTTTATCGTACACTGACACTGATGTGGTGCTGACTACATGTGTGTAATGTATGTGTGTGTAGGGGAGTGTTATTATGTTTTTTATTATTATTATTATTTTACTGTAGCTACCCTGCCAGGGGACTGCAGATATAGATTAGCCTGAGGCTAACTCTGGCACAATGCATCTAATGGTAACATTTATGTTTAAAATTGTTCATGGTCCCTAATAATAAAAAAATAATAATAATAAAAAAGAAAAAGTTAAAAAAAAAAAAGAATGAACAATACTTCTACAGCATTTATTAATCTTTGTTAAAGGTGCTATATGTAACTTTTCTACTAAAATGAATCCTTTTTTTATTGCCTGTGTGTGAAGGGGTTGTAATCCCACATTACAATGATCCACTTGTCGAGTTTTGCTATTACCTCTGAAGGCCAATATTCATATTTATATGTGAAGTCTCCGGGTCGGATTTACCGCGAAATCCATCGGATGTGATGTGCATGCGCGCTCCCGAGCCTCTCTCCTTATAGTCTATTGTAGACTAGGGGTGTCAAAATTAATCGTTTCTTCGATGCACCGCGATGCAGACGAGGACGATTCGGTTTCGGTTCAGTAATAGACCATAACCGGTTATAATGTACTGACGCTTTTCTGACGTCATTTAACGCGCATGTGCTTTGTCGCGGTAGCAAACACTGCTGGCAGAGGGAGACGAGACGCGAGTGCGAGTATTTAAACATTTTTACATATGAGCATGCAAGTTACATGCGCTTCTTGAGGCACACACGCACACACACACGCAAGGTCTCGCTCTCTCCGTGCACGCGGTACACGGTTTGAACATACATTCACGTAGCCTCTCGAAAACCGGGACGTTCAGTGTCCCGGGAATCGGGACAAACCGGGACAGATGGCAACCCTTCCGCACCCGATGGTCAAATTACACTTATTCTGTGTTGTTTCGCGTGATTATGGATGATCGTCTTCAACAGCGGACTCGGTGACGGTTGATGCGCGCATCTCCAGGGTAACATACACTGATGAAGGAGCACTGCTTTTAATGAACATTTCTTTAAAACAAAATTATTTTGAAAGAATTTCATTTTCTTAATGGCATTAACAGGCTTTAGTCCCATGAAACTTAAACTGGAATGTCTCTGTTGTTGTCACTGGGACTTCCTGAACAGGCGAACACTCACGCACACGCGCGAGCACGCATACATCACTTTTGAAGTAAAATTGAAAATTAAGGATGCGGTGCATCGCAATGCATCGCGATAATCGAATTGAACCGAATCGATGACATGATAATCGTAATCGAACCGAACCGTGAGACCAGTATAGGTTCACACCTCTATTGTAGACGGTCAGGGAATTACGTCTGGTTAAAGGCGCACATTTTTCGGCTTATATCTCGGTCAATCTTTGATCAATATTCCCAAGACTCTAATCGTTCGTAGTGCTGGACGGGGCCTTTCGAACGAGCCCACCCCCGAGGTCCAACTCGCCCGGCTCCCGAGTTATAGCCGTTCGTAATCAGGGGTCCCAGCGAACGGCGATCCGGTAGGGGGCATCCCAGAGGCCTGCCACTCTAGCGCTCGGGCAAGGGTCCCCCTGGGACCTCCTCACCCGAATTTGAGCTCTCTGGGTCTTTGCGTTGCGTTCCAGAGATACGAGCGATTTTCTTCTGAGATCGTGACGTCACCGGCGTCCGCAATTTTGCAGCGCGTCCGATGGTTTTCTGCTAATATCTCCGCGAAAACACCACCAACAACTATGGAACTGATATGGTTCTTCTCAGCTCGACTAGATGGTCCCAACGAGATATTCGCCGAGATATTTGCGTAATAGTCGGTATTGTCTATGAGTTCGAGCACGAGCGCTCTTGTAAAAATTGGTTGCAATCTGAAACATCACCGGTAGAGGCCGTTAAAAGTTACATAGAGCACCTTTAATTTTATTATCAACATTTACTAATACATTACTAAAATGTTATTAATATAATACTAATTTTAATATTATTAATTAAAGTAAAATATTATATTTGTTAACATCAGTAATAAAATATTGTATTTGTTAACATCAGATAATGCACTGTAAACTAACATGAACAAACAATGACACTGACAGCTGTATTTTTATTACACAAAGATTAACTAATATAGTAACAAATGTATTGCTCATGGTTAGATCATGTTAGTAAATACATGAACTAATGTTATCTATTCTGTACTAACACACACCTGTAGCCAACTAAAACAGGCGTTAAAGCTGCGGATAGCCGCTCTCACACACACACACACACACACACCATCACCACACACCTTCCCGGCGGCGTCGAACAGCTCTGCGGGCTCGGGCTCGTCTTCTCCGGCGTGTGGGGACAGCAGGAGCCCCGGGTCCCAGTCCGGGAACGGGTTCGGGAAACTGCGCTCCTCCATCGCGGACTCGGAGCCCGACACAAGCTTCAGGCGCTTAGACATGTTCTCGCCCATCGCGACGGCGGCCCGCCAGGGACACACGCGCACGCGTCGAAACGCGTTTGTGTTTCTGATGCTGGTCCTGACGCTGCAGCTGATGATGATGATGATGATGATGATGAAGCTCAGGAGTCTCGATTCCTTTAGCATGGAAAAGGTGTAGAATGTTAATAACACCACATCCAACAGGTATGAACTGGTTTTAATTGCATAGGAAATCATGTTATATCAAGGCTATTTAATAGGCAATATAATATTTTAAACTGACACATATCGAGAATATAGTTCAATATAGTTAAAAAATTATAAAGGGGCAATCTCATATGTTAACCATATGTGAACCATATTTGTTTTTGATGTAGGCTGGTTAATTGTTGTGACTTTTATTATCAGTTATGCATGTTTCAGTTTATGTTCATGTGTATTGCATGTGTGTTTTTTCAATTTTGTAACTGTTCTTTGTATGTTATATTATTGTCATAATATGGCTCAATATAGCTCATAATATGGTAGAAAGAAATAACATAAAGCATTGTTACAAGGAACATGAATGGAAACAAATAGCAATCTTATGACATAGCAAACGATACAAAAAATATTTAATTTTTACAATGTGTAGTCTACTTTGAGGTAAAATATTCCTTGCATTCATAAATATGCGCATGCTCAGCCCATTTTACACATATTGATAGCTGCAATTGGTTAACATTATACGATTTCATGACATAGGCTACAGTTATTATGGGCTGTAAAGCATATCAAAACGCTTTTAACAGCGCGTATTTGTATGGTAAAGTTCCGGCACGCGCACGCAAATCATGCGTCGACAGCAGTAAATGCTCGTGCATTCATCATTCTGTATTCATTGATGAGATCCGGACACGAACACTTACATTCTCCCAGTCTCCAGCAGTGCATCATCATCATCATCAGTCCTGAGATCAGCTTCAGATCGTGTGATCTCAGTCAAAGCCGCTCACATCGAGATCACTGATCACAGTTACAGTCCTTTCTCATTTCCGGGCTTTGACTTTCTCTTCTCTCTCTCACACACACACACACACACAGTGGACGGGAGATCGGGCGGGTGACACAGAGCAGATGAGGAGGATGAGGAAGATGATGATGTCCTGCTCTATCTTGAGCACATTTGATCCATAAGAGGAACAGATGGCGATCCCACTCCACCATCAGGATTATACAGCAAACAAATCCATGAAGCTCTCTCTCTCTCTCTCTCTCTCTCCTCTCTCTCTCTCTCTCTCTCTCTCTCCCCTCTCTCTCTCTCTCTCTCTCTCTCTCTCCCTCTCTCTCTCTCAATCTCTCGTGCGCGCGCGCACACACACACACACACACACACACACACACACACACACACACACACACACTTAGTCGTTTACATCAGGGAACTATGCAAAAGTAAAGTAGATTTGCGACTACATTGATAAAATGTAATAGTCTTTTTACTCATTTGTCATGTAGCTATAATTCTCTCTATTAGAGGCTTAAATAAATCCATTAAACGATAGTTGTGCTGCACTATAAAATATTAAAATATTGATGTTCTATGAAATTAAACATTTTTGTTAATGCAATGAAGGAGATTGATTTAACCCTTTACCTGTCACCCCCCCCCCCCCCCTTTTGATAATTGACATTAAAATTCACTATACAAACTTAAATGGTTGTAATTCAAGAATGCTTTGGAATATAGACCTAAGTTTGGTCTTGTTTTAAAGAAAACAATCAGCAGATTATTACTGAAGTGAAAGCACTTCAAAAATTAAAGTATGAAAAGTTATGGAAGTTATAATTTACAGTAAATCAAATATACTTTATTAATATATTTTTTTTTATATAAAATAAATATTTTACAAAATTTGTTTTACTATAAAATTACTATAAAATGAAAGCTATATATCTAACCAAGTTGTGTTCCAAATTTAAAGTTGATATCACAAAAATTGAAGTTCCCATGAGATTTTGTTTAGGCGTTATACCAAAAATTGCCACCGGGTGCCATTGAATTCCATTGAATTTAATTGTATGCATTCTGCCATAAAAAAGTAATAAATTTCTATCCACATATCACTCCTATCACTAAATATGGAACCTTGAGACTCAGACCTTTCTGACAATATGTGTTTTATCAAGATTAGAAAAAGTTTTGATAATAAATTATGAAAATTATGCCCAAAAGGGGAGGGGCCTAATAAAAAATACAGTTTCTATGGTAACGCAACGTCCAATTTCAAAACGGTTTTCACAGGATGAATTCTGAGTTCGTAAGCTTTCAAATGATACCTAATTTATGATAACTACTAAAATATGTGATATAATAATAATACAAAAATTATATCTATATATATAATATATATTATACTTTTTAGAGGACTCTTACTTTACTTTTTAAAATATAATTTTATCTTTTTTTCATGACAAATACTAGATTATGTTTTATAATGAACTTTTAGCACTAAAAACCAAAGTTTCAATAAATAAAAGTGTGTGCGTCGACTTTTTGTGACAAAGGTCAGAAACTCCTGTAATGACGTCGATTTTTTGAGGCGCACTCTTGTCATAAATTCATATATTACTGTTCATTAGTAATTTGTAAGAAAAAAGCAACGCTAAAATATCTATTGAGGAGACTTAGAGCTTTCCAACGATATATAGTTTGTCATGATTAGATTAGGATTTAATAGTAATATAGTGAAGTAAATTTAGTTTGCCCGTATACGGGCAAGTGACAGTTACAGAAACTCCAAATATAATGTTATCTGAACTACATTAATTATCTAAGATGATTTGACAAAAGAAAAAAAATTGTGATAAATCATGAAAATATTATTTTACAGTGTGGTCAATTGCATGAAATGCCTTGGTGTTGGATAATATTGTAATATACACTATAGACTGGAAGTGAAAGTGAATATTTCGCATCTCACTCCATCATCAGGATATTTTTGAGAGTGTTTTGCAGAGATGAAGTGTTTGTGTTGAGATGTTACACACACACACACACACACACACACACACACACACACACACACACACACACACACACACACACACACACACACACACACACACACACACACACACACACTTCTTCTGTTTCAGCCAAATCTACAGTGAATATCGACTCCTAAATATAGACTCCATCTGCTTCTCTGCGCGACGTCCAGTGGAGCTTCTGCGGTTTATAGTTCTGGAGGATCATAATGTGTGTGAAAGCTTACAAGTGTAAATGTGTATTAGACACAAACAGCAGCACTGATGATCTTCCCTCGAGGACAACTGTCCATCTGCACACAATATGAATTCTTGACTTTTCGATCTGATGTATTGTGTATGAGTGACAGTAACGCTGGTGTCTGATGATGATCTGCAGTCTGTGACATGAACATGATTACAGTTTTTCTCAATTGTTTACACACAAATTCTGGTACTTGAGACACAATGACCACAACATGTAACTCATTCCCCAACCCCCTGAACCAATTCTGCTAAACTACAAGCACAATTCCTGCTTTACACTCAAAGTGCAGTTCTAAAACACACATTTCTCAAAACACTACACACAATTCTCTGCATTTGGCACAATTTTCATGCACAAAATCTCTTGTTTTCACAAGGAACACACTGCCATTCAGATCTGCACACTGACTCGCCACATGGGCAAACACGTCACACAGTTTTACAATTAGCAATCAGAGCTTTAGCATAAGAGACCGAAGCAGAAGAGAAGATGCAGCATAGTTATTTTTTTTATTTTATTTTTACTGTAACTGCATACAGTACATGTTTCTGTTGTTTTGTATGTAGACCGGTGTATGTGCAACTTTGTGTTGGTTGGGATGTACGAAGTGTGCGATCTATCACCCATTGTTTTTGTGTGAAAAATAAAATATATGTGTTGCTGTGTATTTGTGTGTTCTGGGTATAAAAACAATATTCTCAAATATTTTACACCACACTTGTGTATGTACTGTCTGTAGTAAGTGTAACACTGGACAAAAAAGGCCTGAGTCATTATGATGAATGGAGAAGAAGTGTTTTCCATTCATCACAGTGTTTTACATTGAGCACATCAGTGTTCAACTGCTTCTTATAAATGTCTATTCATATGATGGTTTGTGTTTGTCATTTGAAAACAAAATACCATTTTGAGAAGAAATAACATTGTTTTGAATGTAAAGTTTCATTTTGCAGGAGAATTGAGGGGTTTTGCCCATTGTGTGTGTGTTTTTTGATTTGTGTGTAGAGTTCTGAGAATATGAGGCATTCTTTCAGAAAATGTGGGTAAACAATCGAGAAAAACTGTAAACATATTGATAAAGCACTGCAGTACTACAATACGCTCTATTCTTTATGACAACTCCAATAACAACGACAAACATTTCACATATTTAAAAAAAATTGACATTGGAGACCTAGAAGCTGCGCTGAGCGTAACTCACACACACACACACACACACACACACACACACACACACACACACACACACACACACACACACACACACACACACACACACACACACACACACACACACACACACACACACACACACACACACACACACACACACACACACACACACACACACATTGAGCATGCTACAAAACCCATAAAAGCAACAATTATTAACAGTACTTACAGGTTGTGATTCGGAGGAGGAAGCTGATCCAAATAAACTCAGTACTGAATGTTCCTTCAGTATCAGCCGACTCGCGAATCCACACTTGAAAGCATTTATATTTGTAAAGGAATCGTCATTAAAATAACGCGAACACAGCTCAAGGTGGCTATACTTGTGTGGTATAGTTGTAAATATAAACTCTAGCCAGATTCTTCACATGCTCGTCCCTGGGCAGTGAAAAAAAAGTTCGCTTTTGATTCGCACTTCAGAACAGCGTCTCATCGACATGTTGTTTTCACTGTTTTCTGGCGTGCAATGAGTGGGCGTATCTTATTCAAATAACTTGTATGTACGAAAGTTAGAGAAAAAGCATCGTTCGTCTATCGATTCATATCAGCGACTCAGAGTCGACTCTTACTTTTGAGAGACAATAACTTTGTATACGGTGAACTTTCATATTTAAAACTTTGCAGGATGTTTTCGTTCTCTTAGATCTATGTTACACACTACATGAAAGGTAATTTTCAAAATTCCATGATAGGTACCCTTTAAATTTTTTGGTGTATTGTTTACTGACTGCTTGATAGTGTATAGCATTTTGATCACTTTGTTTATGATTTGAGAGCAGTGTTTGATTTTGAACACAGGTAAAAAAACTGTTTTGAGGCGAAAGTTTCATTTTGCAAGAGGAGTCGGAGGTTTTGTAAATAGTGCTTGAAGATGAGGTTTTGTGTTTAATGTTTTCAGAAAATGGAGCAAGGTTTCAGAAATTGTGTTTCAGCAATTGAGAAAAACTGTAAAGGGATCGTTCACCCCAAAATGTAAGTTCTGTCAGTAATTACTCTCCCTCATGTTGTTCAACCCCGTAAGACTTTCGTTCATCTTGGGGACACAAATGAAGATATTTGTGATTAAATCTGAGAGCTGGGTCACTCCTCCATAGGCTCCTAAGGGATTGAAACTTGCCGGCCCAGAAAAGTTATTAAAGATATCGTTAAAATAGTGGCTCAATCTAAAGTTTATCAAGCGACAAGAATATTTTTTGAGCGCAAAAAACAAACAAAAATAAGGACTTTATTCAAGTATTGATTTCCTTCTCTGTCGGCCTCGAGATATTCACGTAGTGTAACAGCGCAGCGCTTCTGTGTTGTACGTCACACGCAGGCTCACTATTGGCCCACGCTGGTCGTGTGGTCAACTATAACTAAAGCAAAAGTTGAAATATTTTATACCGAAATATAATATTTCCTCCCATCTCATTGTTTGGGGGTCCCATATTTTTACTCATTCATTTGAAACCCTTTTCATAAAAGTGATAAAATTACAATAATAATAATAATTTAAAGAATACAAATACAAATATTTATATCAAAAGTATTATTATAATTAAAACCACACTTAACATTATTAATATTATTACACTTAGATACACTAAATTAAACAAAAACTGATTCTTGTTTGGAGAAAATACAGTTATACAGTATATATGTAGAGTCAGGGATGAAATAAAACAAAAACAGCTTATAAAAGTTTCAACATCTTGTTTTATTCACACACCATCTCTATCCACTATGTTAGAAAGAACATGATCTTCTCTATGATCCTATGCAGTTCATCTGTACACACTAGAAAAAGTGGATAATGCTTTAGAAATGAAGCGAGGCGTCGGGAACGCCACACACACATCTCCGTTCTTTACGTTTTTTTCTTCATTTGTTATTTTTTGGAAAAGAAAGAGTACAAGGCATTTCTATACAGCTGAGGAGGCATTAAAGGACAGAATGACATCAGTAAAGCACTTGTAATTCATACAGAACAAAAAAGAGAAAATAACAAAAGCAAATAATGGTTTAAAGAAGGAATATACTGATGGACAATAACACAATAACACAATGCCAGAGACGGGTTCCACCGACACACAACGTCATTCAGCATTTCAAAGAAACGAAACTGCAAACGAATCATTATATACACTGAGGTATAAACACATTGGTCTTCGGAGAAGGAGAGGTATTTTTTCTCATGACTTTTTGACCTTTTTAAAACTTGTTATTGAAATCATTTTTTTGTCATTTTTAATGTTTTTTTTCTTTTTTTTTAAAAAAGCAAGTGATGCAAACATTAGAAATAAGTCCCATGCACTGCATCATTCTAAGTGGAATTAAAAAAACAAAATATAGTCAAACATAGGCACCAAATAAAACACGATAAAGCTTTCCACTCCCGTCCTTACACTCCGCGTCCAGGTGAAGTGCACCATGGGTAAAACTCTTCTGCCCTTAAATGACCCACAATTCCCCAGGGTTTTTGGCGCTGCCGGGCCACCGTCCCTCATGGGTCTTTTTCACAGTGTCCGTATAATAGCATAGCTGTATAATTAAACTGTAAAGCATGACGATTGCTAGCGAAGAGCTTGAGGTCTGTGTGAACAAATACATTTGCATAAATGAGTAAGAGACCCGTGTGTTTTCATCACACCTCCTTAAACATGGCTGACGTTTAGTGAAATCTGCAAATCAACATTCACGTCTGTCACGTTTGGGCGAGACATGGCCTCGACTGTTAATCACTAATGAACTGACACATTTTGTGCATAATAGTGTGAGACTGCATCTGCATGTAAAGAGTCACAGGCTTGTTAATGTCAAGCCACAGGTTTTCTGGGTCGTTTAAGGGCACATGACCATCTTTCCAGCGTCTGGCTACTGGAAATACAGCCGCTGTCAATCAAACCTCTTCATGAGAGCTCAGACTCGACCAGTTTGCCAGACGTACAATAATTAGCGTATTTGTACGATCATTTTGACGATCAATAATGAAAAAACGTGGTGTTACGACGTCTTCAATCTCATCGCACGTTACGTCTTCTCGGCCAATCATCATGGAGAACGACTCTCTCATGAGCACAAGTTAATGTTCTTTTTGTATATTGTATACAAAGTTGTATATCATTAACATGTCATCGCTGTATGTTTTGCAAGAAGAAAAAAGAAATAAAAGAAAAGTTAACGTTTCTTCAGCGTCGCTTAGGAACGTTTTTTTTTTCCAAGCGGAGCTCGATATTTTAGCAATAAAGTCATTTTCATGTCGTGTCAAAAAGTTGTTGGTCAATAAATATCTGTATTCTGTACTTTGACTCGTGTTCGATCATTTTCTTTCAAATTTTATAATTTTGAGCTTCTGGTACGACACTTTGAGGTTTCCCGTCTGGCAACACTGACTGGACTCCAGCGTCTCGCTCCCGGATCCGGCTTGGGAACTGGAGCAACACTGACTGGAGTCCAACGTCTCCCTCCCGGATCCGGCTTGGGAACTGGAGCAACACTGACTGGACTCCAGCGTCTCGCTCCCGGATCCGGCTTGGGAACTGGAGCAACACTGACTGGAGTCCAGCGTCTCGCTCCCGGATCCGGCTTGGGAACTGGAGCAACACTGACTGGAGTCCAACGTCTCCCTCCCGGATCCGGCTTGGGAACTGGAGCAACACTGACTGGACTCCAGCGTCTCGCTCCCGGATCCGGCTTGGGAACTGGAGCAACACTGACTGGAGTCCAACGTCTCCCTCCCGGATCCGGCTTGGGAACTGGAGCAACACTGACTGGAGTCCAACGTCTCCCTCCCAGATCCGGCTTGGGAACTGGAGCAACACTGACTGGACTCCAGCGCCTCGCTCCCGGATCCGGCTTGGGAACTGGAGCAACACTAACTGGACTCCAGCGCCTCGCTCCCGGATCCGGCTTGGGAACTGGAGCTACACTGACTGGACTCCAGCGCCTCGCTCCCGGATCCGGCTTGGAAACTGGAGCAACACTGACTGGAGTCCAACGTCTCCCTCCCGGATCCGGCTTGGGAACTGGAGCAACACTGACTGGACTCCAGCGCCTCGCTCCCGGATCCGGCTTGGGAACTGGAGCAACACTGACTGGAGTCCAATGTCTCCCTCCCGGATCCGGCTTGGGAACTGGAGCAACACTGACTGGACTCCAGCGCCTCGCTCCCGATCCGGCTTGGGAACTGGAGCAACACTGACTGGAGTCCATCGTCTCCCTCCCGGATCCAGGCTTGGGAACTGGAGCAACACTAACTGGACTCCAGCGCCTCGCTCCCGGATCCGGCTTGGGAACTGGAGCAACACTGACTGGACTCCAGCGTCTCCCTCCCGGATCCGGCTTGGGAACTGGAGCAACACTGACTGGACTCCAGCCTCTGCTCCCGGATCCGGCTTGGGAACTGGAGCAACACTGACTGGAGTCCAACGTCTCGCTCCCGGATCCGGCTTGGGAACTGGAGCTACGCTGACTGGACTCCAGCGCCTCGCTCCCGGATCCGGCTTGGGAACTGGAGCAACACTGACTGGATTCCAGCGCCTCGCTCCCGGATCCGGCTTGGGAACTGGAGCTACACTGACTGGACTCCAGCGTCTCCCTCCCGGATCCGGCTTGGGAACTGAAGCTACACTGACTGGACTCCAGCGTCTCGCTCCCGGATCCGGCTTGGGAACTGGAGCAACACTGACTGGACTCCAGCGTCTCGCTCCCGGATCCGGCTTGGGAACTGGAGCAACACTGACTGGACTCCAGCGCCTCGCTCCCGGATTCGGCTTGGGAACTGGAGCAACACTGACTGGACTCCAGCGCCTCGCTCCCGGATCCGGCTTGGGAACTGGAGCAACACTGACTGGACTCCAGCGCCTCGCTCCCGGATCCGGCTTAGGAACTGGAGCTACATTGACTGGACTCCAGCGTCTCGCTCCCGGATCCGGCTTGGGAACTGGAGCTACACTGACTGGACTCCAGCGCCTCGCTCCCGGATCCGGCTTGGGAACTGGAGCAACACTGACTGGACTCCAGCGTCTGGCTCCTGAATCCGGCTTGGGAACTGGAGCATACACTGACTGGACTCCAGCGTCTCGCTCCCGGATCCGGCTTGGGAACTGGAGCTAACACTGACTGGACTCCAGCGTCTCGCTCCCGGATCCGGCTTGGAACTGGAGCAACACTGACTGGACTCCAGCGTCTCGCTCCCGGATCCGGCTTGGGAACTGGAGCTACACTGACTGGACTCCAGCGCCTCGCTCCCGGATCCGGCTTGGGAACTGGAGCTACACTGACTGGACTCCAGCGTCTCGCTCCTGCATCCGGCTTGGGAACTGGAGCTACACTGACTGGACTCCAGCGCCTCGCTCCTGGATCCGGCTTGGGAACTGGAGCAACACTGACTGGACTCCAGCGCCTCGCTCCCGGATCCGGCTTGGGAACTGGAGCTACACTGACTGGACTCCAGCGCCTCGCTCCCGGATCCGGCTTGGGAACTGGAGCTACACTGACTGGACTCCAGCGTCTCGCTCCTGCATCCGGCTTGGGAACTGGAGCTACACTGACTGGACTCCAGCGCCTCGCTCCTGGATCCGGCTTGGGAACTGGAGCAACACTGACTGGACTCCAGCGCCTCGCTCCTGGATCCGGCTTGGGAACTGGAGCTACACTGACTGGACTCCAGCGTCTCGCTCCTGGATCCGGCTTGGGAACTGGAGCTACACTGACTGGACAGGTCTTGAAAGCTACAATCTTATATAATTTGAATTGCGTGTAAAAGATGAAGCTTCAGCAATATTCTCAGAATTCATCTTACATGGTCATACAGGTTTGGAACGACATGAGATCATTTTCATTTTTGCTTGAAAATCTTTGCTTGCAAGATTAACTACACTTACACTCCCTCAAACAATCCCGAGTCTTTCCCTTTGAGCTCTTCCTCCTCTCACTGTCTCCGTTGCTTTTTTGGGTTTAAATTACACTTTTTCCTTCCAGATTTTCCGTTAACAAACTGTACACGGTGTAGAGCCACCAGCCTGACAGATATTATACATACATATTTATATACATTTACACATCATCTGTAGACACTTCCTTCATAACCACACATTTTGCATTTCGGCGTGTAGCAGGAGACGTTCATTTATTCATTCGTTCATTCATTCATTCATTGAATTCAACACACATTAATACTCTACTGTCCATCAATGACTGGCACAGTTTGCTTACACTAATGCCATCTCAAACAAGCTCATAAACTGGGATTATTTTAGAATACACGGACTGTATAAGTCAACTCGGTGAAAAGGAAACGAGGAACGTGTCGTATTTCTTTCCCTTCAGCATCTTCAGCAGACCTGCACACTTTACAGACGAAGCCTCAGAGCCGGTCTTCAACGCGTAATCCGGCTCTACACGAGACACTCATAACCAGCGTGTCCTTCACGTGATCCAGCAGAGACTCCAGATGCATAGCAGTGACGTTTGACCATCAGAAAAACAACATGCTAAACATGCAGTTATTGCTGAACAGATCCATATTTCCATTCAAAACAAGGATATTCCAGGTGCAATGCGAGTTACACTCAATCGACAGCTTTACCACATTACCACTAAAATGAGATTTCTCCACTTTTCTTTTAAAAACACGTGAGAGTGAGAGACTACGAAATGATGAAGCCAATCCACCGTTGAAAGGCAATGAAGTGTTTACATGCACGTTCAGTTTAATAAGCATAAACTCTGAGCCTTTATTGGCATAAGGTCATAAACACTTAAGCATAATAATTTTGCCCATTATTAAATAACCAATTTTTGACTTTAAAATCTTGAAAAAAAAGTTTTTTCTTGCATCGCTGGGTTATTGGCTTCCATGCAAACCCATAAATAAACTAATTGTTGGTAGTTATCAGCTTGGTGTGCATGTAAACATGATGTTAGAGTGGGAATATTAATCAAATAAAACTATTTCTGTGTAAAGTTATATCCAATGCCTTGACAATGTCACAGGTAAAACCCTAAAAATGACCATTTACAACTCAAATAATACAGGTGAAAAAAATTCTAAACTGTATATTTTGGCTTTTAAATCCTCAAAACATTCAGTTCCATTTCAAGTGCTTCATTCTAACCTCTATTTTTGCTTTAATTAAAGAAAACAAAAGAAAACATCTCTCTTTTTTATGCAAATCAACGTTATCCCATCGATTGAGCTTAACCTGCATTAAATCTGTAATATTCCTGTACTGAAGGGCCTCTAATCCGAGATCTCTGAAAAGTCACCGCAATGTTTATCCATCAGAAAAAGTGTCCGAAGTATAGATGCACAAAATAAAAAGAAACTCTGAAGTTACATGCTTAAATAAGCAGCAGAAACTGATACCTTGAGAAAATAAAGTCAACAGAAACTTGTTGAGCGTGCCGTTTCGTTCTTCATTCATGAGCTCTGGGAAACAACACGATATCCTCATCTGTGATACTCTACACAGCAAAGCTTGTTTGGTGGCGATACGGTTCACACAACTGCTACATTTATGTATTGATTACATACAGTACTGATCCTACCACGTTATTACAGTCAGTTCAAACCCAAACAAAACACAAACAACCTCCATCAATTGGTCCCTTAAGGCTTTGCTCAAAGCAGTCCTCGATATTTTTTCTCATTGACATTCTATTAAAAAAAATGTTGCCAAAAAATGTTGGAAAACCTATGGCTTAGTAAATATCCATTTGCTATATTAATGTCCCTCGCCATCTTCGCACTCCGTGAAAGAAATAATAATGTTTTCATTGGGCAACTTTCAGTTTTGCAATTTTGTTTGTATTTTTGCTTTCGATTTTTGTAGCTACCATCGCTGGCTTGCTGTATATTTTCTTCAGTCCTTTAAACTCATCGTTGGTTTCCAGCGCTTCAGACACCGGATTCCCAATGTGAAAACACTCCATAACTCAAGCTGTAACATGAAGAGGTCTGGATTGTTGTCATCCCTCAGTGCTGCATCAATGAAGACGATAAAGAGGCAGAAGATGAAGCATGGCACCAGCTGTCGGAGTGTGGCGGCACACTTTCACTCGTCGTGCATAAGAGGCGTTCACGAGGAAAGCTCGACTCGATGAGGGAGAGTTGGTTGGTTTAAAGCAGTGGCACTTTCTGGTAACACCTGGCTTGGAAGGCATGGTTGTCATCGAAGTTGTTGTAGCAGAGCAGTAAAAAATATAAAGTAGATACGTTTCATCTATATTGCATATGTCGCAGCATGTTCGCCAAGACTGAATGAGGTCGTGCCCAGTTTTGTTTTTGCAAAAACAGAACCAAAAAAACAGTTAGACTGACCTGAAGAACTGCAGTGATAAGCGGACATTAAAATTCTTCTCTTTAAGAGAGAAAACAAATCAAAACTTCAAATCAACCCAGCCACTGAACTAAAACGTTATAAATAAGTAAAGAATCCTTCTTAGGTAGCACTTCGCTGAACCCAGGCGAGTTGTTGAGAATGAGATCGCAGAACATCAGCGGCCCCGGCCGGACGTGTGTGTGGGTTATTTCATCATGAAGTCCGTGTTTTATACCCACGTCAAATTCCAGGCGGGATTTAAGACCGAGGCAGAGGACTCTTGGTTCAGAGTGCTGGTGTCCTCTCAGACAGAGGCGATGCGGTAATAGAGGATAGTGATACGGGGATGATATACGTGTGTGATCTGTGGGATGGTCTACATCTTGATGCCCTCCTGCTGGCTGAGCTGGGATAAGGTCTTCTTGATGCGCAGGGCAGTGAGGCGAGCGGCGCCGTTAGCATACCAGCACTCCCTCATGATCTTGGCCATCACACGCAGAGCCTGAACACAAACAGAGACAGGGGAACACATGAGGAATGGAGGACATGTGAGATGCACTGCTGCGTTTATCATCTTCATGATGTGTAGAGCATTATTGGGGGCTCGTACGGGATGTTTCTTCAGTTTCTCAGGGGTTGATTTTTTATTAAATCTAATAGACTGGTTATATGAAGGTCTTGAAAATACTTTTTTTTTCATGCATTCATCATTTACTTTAGTTACTTTTTAGATGTGTTCTGTATAGATTTTGTTGTTTTACGCTCATTCCAAATTATAAATAAACCATGAATTAAAACTATAATCTAATCACAGATTTAAATAAACACACCATTTTAATATTTATTGTGGAAATTATGTACAGTAGTGGCCAAAAGTGATGTACTGCAGAGGGAGATTTGTAGTCATTGGAGTCGATCGTTTAACTTGTGATAATATCCGAATGAAACATGAATAATTATATAACAATTTTCGTCCAGGCTGTCATGCAAAAAAATTATGACCACATGAAAAACAAGAGAGAACCTTTTTGTTTTTCTATGCATTTTTTGCACATTGAAATAAAACTTCTAGTTTTACTTGAAAAAGTATAATGTTTTGTTCTTCCCTCGTATTTAAAAAACAAAAACAAACAAAACAAAAAACAAAAAAAACAATTCCTTACATTTTGGTTGTTAAAAACTAATATCCCCTCTGGAGATCACAAATGTTATATATTATATATATAATATATATATATATATATATAATTATAAAGTAAATAGCATTTTTGAAAAATAGCTTTTGTGCATCATTTTACATTTGGAAAAAAGTTATTTCCATTACTGCCATTACAAAATGCTAATAAACAATACAATACGATGGGCTAAAAAGTGCAAATATGCATTCCTTAAAAAATACATTGTTGCACATTGTTAAAAGATAAATTAAAAACGTCTCAGGTTACGTCTGTAACCATAGTTCCGAGACAGGGAACGAGACGATGCGTCCAGCGACGCCTTGGGAACGCTCCCAGCGTGAATGCATCTGAAGCATCTATGTCAACTAGTCCAATGGAAAGAATGAGCGTCACGGGCGGGTGACGTCATGACCAGGAAATGATAAAAGCACATCCGGTGCAAACCGGCATTAGCTTCGAAAATTGCCGAAGCAAGCCGATCACAGAGATGCAGGAAGTATGGCAGGGTGACGCATCGTCTCGTTCCTTGTCTCAGGGAACTATGGTTACAGACGTAACCTGAGACGTTCCCTATCGAGGGAATTTAACGATGCGTCCAGCAACGCCATGGGAACGAAAATACCCAAAGCGCCAGAATTCCAAGTACCTGACTGTCAGTCTGTTGTAACTAAGCACTAAGCACCTGAGAACTGTAAAATCTAACGAATGTGAGCGGAGAGGACCAGCCCGCCACATCACAGACGTCTAGAACAGAAACCCCATATAGTAAGGCCTTAGAAGCCGCCATACTCCTAGTAGAGTGAGCTCGGACCACCAAAGGACACGGCTGGTCCGAGTACTCGTATGCAAGTGCAATAGCCTCAACTATCCACTTACTAACCGTCTGTTTAGAAGCAGGAAGACCTTTCTTAGGTGATCCAAAGCAAATAAATAAATGGCCGGACTTCCTCCATGAAGATGTCCGAAACACATAAGTGTCCAGTGATCACACTGGGCACAAGAGGTTAGCTTTTCCTGGTCCGAAAAATGGGGGAGGACAGAAACCTGCAGCACAATAGGCCTCGGAATAATGGTAGGCAACTTTGGAACATATCCATGTTTCGGGTAAGATTGCCTTGGCCATCCCCGGTGCACTCAAGGCAGGTGGGGACCGAAAGGGCCTGAAGGTCTGACTCTTATAGGGACGAAATAGCTAGCAGAAATAGTCTTAAAAGAAATTAACTTCTCTGAGACCAAATCTAAGGGCTCAAAGAGAGCCCCAGATAGGCCTAAACTATTGTAAGGTCCCAGGCCGGCACCCTAGTGCAAGTTGCAGGCCTCAGCCTCAAGGTGCCACAAAGGAAACGAGTGATCAGGGGGTCTCGACTGTACCATCTCAAATGTACCATCCACCAGGGCGTGGAAAGCTCCAATGGCCGCCACGTATACCTTAAGCGTGGAAGGACATAGACCTGATACAAAGCGTTCTTGCAGAAACTCAAATACTGTGTTTACTGAACAGTTAACCGGATTCCACTGACGCTGGTAACACCAAGAAGTGAAAAACTCTCGAAATAGTGAAATAGTTTCCTCGTAGCGGGAGCTCTGGAGCTAGAACGGTCTCAACAACCTCAGTTGAGAGACCACTTGTTGGGAGAGTTGGGCCAAACCCACAGTAGAACTCCTGGGAGCAGAGCAACAAGGGGAAATGCGTACAGACGTAGCCTTGGCCACGTCTGTACCATAGCATCCAGCCCCAAGACGGCTGGTTGAGCGTGGGAGAACCAGAGTGGACAGTGCATCGTATGCTGAGACGTGAACAGATCCACTTCTGCCTGGCCGTAAAACTCCCATATTTGCTCCACCGCCTCAGGGTGGAGTCCCCTGGCCTCAGCCCCTGCCTCGACAGGGTGTCTGCTCCAATATTCTGGCCCCCTGGAATATACACTGCCCTCAGGTAGCGTATCTTCTTGAGGGACCAAAATAGGAGGCCACCAACGTGTCGTCTGTGGAACAAGAACCAGAGTAACCTCCACATGACCATGGCACGGGTATACTGCCGCATGATCTTGATAGTATGGATTGGGTTTCCCCTGTGGGGAGAACCCTCTGGTCCTGATCCAGAGCAACACATGATGGCCCCTCAGGTCTGGGAGGAGATGTCTTAACGCATTGACAACGAACATCATCTCTAGGCAATTCATGTGCCAAAAGAGATGATGACTCCTCTACAAGCCCTGAGCTGAGCGGCCTTCCAATACTGCTCGCCAGCCGGTGAGGGAAGGATCTGTCGAGATCACAACTCGATGCAAAGAGCTCCCAACACCGGACCCTGGGTTAAGAACCAGTGTTTACTACATATAACCAAGGCGCGGAGAAACCGCCGCGTGATCTTGATCATACGAAGTGGGTTTCCCCTCGGGGAGAACCCTCTGGTCCTGAGCCACCACTGTAAGGGTCTCATGTACAGCATGCCAAAAAGGTATCCCGTTGGACGCTGCTGCCACAAGACCCAACAGTCTCTCGAACTGTTTTACAGTGCGTGACTGGCCTAGCCTCAGCTCTTTTGTGGCTGTTAGGATAGCAGATACACGGACGGGCGACAGAGTGGCCCGCATCGTCACTGAATCCCATACCACACCAAGGAAAGTGGTTCTCAATACTGGAGAAAGCACACTCTTCTTGGTATTGAGCCTCAACCCCAACATCTGCATATGAGCGAGAACGACACCTCGGTGCCGAACCGCCAACTGCTCCGATTCCGCTAGAATCAGCCAGTCGTCGATGTAGTTCAGAGTACGTATGCCCTGAAGCCTGAGAGGGGCTAAAGCTGCATCCACGCATTTCGTGAACGTGCGGGGTGATAAAGCTAGACCGAAAGGAAGAACCCGATATTGGTATTCTTTGCCCCCGAAAGAAACCTTAGGAACTTCCTGTGCTGAGGGAGGATGGAGATATGGAAGTATGCATCCTTTAGATCTATCGTGACAAACCAGTCCTCGGATCTGATTTGAGTCACGATCTGTTTGAGTGTCAGCATCTTGAACTTTAGTTTCTGAACTGACTGATTTAACAGACGAAGATCTAAAATGGGACGCAACCCCCCATCCTTTTTTGGAACAATGAAATAACGGCTGTAAAAACCCGACTCTCGGTCGGGTGAGTACACCTGTTCTATCCGGTTGTTAAGTCGTGACGTAACCACTCTCCGATAATACTGTTTCCGGGTTCAAAGGCCGGGTCCTCCCTACCTACTACCGCGTTAGCCTGAGTTTTAACGTGTTGTTTAAATAGATTGGAGTTAAAAAAAAAAACAAGTGACATTCAACTGTCATTCTACCGCTTTCCCTGTGACGAGAAAGATAAGAGAAAATGGCTGCAGTTGATAAGGTAAGTTACAAATCTTAAACGATTAAAGAAACTTTGGCGCCAGTGGGTGCTATCCCTTAATCCCTAGTAACACCCACTGGCACTGAAGCGAAAAAAGCCCTTTAAAAAAAGGGGTAATGTAGTCTAGGATCTGGAGTGGACGAGCGGAACGCTTGGGCCCGGAAAAGGCTAAACGTCACGCGTGACGTCAGACTTAACAACCGAATAGCTTCTTTTGCTAACAGGGCCTTTACCTCTTGCTCCATTACCAGAGCCTGCTCGGGATGCACCACTGTGGGCAGCACCCCGTTGTAACGAGGAGGATGAGAACCAAACTGGATTCTGTATCCTTTCTCTACAATCTGCAGGACCCAACGAGAAATATTCGGCAGAAGCTTCCACGCTGCCAGAAAATTTACTAAGGGAACCAGCCCCTCGAGGCTGGTCTCTGGTGTTACCAAGACAGCTAATCCTGGAGCCTGAAACATAATGGCAGGAACTACCTGACCTGACTGCTCTAAAGCCCCCCTCAGAGGGCGCGAAACCGATGCTGTGCCGCAGCATAGCATCAGCGACTCGCTGGCGACCGCTGCGCCCTGAAGCACCAAGGGTGGCAGGATTGGCAGAACGGTCTCGTGAGGACCCCGAAATGGAACGGGCACCGTATAATGAGGTGTACACCATTCCACCCCGGTTGGGGCTGCCCTCACCGGTCTGACGCCGGTGGCGCCAGATCTTTTTTTTTTTTTTTTGAGCCGCAGCCTTCTCAGCGTGAAGAACGGTCCTCGGATCCGGCTTCTGCTTTGAAGGCTTTGGCTGCTGTGTAGTGTATGAGAAACTAGTGGCTGGAGCTGTTCACGCCCAGCAGCCCCAGGGGGTTGGACATAGCGAGGGAGAGATTATCTTGTATCTATCTCCATGATTCCCATCAAATTGAGCCATCCATGAGAGATAAATCTGTGGCCCGACGGAGTTCTCAAACTCCATCGGGCCAAACTCCCTCACTTCTGTCCAAATACCGCAGCAGGTCAGCAAGAAATGCTTGTAGCACTGCTTTATAGTGTGCAAGCAGGCTCATGCTAGACCCACTGCCATATATGCTTTTCCCACTAGATTAAAAAATAGTTTTCTTTAATGGTTTAGTGAGAGAAGCCGACGCCTTCAGGGACGAGACAGATAGCTTGCAAGCGTCTGTTCTACCCGGGGTATTGCCCCATAGCCATACTCTCTTAACCCCCAAATAACTGAATATACATGAATGTGGGGCTAAAAGACAAGATGAGTAAGGATTTTTCCATGATCTAGACAGCTCGCTGTGCAGATCGGGAAAATGGAAGGCCCCGTGATGGAGGTGGAAAAATAGAGGGAAGGAAACTTGTTTAATTTATTTTATTTAGGCCGAGTGACCCCTTATTTCTGCTGCCCATTAAATATTTAATTTATCTACAGCCTTAGTAAACACCTCCACCAGCTTATTATATTTTATATATATATTCACTTTATTTTATATATAATATATATAAAATATTATATATATAGGCTATATAATTCTCATACGCTGGGGGAAGAGATGGCAAATCCACTTCCCCCATGATTGTGTGTTTCACTTTAAATGCCCAGCACACTGAAGCATTGATCTCTCTCCCCGGGCGGAAGAGACCGCAGCGCAGGCTTCTGAGACCGGCGAGAGAGCACTGGATCCCTCGTGGCAAGGGAGGAGATAAGATCCGCGGACCCGTCTCCAACCCCGTAAAGAGATCCTTCTCGCGATCCACAGGAATGTATTCTCCGCGCTGCCTCGGCAGACGCGGGTCCTGACACCCTGAGAATCGCGAGCCCGGCCACTTTCCTCGAAAAGTGACAGGCGGGAGCGAGGCATGCAAAGCGAAAGCTTCTACAATGTTGGCAATCAGCCCCCTCGGAGGCTGATACTGCATGCTCTACTCCCAAACACATCACACAAAGCTCGTGTGTGTCCCTACTCGTTAAATAGCGCGAGCAGGGAGAACACAGAGTTTGTGCAATTGTTTAGTTTCCATATTTAAATATATATATATATATATCAGACAGACAACAATAAATATAACAGACAGATTGACACAGATCGCTTGCTGAGGCAACAGAAGCTAATGCCGGTTTGCACCGGATGTGCTTTTATCATTTCCTGGTCTTGACGTCACCCGGCCGTGACGCTCATTCTTTCCATTGGACTAGTTGACATAGATGCTTCAGACGCATTCACGCTGGGAGCGTTCCCATGGCGTCGCTGGACGCATCGTTAAGTTCCCTCGATAGGGAACTAGTTAGTATGTGAAAAGTGTTTTAAGACTTTACTTTCTCTTTACTTACAAAACACACACACAACACCACACACACACACACACACACACACACACACACACACACACACACACACACACACACACACACACACACACACATGCTCACACATGCTCACACACACACACACACACACACACACACACACACGCTCACACACATGCTCACACACATGCTCACACACATGCTCACACACACATGCTCACACACACACACACACACACACACACACACACACACACACACACACACACACACACACACACACACACACACACACACACACACACACACACACACACACACACACACACACACACACACACACACACATGTTGGTGCAACAGCATTATGAGGACTCTCCATAGGCGTAATGGTTTTTATACTGGACAAACTATATATTCTATCCCCTTAAACGGCCCCTATCCCTAAACCTACCCATCACAGGAGACATGCTGCATTTTTATTTTTTTAATAAAACATTGTTTTTTATGTTTTTTAAACGTACAGTATGTAACTTTTGGCCACCAGGGGTCACTCAATCAAAATAATAGCAAAAGACGTATTCTGATGACGTCGTGAAAGAGCGTGTGCTCATGGGAGTTGTTGTCGTCGAGAGAGAGAGAGAGGGAGTGCGCGCGCGAACCAGCTATACGATGTTCATTGGAACACGCGCGATCTGTCATTCCCCAGCCATCTAGCATCTCCAGCAGATAACATGTTCACTGACGAGGTAATGTGTTGTTATTTATATTATATCTCTATTCTTGTTACGTTTAGTTACGGCTATTAACTTTATGTAATGCCATTGTAATGAACACGCGCGCTCTGTCGCTCCCCACATTCCTCTCTCATTCTTACTTAGTGTTTTTAAAATCACGTCTCTTCGAACGGAGAGATATATGAATTATCAGGGCTATTGAATCAATATTCCATCTAGCTAGTATTAATAGATGTTAAAAAACACGGTCACCTTTCGTTAATAATTATAATTACGTTTATACTATGATATTGAAAAAGATGGTGAACTGCATATGAAGCTACTTTCTGCAGCTATATCTACAACAAATGTGAATTTACATTATACTGTACATGAAAGCTAGTCCGTCTGCGTTTTACACATGCCATCATCGTTTCACAACATATAAGTTACGGATAGATATAGTTAGCTGAATGGGGCTTACTTGTTTATTAGAATGCAAGCGAGATCGGCATCTCTCTGTAGTTCCAGCTTGTCACGAAGCTCGTGGAAATGCAACTCCAATGTTAACGCGAGTCATGTCTCTTCTCCTGTCCCAAACCCTTCTCGGTCATTTCTGTCACCCGTGCGTTTCCGCTTCACGGATCTGCCTCCAGCAGCAGAACGTGCAGGCAAAGCATAATCATGGTCCATTATTGATATCCAACTATTGATTCTTTATCGTCTTCTTTTATTTTAGTGACGTGCGTCCGGTGTTTACATTTGCGTTTGGCGGTTTTTCGCCGGGATCCGCACGAAGTTAGAGAAACTAGTCGTCAAAGGTTATATGACGTCATAGACGGGCGACGAAACGGAAATAAAGACACGGCCCGTGTCTTCAAATTAAAATATAAATTTCTCCGGATTTGAAAGTTGGTGGGAACTTTT